>VZRR01014152.1:421421-477192 GCA_013398015.1 Oreocharis arfaki | reverse complement strand
AAAAAAAAAAAAAAAGAGAATAAAAAACCCGGCCCAAATCAATCTTGCCTGAAACATCCTGCTAGACCAACCACAATGACTTTCCTCTACCTGCTCTCTTAAAAGGGAAAGAAACAGTCCTTTATAAAGGGATACTGCAGCTTTAATTGCAACAGCTAATCTCAAGAGTTGAATAAAAATGTAATTATCACTTTTTTTTTAACTTTTAAATCAAAAGTCAATATTTGCAATTAATAACGAGGACATTGATTTTTATTCCCTTTTTTATTTTTATTTTTTCCTTATTTTTACCTTTCTCTTTTTTCTCCCCTTTTCTCTCTTCCTCTCTCTCTCTCACTCCCCCCTTTCCCCTTTTCTTTTTTTCCTCTCTCCCTCTTCTGCTCGCTTTTCTTGAACTCATTCAGACCTGAGCGCTCCTAAGAAATGCCGAGCGCGCTTTGGCCTTGATCAACAGAATAACTGGTGCGGCCCCTGCAGGTGTGTATAGTTTTCCCAGACTCGCTATGGCTGATTTGCAGCTGGTTTATTTGGTACTTTCCCCTTTTTTTTCCTGCCTTGTTGCTTTGTAGCTCTGTGTTGTGATCTAGAAGACACAAGGGAGTGGGACGCTGCCATCAGTTATCGTCTCTCCGAAAGGGTTTTGCTTATTTTTTTTTTCTTTGTTGGTTGGTTGGTTTTAGTTTTGTTTTTTTTTTTTTTGCCTTCCTCTTTGCTGCTGCTAGCCAAAAACCCACTGTAAAACAGCATCCACCTTAAGCCCATCTGATCCGTGGCTCAACCACGCTCCTGCCTTCCAAGCCTCCACCCAAGGAAAGTTGCTCCCAAAGCCCTTGATAGCGCGGCACTGAGTGCGGTACCGACACCACACAGGCTCATGGCTGTGTCGGAGATTTTTTTTTTTTGGTGTTTTCCTTTGGCTCATTGTGAAAGTCCTGTTTTCCTTCCTGCCCTTGGTACAAGGGGAGATTACCAAATAAAACGGAGGTGATTGAAAGCTGAACGTAGCTGTAGCTAAGATGACGCAGACCAAATGAGCTCTATCCACCATTGTGTTGTATTTTTTGTGTTTACCTTATGCTAACAGATGCAAATACTCCAAAGAAGTGTCGGGCATTGTTCGGGCTTGACCGACAGAGTTTATGGTGCAAACCATGCAGGTATAAAACTACCCATTAGGCCTTTGGGGAAATAAAAGCAATCTGTCCTCTTAGTGCATTTGTGTGATTTTATTTTTTTAATCTTTTTTCCCCACTCCCCACCTTTCTCTCTCCCACAGCATCAATTGCTAATAATCTTTGATCTTTGGAATTTCTTGCTAATTTAATGCCATTTTCTCTCTTTCTTTACCAATAACCTCTCCCTGGTGGTAGAACTGGGAACAAGAAAACTCAAAGTCCTTAAAGCTGACAATTTTTTGGCATTTTTTTGATTATTTTTTCCAGATTGTCAGCAAAATTAATGTTTAGCTGGACATTTCTATTTTGTCTTTCATTTGGGTCTATGTCCCCTGCCTGCAAAGGCTTTTTAAAAAGGTTCTGAGATCTGCAGCACTAGTGTTTTTCTCATGATTAGAGATGTAAAAGCCAGTGTTTACAGCTTATATTGTATTCATTCTTTTGGTATTATCTGAAAAATTAAATAGCTATCTGTTGGCTTCTATGCCTCACTAAGGTTTATGCAGATATAATTTTTTTAAATGATCTGAAGTCTTTTTTTTAAATTCAAAAATGTATTTTTTCTTAAATTTTATCCCAACAAGTGAGCTGTAAACATCTGAGCTCTAGACAAAACTAATTACAGCTTTAGTAGCACAGTTTCCAGCATTAAAAGGAGATGAAAGACATCAGAGAGCCCAAATTCCGGCAGCCCATGTTCTACTGGAGTTTAATTCCATGTGTAACTCAGTACGTACTTCTTTCTTGGTGGAGGGATACCGAGTAGTTCTTTTCTCATTCCTTTTTCCTTATATGATCGCATTTGGTTAAATTTGTTGTTTCTTTATTCTGATACAAGCAGTCTTTGAATTTGGAATATTATGATGGTAGGTATTCAACCCAAACCACACTCTGTGTGTAGTGATTCCTCTCCCACATTTTCCCCTCTTACTCATGCCAGTCCCATGTGCTCCATCTCATTTAGAATGTAGCTCAGACGTCCATCGTATTTTGTGTATGCACGCAGTCTTGTCTGTACTTAGTGTTGAGGAAAACATGGATTGAGGGTGGTGGTGTGTGTCACTGTACCAGAGGAGGCAGCAAAAATGCCTTCTGCAGGTTGTGTATTGTCCCATTTGAGGCATGGTAGGTACGGGGTGTTGGGGTTTAGGTATCAGTACCAGGACATGTGTTAAGCAGGCTGGCAAAGCGGCATTTTGTAATGCTTAAAGGGAGAAGGGTTCAGTCCAGAGGAGCTGAGTAGCTACTTCACTGTGTCAGGAGGCTCGAGTCTCATACTAGCCAAGGACTCCAGTGCTGTGTTTAGTTAGGCTCTATTCTGTGGTTAGTTTGCTGCACACTATCAGCAGATATTTGTGTAGTCTGGAGATAGAGTATGTGAAGCACGTCAGGCTCTGCATGCCAAGTACCAGAACTGGGGGCACATCATGTTTGTGTTGCTTTTTCTTTTCCTGGCTGCTTAAGTAAGCAACATACTTTTAAAACTACATTTTAACAGCAAGGAAACTTTTTATTTGGTCTGTACAGTGCTTAGGTTACATGTGAAGCATAAACCCTCTCTTATCTTACACCAGATTTTGGTCAGAAGTCTTCTCAGCATAGGAGGGACAACTTCAGTGGTATAGCTGATAGTTTTTTTACTGATTCAGAGTCAGCTGCTTTTTTTTGGTTTTGTTTTGGTTTCTTGTTTTGTTTTGTTTCTTAATGCATGGAGGCATTTTACCACTAGGTATTAGAGCATTTCTCTCCTAGTTCTGGTCCTGACCATTACAACATTGCATTTACCAGCATGGTAGTATTTTGTAGCGCACCTTATGTAGGTGCTAAAGATGTGCAGTTTGCTACTGTGGTGAAAACTGAGACATCTTTGCCCACAGCAGCTGAATAAAGCCTTTCCATCTTCTGTGGCTTTCACTCATGGCAATTGCAGCATTACAGGTTTCCTGGTGCTGTCCTAGGGCTAGTTTCAGGGGCAGCACAAGTGGGGTCAAGTCTGTTGCTGTTTGCCCTATTGATGTAGCAAGTTAACACTTCCAGAGCAATGCACAAGTGAATTAGTGCTTCTGAGGGGGGATATGTAGTATTTTTGTTCCAGCCTTTAGGAGAGCAAAAGTGAGGCACACGTAGTTCCTTAGATTTTTAATTATTCCCTTTCACCAGACCTGCCGAGTGGTCTTCTCATCCGGTAAAATTAGGCTTGCCTGGTTTGGGGGTTTGCCCTTTGGGCCTTTTGTCCCACCTAACCCTGACAGGTACATGACCACAGTAACATATGGTGTGATTGGCAGAAATGAATCCCCCCTTGAGCCATCATGATTTAAGTAAATAGCTTTTCAGACTAAAAGTGGCCACACTATTAAAGAGTTTAGCAGAGGAAGCAATGTGCTCCCTTAATCCTAGTCAAAGGAAAATTACTTCAGGCAGCAGAGCAATGTGTTTGGTTTTAAAAAGGTTGTTAACTCTGCAGTGTCAGAAAGTCAGGTAGACCTGGTTTAAGGTTGCTTTGCCATGGAGCTCTTTCTTTCAGGCCACAGACCTTAAATAATATTTAAAAAAAAAAAAAAGTTTGAAATGCTGGCATACTAAATTTGAATTGCCTCCGGTTAAATAATTCACTGCCCTGTAGGTTCAGAGCAGTCCAGCTGAATGACTTCTGGACCCCCATCAATGAGCCAAGCAGAGCTTGGATCTCTGCTTGCAAGTAATTTTAATTTGGGGAGGGAGAGAGAGTCCTGCAGTCTCTAAATTGTAAGAACCCACCTTTCCACACGAGTAATATTGGTGAGCTTTGTGAAGCTTAACTGTCCTGCTTTGCCACTGGAGCTGTACAGAAGGTCCCAACAGGAGCTATGGCCCTGGTAGTGCTGCACAGCTGAAGTA
This sequence comes from Oreocharis arfaki, assembly GCA_013398015.1. Classification (NCBI taxonomy): domain Eukaryota; kingdom Metazoa; phylum Chordata; class Aves; order Passeriformes; family Paramythiidae; genus Oreocharis; species Oreocharis arfaki. The sequence continues at coordinate 473,137 of VZRR01014152.1, read as the reverse complement.
GGAGGTGGTGAGAGAGGAGAGGGGAGAAAGAGCAGTAGAAGTGTCCTCAGCCAAGAAACAGAGACCCCTCCAGTGTTGTTTGTTGATGGTAGAAGAATTAACAAGGTCTGTTTTGAGCCCACCAAATTAATTTTTTTTCTGTCTTTTAACGTTGCTCTAATAAAGCATGGTTTACAGCCTTCACTTGCTATCTTCTATCTTTCTTTCTTTCTTTTTAACATTTAAGTTGCATGATTGTCTTTAGTTTTTAGCATGTATTGATCTGCAGGCTAACGTGGTTAAAACTCTAATAGCCCTAACCCCTTACCTTGCCACGTGGCACATGGAGCAGAATCTGAGAGCAGACCTGAGTCTCTGGAGGAAGGGATGTCACAGCCCTGGTCCCTCACTGAAGCTGGTGAAAGATGGGGTGCTGGGGTTGTTGTTCCCTCCCTGGCTATGGGAGATAATACTTTTAACTCCAGGATCAAGCTGGTTTGATCTCCTTTTCAGATGAGAAGCATCTGTCCCCATTGCCTGGAGGGCAGAGCTTGGTTTAACCCAGCCAAATGCAGTTGCAATACATAGGGGAGAACACTGGTTCCAGCAGGGGAACTGGGACACCCACTGGAGTGGGAGATGTCCCCCAGGGACACTCAGCTGCTGTGCCATGCTCAGGTGCTCCGTCTGATGGAGTTGCTGAGCTGGGGTGATGTATCCACTGGAGAGGGAGAACAACCTCCTCCTTCGTGTTGGTGGCCTTGTGCAGCTCAGCTGAACATCCAAAGTTCATGTGGCAGAGCTGCTCTAGACAGACTTTGTCCTATGCCTTGGGCTGTGTGACAGCGCTTCAGCACTTCCCATGGGAAGTGTCCTTGTGAGTAGGAGGGCTGGAGAGCCAGCATGCTTAGGGTCAAGGTGGCCACTGGACATCGTTCTGCCAGATGCTGTGGTTGTTTGCCTCGTTATTTCTGTCCTACTGCTAGAATTGTCTTGCATATACTTGGCAAGAGAGATGGTGTGAAACTGTCATCTGTTTTCATTGCTCCTTTACATTATCCTGTGGACAGAGGGAGGAGAAAAGATCTCTGTTGGGTCACTTATTTACTTGAAGATGAGCAGCTCTTGCGAGACTCACATTCTCTGGTGTGAAATAAGATCCATGTTGCTCCTCACCTTTGTACCTGTCGTCGTGCTCTTCACCCACTGAAATTGGATCCCACTCAGGAGTTACATGGATGGCCTCTCAGAGGAAAATTCCTCAAAATGCAAACAAGCAGCTTCCCAAATCTACCACTCTCCCCTAAAACAAAATGTAAAACTGAGTCGATTTAAAGCCACAACCTGCAGGCCATACAACCAGTTATTCTTGTTATTTTGGATCATACTCTGTTTTTCCTGTTCTTTTCCTGATTTTTTCTTCTGTTTGCTTTGTTTGTTCGTTTTGTTTTTATTTCCCCTCTCTCTTGTTCTCTCTGTTATATATCCCTCCTGTCTGACTGACATTTCTGGATTTGGTGTGGTTCTTAACAGAGGAGAAAGCAATGAGCAGTAGTTTGCAGCCGTTCTTGCCTCCCAAGGGCAGGGCATCGTGAGAGACCACAGGTGATGCAGGTGTAGCGATAGCCTCGTTGAGTTGGACAGCATTATGGGACATCTTGAGATACCATCAGCTATACAGGGTTTTTATTTTAGGAGGATTAAATTAATTTTTTTTTTCTCATGAAGGAAAGTTTGTAGATTAGAACAGTGGGCTCCAAAACCCATTTATCTGGTTTTCTGATTATTAAAATAAGGAAAGGAGGCAGCCTGAAGAGGAGGGAGATGAAGAGACAATTAATTGGTGAATCCTTTCCAAATCTGTTAGCTGAGGAGAGGTTCCTGAGTGGGCTCGGTGCCGAGGATACCCTGCCAGACCCCCAGGATGGCACGTGGGGCCAGGGTGCCACCCGTGCAGAGCCCAGAGTAGCTGATTGACAGCTCTTTGCTGTAGATGACTGTCTCCATCAGCGTCTCTGCCCTTTATTCACAGATAACTCTCTCCCTGTTTCTAGGAGAAAAAAAAAGTGCGTTCGCTACATACAAGGTGAAGGCAGCTGCGTCAGCCCACCCTCTTCAGATGGAAGCTTACTAGACTCTCCTCCGTCCTCCCCTGCCATGCTCGCCTCCCCCTCCAGAGACTCGAAACCACAGACTGAACAAACGCAACCCCTCTCGCTCTCATTGAAGCCCGACCCGCTGGCGCACCTGGTGATGATGCCGCCGCCATCCTCGCTCGTGCTCGCTGAGAGCGCCGCGAGCAAGCCCGGCGCCCTGCCCGCCGCCAGCTGCCCCAACGGGGCCCTGGACCACCCGCCGGCCGCCCTCCCGCCGGCCGCCGCCGCATCCCTCGCACAGCCCTCGACGTCCTCCTTGCATTCCCACAGCTCGCTGGCGGGGACACAGCCCCAGCCGCTCTCCCTTGTAACGAAGTCCTTAGAATAGCTTTAGCCTCGTTAGCCCTTTCGGTTTCCTTTCGGGGGGATTGAATTCTGTTGGTATTTGGGGTTTCGGTTTTTTTTCCTTTTCTTTATTTTTTTTTTTTTTTCTTCTCCTCCTCGTTGTCGTCCGCTGTTTGTCGTCGTTTCTCGGTTTCATTTTTAATTTGTGCCATGTGGCTACATTAGTTGATGTTTTATCGAGTTCATTGGTCAATATTTGACCCATTCTTATTTCAATTTCTCCTTTTTAAATATGTAGATGAGAAAAGCCTCATGATTCTGCCAAAATTTTTATCAACAGCTGTTTAAAGTCTTTGTAGCGTTTAAAAAATATATATATATACATAATTGTTATGTAGTTCCAATAGCTTAGTTTTAAAGACTGATTTTAAAAATTAAAAAAAAAAAAAGAAGCAATTTTGAAGCAGCCCTTGCCGGAGGCATTGGTTCTTTATTATTTGTATTAAATACGAGCTTGCGAACCAATCATTTTACATCTGGTTTTTAAACCTTTAAGGGCACAACGAATGCAGTGCCGCTACTACTTCTTTTTTTTTTTTCTTCCTTGTGTGAAACAACCTTTATTGTGATGTTACTTGTTATTGTTTAAATGTACAGAAACAAAGGGTTAAAAAAATGTGTTAATATACCTTGTTCCATGGTGTTGTTCTTTTTGGGGGAGGGGACGCTACTCAACAATTAAAAGTATCACAACGCTATTGGACCAGTAGTATTTATTGCTTTAGAAATTGCTTGTTGTATCTGTATGTTGTCCCTTTTTAAATGTTTTTTTCTTCTTTTTTTTTTCCTTGAAACATTGTATAAAGGTTTTTTTTTTTCCTTTAGTGTAAGCATCTTATATATAACAACTCATTTGTACAAGGTTTTTAAGTTTATATATAAATGTGTATATATATATTTTTTCCGGGATTTTGTTTTTGATTTCTTTTCGTGATTTTTTTTTTTTTTTTTTTTTTTTTTTTTTTTTTTTTTTTTTTTTTTTTTTTTTTTTTTTTTTTTTTTTTTTTTTTTTTTTTTTTTTTTTTTTTTTTTTTTTTTTTTTTTTTTTTTTTTTTTTTTTTTTTTTTTTTTTTTTTTTTTTTTTTTTTTTTTTTTTTTTTTTTTTTTTTTTTTTTTTTTTTTTTTTTTTTTTTTTTTTTTTTTTTTTTTTTTTTTTTTTTTTTTTTTTTTTTTTTTTTTTTTTTTTTTTTTTTTTTTTTTTTTTTTTTTTTTTTTTTTTTTTTTTTTTTTTTTTTTTTTTTTTTTTTTTTTTTTTTTTTTTTTTTTTTTTTTTTTTTTTTTTTTTTTTTTTTTTTTTTTTTTTTTTTTTTTTTTTTTTTTTTTTTTTTTTTTTTTTTTTTTTTTTTTTTTTTTTTTTTTTTTTTTTTTTTTTTTTTTTTTTTTTTTTTTTTTTTTTTTTTTTTTTTTTTTTTTTTTTTTTTTTTTTTTTTTTTTTTTTTTTTTTTTTTTTTTTTTTTTTTTTTTTTTTTTTTTTTGCTATATGAAATACGGTTGCCACCAAATGGACATTCGCAGGTGCATTTTTTCAAGGATCAATAGTGTAAAGAATAAAATTGCTTTAAAAGCCATTACACACGAAAAGACTTGAAAATTTAGCAAGGGAATTTTTAGCAATGCTGTTTGAAAAATAGCAAGGTCCAAGTGTCTCCCGTTCAGAACTGCAGCTGAATCCCCTGCGACATTAGGACTGTAGGCTGTGTGCAAAATTTTTATGTGCCAAAATTCTCAGTGACTTTTAACTTTCTCCCGACAACTTTATTATTTTTTTTTTTAATGCTGTAATTTTTTTGTTCATCATGTTTTGCTGTGATGTTACATAGGTAGATATGTATGTAGTTTTAATGTCACCTATAACAGACGTGTTTGGTAGCAGATTGTCCGGAAAGCATTTAAAATGAAGAGGTATAAACCCTTAAGGGCCAAATTCTGTATATTAGATTATTCATAAAAGGAAAATCAGACTGCCACTTTTATGTACACTTACTACATACAGGTAGGTAGCAAACTTAAAAAAAAAACCTAGGCATGTTGATGTTGCAAAAAACGCTGTATAAAGCTGAAAAATTGTTCATCTGTTCATTCAGTGCCATTGTAGTTGACATGAAGCGATTGTAAAACTGTCTCAGATTTTTCTCTGGTTTATTAAGATGCTAACTATAACATTTTTTGTGAATACTTTGAATGTTTCCTAACAGTTGTGATGTTACTGTTCCGTTTTATGCTCTTATTCCGATTTTCATTTTTAATGGTTTGGAAGCCATTTTTTGTAATGAATAAATGTTCATGCTGTACAGTATCTGTAGCATGCAGTTCTGGATTAATAAAAGCAACTTAGTATGTGCAGAGAATGACTTGTCAACTCATTTATACGTTGACTGCATTTTATCTGGCTGGAAAGATTTACAGGCCAACTGGAAAACTTCCTTAGAAAAAAAATATGTGAAAATTGTGGCAAGTTGCAGCCAGCTCTAGTTATGAGAAATCCTGTTTCCTTTGGGTTCCCATGGAATGCACTCGCACTGGCCCTCTCCCTGCTCAGCGCACTTTCGCGTGAGTAGCAGTGGTTAAAAATCCTTTTTATTCAAAGCAAATGGCACATGATTTGGCAGAAGACAGCATGTGAGCTAAGGGAATGTCCTTCCATGTGAAGCGAGCCTGACTGGTGGATGGGAGACCAGGGCTGGTGATACTTTTAATATATTTCTGCTCAACCTGGTGATCTCACAGCATAGGACTGGCACACTATAAAGGTCACATAGGAGAGCCCAGATAGCCCTAATTAGTAAAGTCCTTCTGCTGGCCTTAAGCTTTATCTCCTGGACTGATTTGAGTCCAGTTTTGCATATATTTGAGGGGTTTTTTTAATGCGATGAGCCCTTGCAGCACAGCCTGCTCTCAGTTTTGAGAATCCAGCATCCACCTGACAGCAATGCTTGCAGATGCTGCAGGATGGGAGTGAATTTGCATGCAAGGATTCTTATTTTGTTGTTGATTTGTTTGGGTTTTTTAAAATAAGTGGAGATTTAAACTTCGTAATTTCCAGGATTCTATCTCAAGTGGATGTCACCATAGGCCTAGTCATCTTGGACAATGTCAGCCATAGTAATTCCTACAGTGGCACTTGAGGAGAATGGAGTGTGAAGGTCTTGAAGCAGGTTTGTTCCCTGCCATTGTGCAGGTGCATTGTTCAGGTACTGCACTTCTGTTTGGTTGGTCTTGGCAGGCTCTGCAGGAAGGGCAAATGTTCTGCAGAGACCTGGGAACAGGCAGTTCTGGTAAGCCCAGCACTGGGATGGTGCTTTCTCTTTCTTGGGGTCCAATAAAACCTGCAAAAGTGTTTGTTGGCTGTAGAAGGAATTTCCTTTGTGAGGGGCTGTGAGGCACTGAGTGAAGTACTAAATAATGTGTAAGCAATATACAGTACTTTAAATTGCTAATATTTAATTATTAGTTTCCAAGACAAGCCCTTTTTTGTTGTTCAAACATGTTAACAAAGGACAACATACATTAATATTCCTTATGTCCTATTAGGAGAATTAAGTCATGGTGAATTTTTTACCAAGCTCCATTTATCTCTCTTGATCCAAGGCCTGGTGGTGTTTTTGTTGTGGCCTGACATGATGCTGCCCTTGACCTCAGTGAAACATGTTCCCTCATCACCCACGACAGGCGCGTGGGCAGCATGGGTGGGACAGGGCTCTGCAGTGGGAAGAAAAACATTGCTGCAAAGCCTTGGTGGAAGATGCCAAATTTTGCTGTTGTTGGTAGCCAGTAAATTGAATGCAATGCTCAAATTACTCTCTGGCTAGTTAAGGTTTCTAGGGAATTTTTTACTTTTTCCTAAGTGTTTTGACTCTTGCTAGAGCATGGCCATCCATCAGCCAGACACATGTGCTGCATCTCTGCTGGGGATAGCTGCTCTCTTGTAAAGTAAGGAATAGTGCTCCAGGGAGATCTTTGAATGCTGTGATTCAAAGTAGACACCATCAAGGTATGATTCATATATTCAGGCAAATACTGTGTTCTTTGCTCTCTGCTTTATTGGGCAAACTTCGGAAAGCAGAGTCCTGAAACACCGTTCCCGTGCAGATTAGTTTTCCTTCTGTGTGTGTGGTGAGAGAGGCATGTGTTCCAAGGGCACGTTGAACAGAGCCTGAGTGGTGGATAACTCGTGCAGGGAACTTTGTTTGCTGTGGAAAACAATTGTATATTCCTGGGAAAGCAACTGCTTGTGTTTCGTGTAGGTTATGCCTTGGCTGTGTCCCTTAGATGGATTATGCCTTCAGATTTGCCTCCAAATTTCCCTTGCTTAGAGGAACTGAGCTGGATCAAGGCTCCTGGGAGAAAATTACAATTATTTATATGTATTCCCTTTGTGCCCAGGGGTCCAGGTACCCTGCAAACATGATGGGAAGACAGCCCTTTCTATATACACTGTAGGTGTAAAATAGGGTGAGGAACAGGCTGATCACCCCCAGATCCACACCAGTGAGGGCAACCACTAGAGGTGGGGTGGTGGCAGACTGGCATGGTCTGTCCTCGTCCAGGGCTGCCAGGGGACAGCACGGGGCCCTACATACAGTAGGTAATTCACTGTATCTATTGCTTCCATCTGTTTTTATGGACTAAGGCAAGGAAGCAAGTCAATGTATTCCATGTTCAGGAGACATTTATTTTCCCTTAGTTTTGTAAATCTCATTTTTCACTTAGTGTATGGAATTTTTAAAAGTTTAAGCAATTGCTGACTCAAAGCAGTGCCACATGGTTTTATGCTTTGTTTAAAAAAAAAAAAATGGAAAGGCAGGAAAAAAGAGCAATTGTTAGAATCCTGATCATTTCATTAGACAATAAAGAAGATGTAAAGAGAATTTACGGTAAAATAGTTGCATAGGTCATTGCAACAATAATGAAAGCTCATAATATTAATATTAATGTTGTTATTATTAATAATGACAACAGCAACAATAATAACAAACAACAACAATGTGCGTGACACTGCTGCCCGGGTATGTCTGGTATACACATAGGAGCACTTTTCCACCGAAGACTTTGGATGCTGGTTTGGGAGAGGTGCTGAAAACTAAATTCAGTACAGGACCAAGGTTGATCTCAAGTGATCTTTGTTGGGCAGGACGTCTGAAGGTTTTGGAGCCTTAAAACTATGAATATTCAAATTTGCTCAGAGATTGTAGCAATTGTCATGTTATAAAAAAAAGGTAGACAGTTACTTTGGCATTCACTTTAAGATGTCCTTGGAAAACATCTTGAGACTTTTGAGGCAGATCATCTACAAGTGATTTCATTCCAAGCACCCATCGTTGTCAATAATGTCACCAACCCGTTTAAGGACCCTTTGAGGACTGTAGTCTTCCAACCCCTGGACTAATCTTCTTCTGGGATCAATCAAAAATATTAACTCATGACTTCCTTCCATGTTCTAGGAGTTGCTCTTTTTCTGAGGTTGGAAATGCTTTTAAATTTGGGGTGGGGGGCTGTCCGTCTGGACCTCTAAGGCAGTGGAAAACATGAAGTCATGCTCTCTGTCCATCTGCTTGACCCTCTCCTGATAATTCTTGAATACTCTGGCATTTTGAACCAGATTTGACAGCAGCAGTCGAACTCTCAGAGATGATAAAGTCCCTCCGAGTTCCAGGGAAATCTCTGCCGGCACTGAGAAGAGAGGCTTTCCAGATCCACTGCTGAAGAAAAGGCAGGGACAGCTCAGCTGTTATCCATTCTCCATGGCAGCATCCAGATGGCCAATTATCACACATTTACTTCTGGACCAGCATCTGCGCTCCCCTGCCCAGCTGGCAGGCCAAGAAGATTAGGTAGGAGACACGGACAGCATTGGGATGTTGGAGGGAACAAGGGAACGAGTTAAGGGTATAGGGAAAACTGGAAATACTGCAGCTGCAATATGTAATATTATGTAAGATTGCAGTGGGGAAGCAAGGGGAGGGGAAGGACAGTGGGGAGATAGGAGGCACATCTGCAGGACACCAGGGCCTGCTAATGCTCCTGCTCACAGGGCAGAGCTGCTCTGGAAAAGTCAATGCTGTGGGGCTACCAGCTCCTTGTCTCATTCCTTCGACTGAGCAGCTGGCACCAGCTCACCGATGGGAAGCACAGCCCCATTTGGGAGGTACCTGCTGGCAGGAGCCTGTGATGCTCTGGCCTGGACTCCACCAGAACAGTCTCCAGGGTGGGAAGGTCTCAGGGTGTTTCCACAGCCCTGTAGCATAGGGAAGACTGGAGCTGGGTGTGCAAAGCAAGAAGGGTGGAGTTTTTTTCAAGAAAGAGAGAAAATTTATTATTATCTTATTTGCAAACAAGCCCATTTGTAGTAGCTGGTTCCCAGGCATTAGCAAACACCCTGGTTTTAATCTCCATCAGAAATTGTCTCCTTTGCTCCCTTATTTTGTGTTCCCTTTCAAATAAGCTGCTGGGGTATTTTTGGATCTAACTATATCTTTTTAATCTGTTCCACCCACCCCTTCTCAGCCCCCGCTGCCTCCCTGCCTGCTCCTTCTTCAAACTTATATAATGGCACATTATACAAAATAGCTAAGCAGGTGGTATTTTTAAAGACAGTGAGTGAGCATTTTTTGGCCTAAATTTGGAACGAAACAGATGGATTTTAAGACTCTGCTTTTTCTATGAATAGTAACCGTTGTTCTCCACTGCCTTAAACACCAGTTTCAAGACCACCTCCAGCAACCAATCAGCACACTGTTATTTAATTATAACAAAATTCTTAGCTCTGTCTGCTGCTGCATGGGCAAGTGGGGGGCACTGGATCAACTTCTGGAGCCAGGCAGACTTGCCAACAATAATTTTCCTTTTCCCAGAGGGCTGAGGGGGCCTGGAGCAGGTTCCAAGTTCCTCCTAAACTGGCTGTTCAGTTTGGGCTCCCTGACAGAGTGCTTGAAAAGGGTTATAGAAAGGCAGATAAATGCACTTCTTGTTGCAAGCTTCCCTGACAAGCCAGGCCTCCAGAACAGTGATCTCACTCCTGCCTTATTATTGGTGGTGCCAGATTTTTTCCATTAACAGGTAATTGAGTCGAAACTAAAATAAGCAAAGTTTGTTTTATCCAATGCGTTTTCTTGCTTGCTTGTGAAAGAAAAACACTTTAGAGAGGGGTTTGCTTTTAATGTTCATGGAAATGTATTTACATCTCACAGATTCCTCCCTGCTCTAGTGTAATTAACCTGACTGGTCTTTTTGTTATTGTTGTTTTGATTTTTAAAGCAAAGATATTGGCGAGGCTTAATTCATTTTTCTAACAGTTTGAGTTCCCTGGGAGCAGCAGAGTTGAAGTTGCCCATTCTGTGCACGGCCTCAAGTGCTGCCCAGCTGCCATGTGTGCGCACTCACACTGTGGGCTTGGCTCCACCCATGGCCCCAGAGGGGAAGCAGGATGGTTCTGTACAGCATTTCCAGGCTCACAACAAGCCTTCCCTTCCAGAGAGGCTGCGGGGACACTGCTGGGACCAGCCAGTGTCTTCTCTCCTGACCAAGCAGGGACGTGAAGAGGCTGCCCATGAAACACTCATGGTCTTAGTGAAGATCTTTGTTTGTTTCTCATCCATGTGTTTATGAGGGCCAGGAGTTGGACTCGACGATCCTTGTGGGTCCCTTCCAACTCAGCATATTCGGTGATTCTGTGATTCCTCAGCCAGAAGCTCCAGGTGTCCCTGGGTTTCCAGAAGGCCACCTCTCCCCCTTCTCACCTGCAAGGAGGGCCAGCCCTGCCCTGGGTGAAAGGCAGCAGTTTAACAGGAAACAGTAAGCAGTGCTGAAGAACAGAATAGCTGCATGTCTGCAGCTTTGCTGTTTTGCTTCTGTTTTCGGCTGCCCAGAGTTAGGCTCCTGCCTGCTTTGTCCTTGTGAGGGAGGCCGTGATCTCCAGCACCACGGGGCCCAGGGCACTTTGCCCACCCGCAGCCTTGTGGCAGCCACATCTCCCTGAGAACCCTTCTCCAGCCTTGTGCAGAGGAGTAAAGGGACAGGAAGGGTCGGTAGAGGTGGGGGAGATTGAGCAAGGAGGGTGCTGAGCTCAGGCTGTGGGATGGGGACAGTGGCATTTCCCGCTGCAGCAAAGACCCCGCAGCCAGGACAGGGCGGCGGGTGGCTGCAGAAGTGCTGAGCATGGCAGCGGTGTCGCCTGCTAAGCTGCCTCAGCCTCACATCCCCTGGGCTCTGTGAGGCCAATTACCAGTTCACAGAGTCTGTTTCAGCACAAACAGGACCTTCAAAGAGTTGGGAGCCTTTCTGTTTTGTTTTTTTTTATGCCTTCCTAAAAAATATAAAAGCAGAAAGACCCGTACTTAAAAGTCAAGTAGATAATTGTTTCTAACACGAATTTCAAACATTGTCTCTTCCTCTGGGCAGGTATTGCTGGGTCAATTACCCTGACTGCCAGAGAGCAAACTGAGACACAATAACCCCTATTTGAACTTGAACACATCCTCTCTAAAGTAACATTTAAAGGGGGTTTGTTTTCTTTTGTTTAACCGCACAACTTTTGGGGGTTTTCTTGTTGGAGATCTTATCTATCTTTCATCTTTGATGCTGGGACTTGCCTGGCAGTGCTGCTGTAGGAGAAATCAGGTGGGTGATGAGAGAGCTGTGGTCCTGCAGTAGCCCTTGTCTGGCCGAGGTAAAGGGTCCATGTGGGGAAGGTGTACTCTGTATGAGGGAGCAAACCAGAAAATGCCTGTTAATGTCTGAAGTGAAACAAGATTCACAAACTGCATTCCTAGCACTCTGGGATATGCATTAACCGAGTCACTCGTTTTACCTGGCTCTAAAACAGTAAAGAACATGCAGTCACAAGGCACGCTGGCATAGCTCATATTATCTGCAGAAAGCGTGTTCAGAACCTCCACAGCAGAATCAGTGTTGCCACAATGGCAGGAGATGAAATTCCTCCTCCAGTCAGTCATCCCAAAATATATGTTTCTCACTGGATTTTCGGGAGTATTTTTTGTTGCACCAACAATGTAGTTTAGTTTCCTGTATACTGCATGAATTTTGCTAAAGCAGTCAAGTGTCTTGCTTTTATGAGCTTTCCTCTTCTTAATCATGAGGTATGACAAAGAACTTGTGCTAGTGAAAAAACACTGAACAAATTGACTTCACCTCAAATTATTTAATTTTAAGAGATGATCTTTTCCTTTCCCTCATCCTCTTTAAATTTTTAAGTTAATTTAAATTAATAGGCATCTTCAGGTATAAGCAATACATAGTTGGAAAGACTTGCCATCTACAAATCTGCTCACTCATTAAAGCCTTCTGTTTAGCTACAGAACATCTGCAGCATGGATAACAACAGTATAGACCCCTCTGAACTAAGTCCTTTCTTCAGGCTACTCTGACTTGGGTAAATGAACTGAGTGATGCAGCTGACTCTCTGCCTCCAGACCCTTTCTGTTCCATTCACAGTGTTTGTCACCTCAGGTTGCTTCCAAGCACCTCTTCCAAGTTTTTCCATTGTCCTGCATTTCATGGGCATGGCATAGTAGCATCATCTCCACTTCACATGTTTGTAACCTGACTCAAAAGACCATTTTTGGGTTGAGTTTCACGTATGTGGAATATTTGATATGGTTTTCATCAAAAGGGTCTGTTAGCAGCGAATATAATACCAAGACCAACTTCTTCAAGGCAGCTGTGTCCAGCAGCAAGGTCTGCCCTAGGGCAGACCCAGTAATGTGGAAGAGGACACGAGGACTGGTTGTACAACATCAATGACTTTAATACCCTCATAAATTCAGTCCTTTTTACTTGGTTTTGGCATCTTTGAAGTTTGTGCTAACTAACACCTCTTTTCTGTGATTAAATGTCCAAGATTTCCAATGGCACCTCATGGCCTTGGGTATCCCATTTGATGAGGAAAGCTGTTTCACAGAAAGAATTCATTCCAGGTAGACAGGAATCTTTGTAAAATATCTCGGCTTCAACTCTAAAATCAAAGCCAAAAGAATTGGTAGCTACTACTGAAAAATGTACAGTGATCTTATTTTAATTTAATCCATGAGGCACATTTAAAACAATTTTGGTACTGCATAAAATACCAATTTTTTTGTGTGTGTAAGAGAAGACAAAAGGAAGAGAAATATAAATAACTCTATATGTTAGTTGTATTTAGATATTGAAAGTTTAACAACTTCATCTAAATCCTTTGGATTTGGTCCAACCTAAAACTTTTATTTACCCAATCTTAAATAGTTTGGGGGGATTTTTTCTTTTTCCTGAATATACCAGTCCATTTTTAGTGGTGATGTTGTTCTGGCTAGTTTTCTTTACCCTAGCAGAGGTGACTCTGCAGCACATTTCTTTTGACAAAAATACACAAAACCAACACGGAACAGTTAACACAGATGACATCTTTAAACTTGAATACATTTTTTCACTATAAACGCCACCAGTCAACTTTCGTGTAGGTAGGTTTCCATTGTTAGTTGTCAAAGTCTTCTTGAGTGGATTTCCCACTGTGTCACTTTTGTGTGAGTCAAATCAAGATTATAGGTAACAGAGAAGAAAAAGAAAAAGAAGAGAAGGTTAGACCCTCATTTTAGAGTTTAAGAAAAATCTACCAGCAGGTTGCAGTTCGAGTTGGTAATATACATGAAAGGGGGAGTCCAAGCCGTGTCACAGGTATCACTATATTAGGCTTTCAGGAAAAAGCATACAAAACACATATTGTAGTGGTCACACACAGAGACATAAATTTAGGAACAAGATCTGCCTTAGCTTGAACATAGTCAGCTCTGATAATAAGGAACAATGGACAGAAGCTATTATGAAACGAAACCCAGGTGTCAGAATGGAGGGAGCTTTTAGTTGAGTTCTCCTGGAATAAAAAAAGTCTAACTTTTTTTCAGACATATGTTGTCCTAATTTTTTCTGTTCTCACTTTAGAAGACAGCTGATTTTATTTGGGGTTTGATTAATGAGCACGACAAAGATGTTCCATGCTGAAATTTTCTGGAGTAACATTTGCATGAATTTTTTTTCATCTTTTCTGTCTTAAATAATTTTATTTTCATTGGGATTGAGAAAAGTATGCTAAATTATGCCCTTTATCATATATACACGGTGTCTGGGGTGGATTTCAGATACTTTGTAGTAGTTTGGGTAGTTTCTAGTCTTACATAGTATCATACAATATGCTGAGTTGGAAGGGACCCACAAGGATCATCAAAGTCCAACTCCCAGGACCACACCATGTGCCTGAGAGCATTGTCCTAACATTTCTTGAACTCTGTGAGGATTGGTGCTGTGACCACTTCCCTGGGGCCTGTTCCAGTGCCCAACCACCAAGGGTGGAAAACTTTTTGCAAATATCCAACCTAAGCCTCCCCTGGCACAGCTCCAGGCCTTTCCCTTGGGTCCTGTCACCAGTCACCACAGAGAAGAGATTGGTACCTGCCCCTCTTCTCCCCCTCATGAAGAAGTTGTGGAATCCTGTGAGGTCCCCCCTCAGAGTCCTCCAGCTGAACAAACTGAGTGCCCTCAGCCACACCTCATACATTTTCCCTCCAGATCCTCCAACACCCTCATAGCCCTTCTTTGAATGCTTCCAAATAGCTTTATATCTTTCTTGTATCGCAGTGCCATGGCTGGTGGAAAAATAGCTCTAGAAGCATGGTATTCATTAATTCATAGGAAGCATGAGCATGAGAAGCTTGATTTATGTCAAAAAGCACTAGTTTGACACCCTGACCTGTGTGGGAGGTCAACAGGCTGCTGAGATGTGTCTGAGAAAGCTGCAAGACTGGCAGAGCAAAAACCTTCAGTGGAATCTGAAGAGTCACACACATAAGACAGATGGAGGCAAAGTCCAGGTTGTCTGAGGTATCCAATAACAGCACACCTCCAGCTGTGGAATTTACAGGTAAGTTTGACTTTCCTCTCATTCTAGGTTTGAGAGATACCTAGGTCTTTGGTCATACTGAAGGCCTTTTTGCTAAGGTGATTATCTTACATGACATCCGATGAATAAGCCAGTTTAATAGGAGAAATTTTCATTTACTTTTGTCTTAACCAGAGACCAAGAACTTCCAATGGAAACCAGGGCACCTGATCCTCTTGAAATAAGCATGGTGTGTCCATACCATGAAGCACTGCACTTCCCAGAGTTTTGTCTCAGGGCCTGAACATTATGGGAACCCACCTCAGGGATTCAGTAGTGTGAAGTAATGTTCTTTTGACTTGAAGGAGCAGTCAGAATATCTGGGGGATAAACAAAGCTGAGCTAGACTTGTATTCAGGTCAAACAGAACTTCTCTTCCCTGCAGAATCCATGAAAATTACTAGATTTCCATCAAAGTTTTAGCCAGCAAAAGGTTAATAGTAGTAAGCACGAATATTTTGGCCCATTCTGCAGAACATACAAATATTCAAGGGTGTTTGTACTGAGGCTTTTGGCTGGACCTCTGTAAAGATACAAGCAAGAAGCCAAACATATGTTCTGGTGTTCTAGGCTTTGATTCTTAATCATGTTCTGCGCTTGCATTCAGAAGTTTGCTTTGGGACCATCTCCAGTGTGAGAAAATATGACTGAGAATCAAACACAGAGGTTATGCATTGCGGTGCCGTGTTCCTATGCGAAGGGGAGCTTTTGTAAGCACTAACATTATTCTTCTTTTGACAGCAGCCACACATTTTCCCTTCGTTTATCTTAACTGGGAATAACCCCTAAGACAGGATGTCTCTGGGCACTTCAGAGAAGCACTTTTTGAAGGCAAAGGAAATACTGTTACAAGGGTGAGCCTCACATCTCTTCAGCAGTTAACAATCCTATAAATACCACTGCCAAGTGCAGTGGGTGTCCATGGCTGGTCCCAAGCGTAGCTGCAGTGCCTGGCTTGTGGCACAGGAATCTCTCTTCATCTAGGAGCATGTTCCCCAGCCTTGCTATCACTTGGCCCCTAGAAACAGACTAAACCAGCTCAGACAGGCCGTATAGAAAGCACTGGCTGGGCACGTAGACCAGGTAATACGTCACAGCATAGGAAAAATGGAGTATCAGCTGTGACAAAGAGTGAAATATGAAAGCCTCCCAGAAACAGAAAAATGTGGAAATTAGGGTTTTGGGATGGGTTTGGATTTGCTTTAACCTGACATTATGCACTTCCACACCTAAGAAATTTCTCAGGAACAGGTTTCATATTTTTCAAGGCATCACCTTTTTGCCCATTCTATTTACCAGGAAAGAGTGCTTACTTATAAGATGGGCCTTCATTTTTCTTTCTCTTTTCTATCCAGAAATGTTCCTCCTCCTTAATTTTTAATTTTCTTCTTAACAATTGAAGATACCCAAATAAAAATTCAATCAGTATATGGAGAGATGTAAAAATTAACCAAAGCCCTTTGTCTAATTCTAAAATGCATTCCATCTCCTTCGTAACTTTTTGCACTTCGGTAGTTTGGTAATTACAAGGAAATGTACTTCACTGGGTAGATCTCATATCTGATATATCTGCAGAGGAAAAGCCACGAAGCCAATGGAAATATCTCAGTAACCTGAGGTCAAGCTGTAATTTCCTAAGACAGAAACTCAGTTTCTTTCCTTCCAATCAGTCTTGTCATCTCTTCTTCGTCACATGTGCAACTTCATTTTCCAATGCACATTTCTGTCTTATGACTGCTTGAGGCACGTGCAGGTGTGAAAAGCTGATCTATCAGCTGTTGAAGCCAATGGATTTTGATTGCAGCTTGCTTTGCATTGGAATCTAAATTTCTCTTTCTACAGAAAATGTCATGAAATATTGGTCAGGAACTTGTAAGAGGAAAATGGAACTGAGTTCAGGCAACACCCTGTACCAGCTGAGAACACTGAGAGCAAAAGAGCAGCAGCAGGAATACCATCATCCATGGGCCAAAATGCAAGATAATTAAACCAGAAATAGCGTGGGGCAAGAAAGAGGCCAATTAATTCCATCAGAAGGATGTCATCTAGCAGTTCAAGAAAAGAAGGAGGCACTGTATGAAGTGGAGATTAATGTGGCAGTCTGCCAATCTATCACAATCTTCTTTTATTAAAGACGCTTATTAGTATCTTATATTTCAAATTAAATATTTATAGTTCCTTTAATAGAATGCAGAAAGGAGGCCTGTTCCAGAGATTCATCTGTACAAGAAGTTGTCCACTGATGTAAATTAGATCAGTGAAGCTTGGGATATTCATGTTTTCAGTCCTGTCATCATTTGTATTTTGGTGCTGCAGGTTGGGGTGGCAGCTGCAGGCACATTGCTCTCCTCCCCATGAACGCGTGCACCTCTTGCTTTCCTGCAAAGTGTTTTCTTTCCTGCATCAGCTGCTTTGGACTTCAACAATTCTCTTAAGGGATTCTGTGCTGTAGCCTCCATGGCTGGCAGGCCAGTGCTGTCATTCCCATTCTCCCACATGGAGACTCCTGCAGCTTTTAAAGGACATGCAGAGAAGCAGTGCCAGCTTTGTGAATATATAGCCCCACCATTCTTATTAGGTTCCATGAAAGATGAGAATAGGCCCTTTGATGTTTTCAGTGAGTGCTGAAGCCTTACCAATGTTGTGAAAGGTTGTTAGAGGAGAGCTGGGGGGGACAGATTCAACTGGTACTCATGGGAATGGTCCTTGGTTTGTGGAACTAGTCTGGAAGAAAATGTGAAAACGGAAGTGATTTATATTGAAATGAGGGTTATGAAGACAGCAATGACCACTGAAACATACACAACAATAACTCAGAGCAACCTCTCTGGCACACTCTGCTGTGCCATCTTTTTAACCCTGGAGGAGGTGACTGGGAAGAGAGATTTAGAGCAGATCTGTACGACTGATATGAGTGAACAGATCTGACTTCTATCTAGGTGCTCCTGGGTTCTCATCAGCCCCTTTCAAGGCGTGAGGGAAACCATCTCGGTCCTCTGTGATCTGCTCCCTGGGATACAGATAGCAGGACAAAGCAGCCATTCTGTTTTTCTCTCATGGTAAGTGGTCTCTGCCCTTTTGATATTAAATATATGGGGTCTTTCCAGAAGGGTAGTGTGAAATGTCAAAGAGATAATGTATTTAAGCATTCATCTAGTTTGCAACCATTTTATGCCCACCACACAAAGGCATAGAAGGCTTCTCACTCATTTCTCTGCACTCATCATGCTGCCATTGTGGGACCAGAAGATAATGAGATGAATAGGAAGCATTTCCACAGCATGAGCGATGTAGGAACATCATTATTAATGTTCGTACAAAATATCCCATCTCTACATGATGTCTACATATCTGAGATACAGCCCTCTGCCAGATATAAAAAACCATGCCCATCCAACAGTGATCTGTTACTTAATGGAAAGTCTGCTCAAATTTCAGTTTAAATTGCATTTATTATTTATGTCTCAAGAACAGAGTATGTATACCGAATATGTCTTCCCCTTATAGTGTTAGGGGATTAGTAGCTTCCATTTAAACAGGCAGATATTGGCCCAGAAGGATGTTGAACATGTCCATATTCAATATTTAAAAATTGCAAAAATCCTTTGAAATCAGTGCAAAGAAGTAGCCTTTTCTTTACATACTGAGGTGCTCATTTTCATGCGGCTGGGGTCAGCACCTGCAGCTCTGCTCTCGGTCACCAGTGCTTTTCCCTCTGGCTCCTGGTGGGTTAAGGGAGCGCTCCTCCTGGGTGAGCGTGCCAGCCTGAGGGCAGAAGCTGTAAGGATGGGGTTCAAAGGGATGTAAAGGGCTGGACAGACATGCGGTGGTGTTGGAGGTGATGCACACAAGGATGGTCATAGTGGCATTACCTGCAGGTAAACCTTACACTAGATAATAATATTCTGATTTTGGTAATCTTTCTCTCTTTGTGGCTTGCCTGCTAGCAGGGATAGTTTCCAAATAGATTATTGAGGTGACATTTTTAGTCATTAATTTCTGACGCTTGTGACCTCTGATTTGACCACAAACAACTCACTGCACATGTTCAGTGCTCAGCAACCCACATGTGACATCTCTTGTCCCTGCTTGGGTGCGTCACCCATTGCGCTCCAGATCTCACTGGCACAGTGAATCCAGGTGTTTGAATAATTCAGTGCCAAGACATCTGGGCCTAGCTGACAAACTTTGAGAAACAACAACCAGGTTGTTTTTTCCTAAGGCCTTGGAACAATGCAGTTTGTCTTCTCATACTAATTCATTCATATTCATATTTTCTATAGTAGACATTTTGAATGCTTTACTTAAAGCTGTACCCAGAAGTACACGCTGGAACAGACGGGAGAAAGAGCTAGGAATTTTCATGATATTTTACGGGTTGGACAACAACCACAACCTGATCCAACAAATTTTCTTGTTCTCAAACATTTTACTGTCAATACACTCCTCAGGAATGTACTCAAGAGTTGTTCGGGGACATGGAAAAATATTTACCTCAGCCTTCCACAATTTATTACTTATTGTTTGAAAAAGTTGCCTCTTTTCTGTGCCAGCATTTATCATCTTGGGAACATACTGGAATATAGCAGTGATATTAAACAATAATGTGCTCTTTGCTGGGATAAAATAATATTGCTGAGCCACTGCAGAGGAAGCCAAAACCCACATGTGAAATAGTTCTTTTGGAAGGGCAAAAAGTCTCAGTGTTTGTTAGCAAATAACTTAGCTAGTGGTGCAGACATCAAATGGCTTCGGCAGCACTTGCAAAGCTATTCTGAATATGCATTTTCCCGGGACTGCTGGGGCACAAAGCCGCTGTAATGAAGGTTAGAAACATAAGAACCCTTCACCAGTAAAATATAATAATACAAAAAAAACCCCAAAAACCAGAAAAACAAAACAAAAAAAACCCAAACCAAAACAAACAAACAAAAAAACAGAAAACCAACTTGCGGAAGATTTAGGGGAAGAAAGGACAGACTGTGAGTCTTTCAGCAATTGGTATTAATTTAACTTCTATTTGCACGGTGCTGAATGAGGCACTGCCTTACTGTCTGGGTGGGGGTGGCTGCTCAAACTTCTTTTTTCCTTCTTCACCCTGGCTGGAGAGGGAGGGATTGCCATCCCTCTCCTCCGGTTATTCAGCTGCTTTATTAGCTGAGCACTTCTTGCACAGCCATACATTTTCCTCCCCCCACCCCTCAAAGTAGTCTAATACTTTCTTTTGTGCAGTGCCTTATATGTGGTGAAGGTTTCCCATACAAAAAAGGCACAGCTGCAAATGCAGCATTCTTTAAATATTTCCCTAAAATGCCTTTTTGCTGAGTTGCTGATAAGATACTTGGTGAGAGCTAAATAGTCCTGTGTGTTTAGTAAAATTCATGTCCTCGAGGACTTCCTCATTGTCTAGTTGTGCCTGCCTATAACCTCCTGTAGGATACCCAGTAAGTGGAGGGGAAAAGAGACTGTCTTTACTGTCGTGTCTCCATGCAACCTGCTACAGAAAGTGCTTAAAGCTTCCTCCATAACCCATCAACCATAGAATCATAGATTCACTTAGGTTGGAAAGGACCTCTAAGATCATTAAGCCCAATTGTTAACCCAGCACTGCCATGTCCACCACTAAACCATGTCCCCAAGTGCCACATCTACACATCTTTAAATAATACCTCCAGGGATGGTGACTCCACCAGCTCTCTGGGCAGCCTGTTCCTCAGATTGACAAGCATTGTAGCAAGGAAATTTTTCCTGATAACCAATCTGAATCTCCGCTGGTGTGACTTGGGGCTGTTTCCTCTCATCCTGTTGCTTGTCACCTGGGAGAAGAGACTGATCCCCACCTCACTGCTACCTCTTCGCCAGTGGTTGTAGAGAGTGATAAGGTCATCCCAGAGCCTCTTTTCCTCCAGGCTAAACACCCCCAGCTCCCTCAGACACTCCTCCTCAGACTTGTGCTCCAGACCCTTCAGCAGCTCCGTTGCCCTTCTCTGGATGCACTCAGATTGATGCAATACAGCAGTTAATGTAAGATGTATCTTGAATCACCCCTCTCCTCTGAGTGGACTTCAGCTTGCACAGCTGGGTTCCGGGAGCTCTGTGCCCATCAGCAGCTGAACCTGCACCTCCCAAAAGGGGCATCCCTGGTTGGAACCTCTGTGGGTCTGTCTGTGCTGCCCCACGGTCACATGGGTGTGCAGTGACCTCAGCACGGAAGGGGCTGGGATTTTCCTGGGAGTTAGTGGGGTGCAATTGCCCCATTTCAGCCAGTGGCTCTGAGTTGTGCACCTATTCTGGCACTACACTGGTATGTTATCTAACCTTCTAAAGACTCACCTGCCCTGAGGGTGCCCCTGCATGCACAGAAGAACAAATACAAACTTTTATTTCCTTTTGACGTTTGCAAAGGGGTAAGAGGGGGGAAAGTATACATGCTGTGCCTGGAGGTAGAAGAAACAGCATTAGAAGGGATGGGTAAGCTGAAAGAGACAGAGCAGTTCTCAAAAAAATATTAATAACTACTAATAAAGGCACATTTGAATACTGAGTTTAGGTTGTGATGGATCCAAAGAGCCCTGCATGCACTGGAATTGTCCTGGCCCACCTCTGAAGTGCTCCCACCTGAAGGGCAGGGTGCCCCAGTTTCTTAAAAGTGCGCTCCGGACTCGACACAGGGTGTGAAACAAATCTTTGAACCCTGGGTGCTTTGCCCAACTCCTGTTCCTTTATTAGAAGCCCAGAAGCCAGCATGGAATAAGCGGCGTAACAGTACAGCACGGCACATTTTTTATAGCAAGGCCAAATCTTTATTATGCTTCTTGGCCCAGTTTAGTGGAGAACACTGCTGGGCCTGATTTCAGTTTTGATATCATACACCGAGGCTGCAGACCCTTAAGAGTACAAGCTGGAGAAAAGAACATAGAAAATGTTAGGAATGAGAAAAGGCCATTCAACACATTGATGCTTGTCTCTTGTAATACAGCGTTTCCCCCAGGATAGCATCTAATTGCTTCTTGAACGAGCCCACTGTCTTTGCCTCAACAACCTTGCCCAGTAGGCCATTCCAAACATTTATTATTCTTTGAGTGACAAAGCACTTCCTTATGTCTCCTCTGAATTTGTTTTTTGAACTTCCATTTATGCCCCCGATCCTGTCATCTGTGCAGTATCAAAAGTAGTAACATGCATTGATATTATCCATTCAGCTAAGATTTTTGTATACTTCTGTTAGACCCCCCTGAAATGTCTTCTTTTTTTTTTTTTTAAGTTGAATAGATTGAGGGTTTTTTTCACCTTTCAGTAACTTCTACAATTTTATCCTGGAACCAAGTTGAGCAAAAATATTTGTTAAAGCCTGACTTACATCAGATCCCACTGAATGGACGGATGTATGAAGCCTACTGTAGAAACACATTTTGGAAAGTTTTTTTTCTCCTACTTTTTTGGAGACCAAACTACCATTTAGTTTCCCTGATGCTTGCATCTGATTATTTTGACAAAAGTTAGCTAGGAAGATAGCAAGAATAAAAAGCTTGATATGAAATTTGGAAAAAGCTGATTTCTAATTTTTTTTCATTTATACTGTGGGCTTCCTCCCCAGTTCTCTTTCTCCAAGTCATGGTTTGTTTTTTTTCAAAGATAATTGCTTATCATATGGGATTTTCCATGTGATAGTGCTTTGCAGAATCTATATGAAGCAATGTCAGAATACATCTGTGATCTCCCCAAAAGCCACAGAACCAAACAGTCGCAGGTTCAGCCCTCATTCAGTTCCACAGCCAGGGTGAATAGTTCATTACATTTTTGGATGACATTCTAGGGCATGTGTTATGCAGGAGGCCAGAACTGATGATCTAATGGTCCCTCCTGGCCTTAAAAAATATCTACAAATAATGATTATAGATGAAATATATATGTTCTGCACAAAGTAAAAACCAGCAGGCTTTGGGTGGGAATAAGAAATTAAGAGGAAGAATTTTGTCTTAGCCCTTTCCCAGAGGCTGGACAAATAGCATTAGCCTGATGGCAGCTGTGGCTACTTACTCATTGTCTCTTAATTTTTTTCATCATTCTAACAATGTGGGGTTTGTTTTTCAGGCCATCTGTAAATCTTCTGGTTTGCTCTGAATTCCTTCTCGATGCATTTCTAGGAATGTGAGATCTGAGCAAGATCTGCTGGTTGTCCCTACAGCACCTGGCTGAGCTGGGGTTATTTCCTCACGGGTTCTCCACAGAGGTAAATGCTTTCCACAGCATCACTGAGTTTAGGATCAGGTAAATGAGTATTGACACTAATTAGCTTAAACAAAGGACTAGCATAATTTATGCTTTGGACATGAGTTTGTTTGGTCTCATCCCGTGTGTTTTTTGTGCAGTTTTGCACTGTGGGATCCAGGCATGCTGCTGGACCACTACATCCCAGAGAGTCATTCTTCTTTCCCCTGGTTGGGACCGTGGCTGTCAGTAAGCCCTGCACCAGCACTGAGAAGGACTATGCTGGATCATCTGCGGGTAATGAGCAAGTCAGCCCCATAGGTCTCAGGAAATTATTTTTGCTATTATGCTACCAGGGAGAGAAAACTGATGTATGAGACTGTAATTATTGGGATCATGCTTCAGTTCTCCTCTGAAAAATCTGAACAATGTTTGCTTTGCTCCAGGCGCTGGGAATCTCCCATGATTTGTCAAAAAATAATTGTTGGTGGTACAATAAATTTGTTGTTCAATTCCCTAAGTGTTCCGAGCTTTATGCAATATGGAAGGCTGATTTGTTTATATTCTTATTTTCTCTATATTCCCTTACCCATTCTTTGTCATTATCTTTGTTTCTACAGGTTTATTTCTCTCCAGTGTTTTCTAGTTGTTCAAACTTTGTGTTTGTATATTTATTTAAAGGCAAATTTCAAAAGAGTTCAGTCTCTCAGTTTACTGAAGGATTCAGCTCCTTGCTAGTACTTCATCTCCCCTGGTATTTTTGCGAGTGCTCTTATTCTCCTTACCCATCTATCTAGCGCTAACCTCTTTGGTCTCTTTGCTACTCATGTCTGTTGCTCACAAACCTCAGAGTCCTGGTTTTGAACTACAATCCCCTTATATTCAGCAAGTCTTTGGACATTATCTGCTCCTTGTTCTACACCTTTTATTTTGTAGAGGAATTCTGAGGCTTCTGATGTATTTTTAGAAGTCTGAAATATTTTTCTGCACGGATTTCCATTTTCCCTCCTAAGAGGGCTTCATTCCTGCCCAACGTAATGCAACTGTGGGAGCTGAGAGGCTGGAGCCCAGCACTGGTCAACACCAGGAGAGATGATATAGGGGCAGGGTACCAACCTGAGGCATGGATGAGCCTGGACCAAATGTTTCCTCTGTCTCAGGCTTCCCCTGAGGTTCCTCTGAGGGAAGCCATTTATTCTTTCTCCTTCAGCATGTCTGTACAAATGCCGCTATAAACCCATCTTTAACATGTGGCTACAAAGAGACTTTTAGAAATGGCCAAAGATGTCAGGCCCAGTGTGGAGGGCTTTGCTGTGTGAGGTGACTGTAACCCAGCATGAAAGTGTTGTGCTTCTGCTCCCCATGAAGTTCTTCCTCACTCCTCGTGTAGTGTGTGAATCTCCCAGCAGATTAACCTGCAGTGCAAAGGACGTCTGTCACTTGCCTAGGATCAGAGCTTCCTGGAGGGAAGGACATCACTGGGAGGACCAAGACCATGACAGCTCCATGTCCTGGCAGGGGCGGCGCAAAAAGGGCTGTGAGGTTTTTGTTATCTTTGGCAAGCTGGTCCTTCCATTTGGTCCAGTGTTTCAGATTGTTAGGACTGCTTGTCCTGTCAGAACTACTAAATATAACTGGACCATTCACTGGATTTAAACATTTTCAAGTGTTTACAACCACATCTCCTCCCCAGGGAGATCTCTGAACTGTGCTGCTTGCAGTATTGTCTTTGGCGAGGTCTATAGAGTTCTTGAATTTATGCGCTTCAAAATCAATGAGCCTTGGTTAGACAGGAACCAAAACACTGTGACTCCACTCCTAGGATTTCTCAGGGATTATGAGAGATATAAATAAACCTTGGTTTTATTGGTAGCCTTTGGAGCCTCTATCAAAAACTTTTAAGTCAATTTAAAATTACAGGCCAGATACTTCATACAAATCACACTTGAAAACATAGGTCATCTTTATGTGGTAAGGTGTGACAAGATATTTAATTAAATCAGTTGCAATCTAGGCTTCTGCAGCCTCTGCTAGCCAACGAGAGAAAGTGACAGAGCAGGTAATGAAAAGCCTGGTTGTATAAATATTATCATTCAGATCTGGGCTCTTCAGTGCCATGCAGAGCTCATGCCCAGCTTGCTCCCCAGGGCAGCTGGGTGGCAAACACGGGCGTGCAGATATGTCCACAGGCAAGCCTGTACTCTCCTCACAGCTGTCAGCATGAATGCCAGCTTTCTCCTCCTGTGGACTTCAGAGCTCCCCAAAGGCCCGTTCAGGCTCTTTGAAAGTGAAATGAGCAGAGTTTGGCCTTATGCTTAAAATACAGCCCAGCCATACCAAAAGGAGCACCCTGGGACCCCCTCACTTGGTGTGGGCCGCGCGGACAAAGTCCTCGTCACAGGCTCTCTTTGCTGCAGTATTTTGTGTCAAGCTGAAGCAAGCAGGATTCTTCCTCGTCCTTTGAAAGAGCCATAAAAGAGGCACGGAGAGATGGAAGAAACAACCAGAAGAATCCAGAGACACAAAAAGACAAGAGAGAGAAAGAAAGAGACTGAGAGGGAGAAAGGTGAAAGAAAGAGCTGTCTCAACAGTCGAGGGAACAGGTGGTGTGTCATCTCACTCTCAGTATAAAGAGGTTGTGTGGGAAGGGGGATGTGACAGATAATATATCAAAGGAAATGAATTGCAGGATTAAGATCCTGACTTTGCTTTGTCAAATTTGCAGGTGATTATTGTATAACTCTCTGCAGCTCCTCTCAGTGATGGAAATGCTCTTCAGATCCTCACGACATAGAATCACTGGTAAAAGCAACAGCTCTTCAGAGAGATGCTTACTTAAAGTAGCCGAAGGCTTCTTAAATCTCCTTCAGGCTTCTTCCAACACCGTTACACATTCTGTGTAATCTCTGTGTTCTTGAGATGTATTTTCCTCCTGACAAAATACACCTTGAGATAGATTTTCAAGACCGACACTAAAATTGGAGCTCAAAAAATACATTGGAATCTCTGAAGTAAAATTTAGTTAAAATTTATAATTTTCAATTTGGTGTTGTGGTAAGCACATTTTAGCATTTTTTTTTTTTTAATATCAAGAACCAAAGATAAATCCTGGGAACAAAAAGTGCACAGGGCCTGCATAGGATGTGTGATCAGAAAATTCTTCACTTTTTTTTTCAATAGGACAGCTGGTGAAATAAAGATACAACTTCTGTCCTACCAGTCAAGTATCTTTGATATTCTTATTCTGTAAATACCGTATATTTTGAGGTATCTTTAGACTATTGTCTCCTAAAAACCAGAGCCTTACCCTGGCAAACAAAATAAATGTCAAAAAACCCATTAGAGGATTGTGTCCAGTAAGACCAACCCCTGTCCAGAGCTAGCTGTGGGAGTCTGGAGGGAAAAGTAGGTTTTGCTAACCAGTCTGAAATGGTTCCCAAACGCTGAAACATAAAATAGTAAGGGAAATGTATAACTACATCTCCTCTTCCTCTTGGCCTTTCCCCAAACCTTAGTGCTCGTCATTCATGGCTTTAAAATGGTAAAAGAAAGAGTTGTAAATGGAGGCAAAATCAAACCAAAACAAACCTCTTCAAAACAAACTGAGATCGAAGAGATCTCTCTTGCCGTCCAAATCAGGGAAATTCACACCTCATTGCCACCAACGGGGATTCCAGACGAGGCAAACCCAAATGGGAACAAAGTTATTTAAATGAAAAATTCAGCCATCCTCCTTCCTCTGCCTTCCTCCATCACCTCCCTGAAGTGACAAGCAGCAAGAAACCTCTTCGGCCTTGCAACGTTTGAAGTGAAACTTTTTGGGAAATACTGAAAGTCACTCACAGTCCCAGGGGAATGGTGATCCATTTTTTTCCACCCTCCCTTCTTTGTAGTTTGCTTTCCCCTATATACTTTTTTTTTCTTACTGCAGCTTTTCTGATCACAGTATCACAGTGACTTTATCGCCGTCACCTCCTCATTGTGAACCAGCCCATCCCTTGGAGGCAGAGAGCTATTGTGGGGGTGGTAAGTAATTTGTTTTGTTCAATGGATTCCTTGTTATGCATGCATGCAAAGCCACTTTTATCTCACATTTAAATTTGTGTTTTCCCTCTTATGATTGGTTTTGTGACATCAAAAAGCCTTCAGCATCTTCAAAAAATCAAGAACAAACTCTTCGAAAAATAATATAAAAATAAAAAGAAATCCTTCCTAATACACCCAGCATTTCAGTGCAGCTTTAGAAAAGAAGAGATTCACATGGGATCCTGGCTACTAACGACTATGGAAATAAGCCTGATTTTTTGATCTCTAGGCCCAAACATTATTCATTTTTTTCCCCTAGCCTCAAACAGTGTCTTCAGATAGCCCAGGTAAAAGCAAGCCAGAAACAAAACAACATCATAGAGGAATTGCTTTATGCAGATACTTTCAGCTACACTACACAACTTGCATTGTCTTTGAACCCAGTGTGATGAGAGAATGATTTGAGACTCCAGGGACAACTCCTGGATATGCTTTTACTTCAGCACACTGTAGTGAGACAGAAATCTTTGGCTTAGGAAATGTGTTCAGCAATCTTCTGCACTTGGGGGGGTGTTTATTTCTGTCTCTCTAGTAACTCTTTGGACAACGTTGAGAGCTGAGGTCAAGGAGCAGACACACTGTACAGATGAGGTTATGGAGAGTCTCTTTAACTTTTAAGAAAATATTTTGTCAGTCCTCACTGGGTGACTGAGAGCAGGAGTGGGGAAGTCCAAGACAAATCCTCCTCATAATCAGGATAAGTGGCTATAATTGTAAGGCTGCTTTTCAGGGAAGGCCCTGCATATATCCTTTGATATTTCAGTTACCTGCCTACTTTTCTAAGAACACTTTTATCAATTTACTCCTTGGGAATTGGTTAGAATTTTCCATAAATTCCACCATGAATTGAAATAGTGAACCTCAATACAAGTGAATTGCACATAGCCCATGGACTCTGACATGCAGGACCCAGATTTTTAGATTCAAATAACTCCAGGAAAGAACACAGTCCACAGAATGGCTTTCAGAGGTTTTCTGAGAAATTGCATCATAAACAGTTTGGAACATTTATCTACCATTCAATTTGTATCTGTAATTCAATTTGTATTCTTCTTTCTAGAAGCGACTGAACAGCAAAGATTTTTTAAAATTTGATCCTCTATGGCATTTCCCATTCAACGCTCATTCTTTGATGAAGAGGTGTGGACCATAGGGCAAGGGATCTTCTCTGAAGCAGCAAGGCAAAGCACACAGCAGAGGCCCTGATGCCTCCCAGGCATCCTGGCTCTCCAAGCCATGGTGAATAAGTGATGCTGGCTGAGACACGCATGCTTTTAATAAAATGCTCTTTAGTGTGGAAAAACCAGAACCCTGTCTTGCTGAAAATTTAGAGTTATAAAGCTGGAGTCACTTTACTGACCAAAACAGACTCCTTAGCAAAAAAATGGGCAGGTCAAATTTAAGCATGAGCATGATCTTACATCTCACACTGTAGGGAAAACCTGGGATGCAGACAGGCCTCCTGCACCTTCAGTAAGCTCTTTCGTCCTAGATTTTTCCTAGGGCAGGGGATTTCCCTTGCCACAAGGTGGGAAGTACTGCCATCTCATAACTGTGGAACCTAAGGGAACTTAGGTTCACAGCTGTTCATGTGAACCCGTAAACACATAGGGAACACATCTGTAAGCATTTGGCCCAACACATGTCTGCCCTGGGGCTCAAAAAATGTACAAGAAGCATCACACATTGCAAAACAGAGGTGTGACCTAAATTCTGTGTTGTGCACCAGCCATCCCCCTTTCAAAAATTGCTCACCATGTCCAAGGCAGCCACAGAAAAGAGAAATCTCTGCAATAAACAAAAACTTCGTTGAGAGTTCATTCCATGCAAAGGCACTGGTTTTAAAGTGAGGTGTAGGCTTTGCTATCCCAGCTATCCAACCCGTGAGTGCTACTGGGACCCTGGACTCAGAGCCACAAAGGAACTTAGGTCCCTAATTCTGGCCAACTTGTCCCTTTCTTTCCCAATGAAATCAGCTCTTCTGTTCTCAGTCCCTTTGTGAATGCAGACCAAAGGTATTAATCATCCTGAGGAAGGGATTTTGGGTACTGTGGGAGTCTTTCCACTGCCTTGAATGAGAACAGAAGTGAGCCCTCATCGCCTGATTAGGAAGGTAATTTGAGGCCATTACCAGCAAAGGCAGGAGGAAGGAGGTCTTCTAGCAGGGCCTGAAACCTTCCCCCTCCAGCCCCATGTTCACTGCTGCCCTTGGATTTTAGGGGCTTTTCATTCCGGCAAATATATTTTATGAACCTGATGTACACTTAGCTAGAACAATCCCACACTGGGATCCAATTTCAGACTTACAAAGGTTGATTTATCCTTTTTCGGGCTATGTACTCATCTGAACTAAAATTACCCTGCTGCCAGCCTTCTTGATAGCAATTATATCTAAAGAGAGAGAACCGCTGAACTTCATGTATTGGTAATGGTCTTTCCATCTATATTTTTCCTTGGGGATAAAGTTGTATGGGAAAATTAGACACATTAGCCTAGGAAAAATAGTGAACAAAAATACATATTTTATACTTTTTAAAAGTATCCTCATGCTACCAATTAGAAACATTATTTAATGCAGGTATTTTAGCATTATGGTGCCAGTCTGTATATAAAACGGAACAAAACCATTTTTGATAGTTATTTAAGGGCATCCTAAATACACTCAAGAATAGTACATTTTAATTTTCAGTAATGCCAGCAGACTCAAGCATTCAGATTTTAGCATAACCAGCAGGAAAACTGTTTGATGTTTTAATTATGTCCCAGAAAATGCTGAATGTGTTATAAAAGAAATCTGAAGAGGGGAGGGGAAAAAAAAGGTTTTTATTACTGCTCAAGAGGAAGGACGTTTTACAACATAGCATTAAAAATGTAAAATGGAATAAAAAAGAACTCAGATAGTCAAAACTTTGTCTGCAACAAAGTAGGCCAGAGAAGCACAATAATATGTCTGTTAGAAGCAGTCAGTAGTGAGAAGTGAAGGAGAACATTTACATAGACACGGGGCTGAAGGAAAGGAAAAGCCTTAAAATAACCCCAAAGTCTTTTAAATTATGTTTAAGACTAGCCAGAACCTGGTAACCGCTCCCAACAAGGTGTCTCGGAGGATTTCAGAGTTCCTGATTAATGTGGTGACCTACTGCTCTCTGATGCAATGCATTTAAAACCCAGCTGGGTATTCGTAGTTGGGATGAGGCTGTTGGGACTTCCTGGGGCTCTATCCTGCTGGCACCGGGGTCAGGCTCCGCAGCAAGACTCAGGAAAGGTGTCCCCAAGGGAGGGGAAAAACGAGAACCTGAATTGTTGGGAATGAATTAAACCAGATGTACAAAGCCCCAGCAATTCAAGCAGCGATAGGAAGTAGTGTGTGTGTGGGGGGGGGGGGGGGGGGGATTTGCCGGGGTTTAACTTTCCCTGCCCGTGGCCGGGGGGGGGTGGGTGGAATTGCCGAGGTTTAACTCTTCCTGCCCTTGGCAGGTGGAGGAGGAGGATGAGGGGGGACAGCACTGCCATGTCCCACGTCCCCAGTGCAGGGAGCAATGCACGGTGGCAGAGCAACTGCAGGATGGGGCTGGTGGAGGTGTGTGTGCAGCCAAAGCCTCTCCTCTGCTCATCACACCCCTGGCAAGCACAGGACACGTTGGCAGTCCTTGCACACCCGTATATCCACAAATTCACACATTTCTGGCACCCAACTTTTTGCCTTCCTGCTACTGTGAGCTCCTTTAAGAAAGCAACATCTTCCATTTGGTTCAGATATATAATTTACGTCCTGCTGATACATTTTTATCCCAAGAAATGTTTACGTTGTATTTTTTTAAAAATCAATACAGTAAATTTGTGTATGTGTATTTATACTCATATGCATATATATAGGGTATGTGAAAGGCAGGTCCGTGATTGCGCTAGATAGATACATCTTAGTGCCATTGAAGCTTTTAAAAACCCAGCACAAAGCTTTCTGAGGCTATGGCTTGTTAGAAAAAAAATAACCCTTTATTGATAAAATCATAAATTATGTATCTAAACAAAACAAACAAAGAAAAGCCTGTTTTATTGTGTAGTTGATAATGTCAAAATGATGAAAGATTTTGGAGTCAGATGCCAATGATACAGCGCTGTGAAACCTCCTTCAGCAGAATGGTATTTCAAAATGTCCAGTGTCATGCCTGAGTATTACGATATATGTTTCTTATTTACCATCTCAGTTCTTAGAGCTTCTGTGCTTCTGATATCTTGACTGTTTGCTTAAACTCTGTATGCAAATACAAAGCTCAAATACAAAGCTGGAGTATTAAGATTAAAGAAGAACTAGGATTCCAAGATTAAAAAGTGAGATGAATGTCTCCTGTAAATGTGTATTGTTAGTCTGATTATAGAGGCTTTTTGGCAAAGATTAAAAAAAAAAAATCAGCATAGTAAAAGAAATAGTCCAAAATGCTTGAAAAAACATGCGGAGTAGAAAAGTCTTCCTCCAGCTGTAAATGAGCCACACTTTGATGCCCATGACAAAAGTTATTGTTAGAGGGAGCAGCCAAGCTGCAAATGATGCTGTTCGAATGCTTTTCTCTTATTGCCCCCTATTCTCTTATGTTCTTTCTATTTGATTATAGGCTGAACCAGCCACGGAGGGTTCGCGTTGCCGGTAACAATTCAGACGGCAGAGGCACGAAGAAGGTGGATGCTCTTTCCCAAGACTGGGCAGATGCTCCATGCTCAGGTGCAGTCTCCCAGTCCCTCTCACGACTCAGAGGTGTTTCCCAGGCCAGGCGGAGACGCGGACACCTCTAGACCGCAGCTCTCAGGCACCGAAATAGTCCCCCAGCACTAGGCGTCCAGGCCGCCGCTTTCTCCTCCCCACCTTCTCATCCCTCCGCCATCAGAAGTGCAACTTGTTACCAAGAGAGCAGCTGGTATTGTTATTCGATGCTGTAAACTTTCACCTTTTGGATAGCATTTCCGTGTCTGTGTCAAGGCTGGGAGTCTAAGAGCTCAGGGAGACAAAAAACTTGCTTGACAAGCAAAGGTTTTTCTTTAAAAAAGAAGAGGGGGAAAAATGCTTCAGACTCACGGGAATAGGTTGAAGTGACAGAGGCTTGAAACAAAGGTCAGAAGTGATCCCGAATGATGCATCTTCGAAGGATGCTGGGAGAGGGATCGGACCCCTGCTCCCCCCAGGCGGAGGCGGTGGAACCCCTGTCAGCTGGTTTGGTGCGAGGCGTCAGCCGGGGAGCCGGGAGAGAACGGAGTGCTTTAGCTTCAATTGTACATTTTGCTTATTGCCATTGCTTGCACTTGCTTCTGGTCACGGCCGGAAAGGAGGCGATGTTCCCCCTGCAGACCGGCTCCTCGGGGCTCCTTGCCTTCCTTGCAAAGGATGCTGAACAACCTCCAGCTGCCACACACGGAAAGAGACCGTAAATCACCGGTCACCTACGGTCTGTTTCTCACTTTCTCTTTCAGTGTGTTTCACCTTTTTTGACTTGTGAACCATGAAGTGTTTTCCAGAGGAGTATGTCCCTTTTGAAATGCACATTCTCAAAGTGCTGTACAGCATAAATGGACTTGTTTTTCTTAGCCACCTCTCACAGACACCTCAGAAGTAGACCACAGAGCTCCCCAGAGGTCTGCAGACCTGCGGGTTGAAAACTAGCACTCTAATGTTAATCCCTTCAGCTGCCCAGTCCAGGAAATGTGATTATTTTGCAACTGAAAGAACAGACACAAAGAAAGGCGATGCCAGAAAACAGGAATTTTAAAAGCGCTGCTCTCATCTAGGAGCACAGCCACGGCTGAAAATGAGGGGTGGCTTTCCTACACGTCTTTCTGATGCTACTGAAATCATTCCCAAAATGTTCCCCTTTCATTAGTTGTCTAAATTCACATCCATAGGTGCTAAGTGCTGACAAATCCCTCTGACCTCAGAGCCGTGCGTGCCTGCTCACCCCCCCACTAAACTCAGACCGGTTTCGTCCTTTCTGAAGCAGTGGCCGTAGCTGGGCCATGAAAGGAAATAGTGCCAGGTTTTGGATGAGATACTGAGATTTTAGAGATAGTTGCTGTTCATAAACACCGGGAGCACGTCTCCACCTACTCTCCTGGGATTCCTCTCCCTTAAAGTGGAGCACAGTTTGAACACTTTTATTCCTGCAAGTATATTCAAATTACATTTGGCATTCACAGATTTGTAGATTTTTGAGGCCAGGAGTGCATCCTTTTTTCACCCAATTTTCCCTTCATTCAACCCAGTAACTTGCATCTGACTAGAGCATAGCTTTTGTTTGATTTAAGCACATCTGCCAGAAAAGTGTTCAGACCTGATTTGCAGACATCAGGAGAGAGAGACTCCACCTCTTCCCTTGGTGGTTCATTCTAGTGGCTAATCACCCTCAATGTTAAATATTTGCGCCATTCTTGCTAGATTAAAGAGCATTTCGGTACGTGGCATTCCTATGAGATAATGCTTGCAATGAAGTAACCTTTTAATCTTCTTTTTGATAAATTAAACAGCGTGAGATCTTTACGTTTTGCACTGTCAAACATTATCTACAGTCAGTAAATCATTTCTGTGGCTCTTTTCTGAGCCTCCTCCAATTTTGTAATGGCCTTTTAAAAAATGACAACTGGATCCCACAGTCTAGCATATGCTTGTCTGTGGTGTATTCTATAACTTGCTTGTTCTTTTCTCTGCCAAGAGGGTGAGAATCATGCGACCTAAATTTAGCCAAATGAGAAGTTCTTGTATCTAAAAATCAGCAAAAGTTCAGCTCATCTGCCAGGATGCCTCTGTAGTCATCAGAGATAGATGGACACTTCCGAAGGGCAGGCTTTCCCATTTATGTAATTTTGCTTCAGGGTGTATCAGATCACCTTCTCTTAGAATTCTTCCCACCTTGCCAAGAGACTTGAGTGTTGCAAGAGCCACCCTCACATCACCAGCATCCTCTTTGGTCCCCCTGTCAGGCTCTCTGTTCTCCCATACCTGTAATCAGCAAAGACTTGGAGAGAGCAGGTCAGAAATGTTTTCAAAGAGAGGAAATTTTCAAAAACAATTTGCAGAAATGTTCTAATGTGGACATAATTTTTACTGAGCCTGATTCATATGCATGAGGCTATTGATGTTTACTGAATCCACTCAAGAAAACAGCTAGTTGCAGACATACCAGTACTAGTCATCGCAAAAATTTGTTAAGGAAAAATCCCATTCAGTGATGACTCTGTGTTGACAAGAGTATTTTGGAGATCTGCCAAGTAGCCAGCTCTTCACTCATTCATCCTGTGCCTTATCGGTATTGCAAATACCAATATTTCAATTGAAACAGTATGTGAATTAAACTTAACAGCAATTCCATAATTATCTTGCTTAAGAAATTCATTATAAAGTACCTCTAATCTTCATTTGCATTTTTCAGCCTTTTTTCTTATTCCTTTCAATTTATTTTCATTAATTGGCTCTTTTGAGCCAACTGCATATGTTCCTTGCTTGGGCTCTCCTGTTTGTATCGTTGGTACAAGTCTAGGTGTCCAGTGACCACTGTCTTTCATGGCTGTAACTAATTAACTCCTGGCAGGCAGGAATGATGCACAAAAGGAATCATCCTTTATAATTCTTTGTCTCTCTCTATCGTATTTCGTGAGAAATCTAAGTAATGCTTTATTTACCAGCTGCATGAGACCTCTAGCATATGCCTCCCAAATTGAGGACCCCCTAACAGCGCAATTGTTCCCCTTGCTGTGCTCCAGAGAGATCCTAAGGAGGAACATGTCCTGTTTTGTGGTTTGATTTAGTGGTCTACAGAGTCTCCTACCACTACCACCTCCTGAGCTTTCTGAGTCAGCTAGGTGATTGAAGAGGCACTTGAAGTCCTGGTGTTCACTCTGGGCTCTTGATAGCTAGAAAACCAGATAATGGTGCTTTTACTGCTCATACTTCACCTCTTTTACCCTTTCTGTTGTTCCTGAACAGGATGAGATGGCTCCAGGAAACAGCACCACAAATTCAGCAGCACAAAGTGGATGATGATGTGGCGACGTTTCCTGAAAGTCTTCTGCTGCTGATATTTTGTGAAGGGTCTTGACAGTGTGATGGCATCCTACAGCTCCTTGTGCATCTTCAGGTAAGTGCACAGTGTACCCACAGGCCAGCCAAATCATAGGATCAGAGGAGTTAAAGACAGAAAAGGTCTGTTAGATCACGGAGCACATGCCCCTGCCAGTGAGTGCTGTCATTCCTGCTCCAGCACATGTCGGATCTCAAACTGAGCCCAGGAGTGATCTCAGCTAAAGGGCCAAAGGGAGCTGGATGTACTTTTTCCTCATTTTGTTTTGTTTTTGAAACCTGGTATTCTCAACGGTTCAGAAACACTTTCTGCTGTGTGCTAGCAGATGGAAAGCTGAGCCCAACACTTGAGTCCGGTTGCTGTGCTGCCCTGACTGGTGGTGAGTTTGCGTCAAAGCAACTCACTTTTTCCACCTTTTCCCGAGAGTGGGTCATGATGGACACTAATAAAGTGAGCCTTCTTTCTTCATCCAGACAAGTGGTATTTTTCTGAGAGAGCCTTTGTAGAGTGCAGGCAGAAATCAATCCCCAACACAAGCTAGAGAAAAGAACCCAGTAACACCCAGGACTGTGAAACCTGTGGCATAAAATTCACAGTGATCAGAGTCAAGTACGTTAATAGCTTTAGGCAAAAAAACTTCCCAAACTGTGTTGTCTCTTTTTTACATCTCCTCTGCTGGTGCCTGGGACACAGTAGAGGAATGGGAAGGCAGCCATGCTGATGAACACCACAATGACAAGGACAAGCCTATAAGGGAACAGCATTTGGGCCCAGAACTAAACAAGAAGGGTTGGAAAGGAGCAGAAGTGGGAAGGCTTAGCTGGTGTGAGAAGAGTGGATTAGAGAGTGAGCAGTGCTGTGGGCAAGAGATGGGAGCTGGCAGGAGGAGATAATTGCAGGGGAAGAAGGAGTGGGAGCCAGGGAGGGTGGCTATGGCTATAACTGGAGAAAGCACTTGAGAAAGGTTGGTGGAGGAGGATCAGAAGGAGAGAGGCAGGTATTGTATGTGCACTGAGTGGATAGGAGCAGAGCAGAGGGGCTGGCAGGGTGAAGGTAAGTAGGGGGACTGGAAAGTTGGAGTCAGACCTGCGTGAGCTGTGTAAGCCACAGCTCACCTGTGTATCCTTCCCGCTACACCCCATCTGGAGAGAGCACAGCCCTTCACAAAGCTGCACTGGGAGTGATGCTCAAAGACTCGTTTGTCTGGGCTGGGTGAAGACAAGGCTGTGCTGACTTTGTGTCCTCTGACATCTCCAACCTGCCAAGCTTTGGTGTCAGCAACCTGCCAGTCATGCAGCAGAACTGCTGCCGTGTGTTCTGTGATTCTAACACAGCAGGAAGTGTGCATTCAACTCCAGACACAGCACAGCAACCCAGCCTTGAAAGTCACAGTGCATTCAGTTTCCTGCCTCTCTGTGCAACTTTTTGTGACACAGGTTTAATTCAGCGGGATGTTTGCAGCTAGTGATTTTTACTCTCCTTTCCTGGGGTTCATTTAGAGCCTTACCTTTGCCTGCTTAGCGTGTCCTTATCTCCCACTGAACTGGCAAAACTTCAGGTGAGACAGGCATCTTGAAGAGTAAAATTCACTTCACATGGCTACAGAAGACCCCTAGGAAATTTGGTTCATTCATCTGTGGACCAGAGGAAACACTTTGTGACCATGGGTACCAGTCAGGGAGCCAGACTTCTCCGCCCCAGCTTGCAGGGCTCTTGCTATGATCCATTAGGAGTGCACCATTCCTCGGGAATGAAGACAGCTGTGTTGCAACAAGCAGTTGTGGGAAACTAGCAAATCAGAAAAAAAAATGGTAATAAATCAGGGCTTAAGGTACATTACAGTTGTTGTGGCTCTCTGACTTCCATGAGGGAAATTTGGAAGCGCTTCTATTGGAACCTGAAGTACATTGAGCTGAATGGCAATCACTGCAAATTACGAAGATTCAAGCAAGCTTCTCTATATTTGTGTGAGGCCTGATTGTTTCTTCCTCTTGCCCCATATTATTTACTGTACAAATCCATTAGCATTGCTTTTTCTTGCAGCATCCAAGATGCTGCAGTCTATCACTTGAGCTATTCACATTACATTTTATCCTTTCTTTGGAAGACAATCTTGTCTTCAATCAAAGACCTCTTGACAAAAGGAAATAGGAACAAGAACTTGAGATGGCATAATGCAGCAAAGTGCTTTCTGTACACCTGCATAATACAATTCAGTCTGCCTTTACTTTCAAAATTATGCTGAAAGATTTCTGTTGTTTACGTTTGTTTGTGTGTGCCCTGACCCACTGCTCATTTAACCTTGAGGTTCTCTTCGTTCCTCCTTCCCCCCACTGCTTCCCTCGTCTGTACCTCCAGCAGTTATTATTTTCTTTGTTGGTAGCAGTTTCTGTAATTGTGTTGCTGCAGCCAACACACAAGCATTTCTTTAGTCTTTTTTCATACCGAGGAGGCTGAGCTCAGCAGTCAGGTGGGTGTAAGCGTTTTAGATGATTTGTCAAACAGAATCTAGTGTCTCATTTTTAGAACATCCTCTTTAGGGCCGGTGATGAAGGGCTTCTGATTGGTTCAGGATTTTTTCTGTAATGAAAAGATATATTTGAGGGAAAATGTACTTAAAAATCAAAGGTATAATGGGAATGACGGTGCAGAACTGGAGTTTCAGCAAGGTCTGCAGCTGATTTTGCTTGAGTCATGCTGTCCTTTGAGAGCATGCTGCACAGATTCCCTATGGGAAGCAAGGGAGACAGGAATTATTGCCTTCCTATGAAAAGATAGCTCTTACAGCTCCTGCAGGGCAGGTGGCAAGGCACAGGCCTGCTGTGTTACTGACACCCACCTCCTTAGGCTGTTCCTTCTACAGGTCTTGCTTTGGGTTTCATAGAGGAACACACTGAGGATACATTTGCCATGTCCCAGCCATCTCTTTTTTCAGACTATGCTGAGTCCTTGATTTTTTTCCCTAGTGTGGCTGGTATAGCTGTGGTCACTTCTTCCCTTCTCAAATCGCTTTGTGACAATTTATTTGCCATCTCATGTGTAAACTTAAAATCCTAGGGCTGATCCAGAATATGCTGACTTTGTTGGAGTCTGAGCTAGGATGAGGTAGGGTTTTGTAGGCTGGTTTCCTAGGTCACCTGAGAGGCAAAATGTGGGAAGGAAGTCTGAGGGTAACTCCAGCAGCAAGCATGTCTTTCTTCTCAGAAAGGTCCCTTAAATCCTCTAATCTCCACTTCCCAATCTCATAAATGTGCATCCACAAAACCTTGTTCATGCTGACGTATTTGTTTGAGATAGGCAGAAGCATTTATAGCTGATCTTTTTGCTAACAGAGTAATATCGAAGGATCACCTTTTTGATAGAACACATAACACCCAAATCTGGTTTCCAAATATTTTTTGGCCAGAATGTAGTTCTGAGCAAGTAGCTCTAAATGCCCCTCTGGTGGCATCCTGAGACTGCTGAAGCCACATATGGGTGGTCAGGAGTAACACTGGGATGGATGTCATGTTTTAGGGTGGAAACATCAGATGATATAAAATTTGCAGTATCCCTGATGGTGAAACCTGTTCCCACCCATACGGTTGTCAGGGTCAAGACTGTTCAGTCACAGTTATTAGGAATGCTGTAGATGATTCATAAACCCTGCTCACCCCCTTGATGACTGTCATAATCTGTGCTCCATATTTAATCTCGGATGGCAATTTGTGGCAGGAATCATTACTTCCACAGACAGAAATGAAAGCATTAGAAGTTTGTAACTGTGTCCACTAAAAATACCGAGTGACTTATGATTTATGGGACAGTTTATTTATTCTGCACCACTTGTATGCATATTCCTCTACAATAACCTGTGATTTTATAGACACCCTTTCCCACCTCAGAGATGTTTCCTTTTTGGTAGTAAACCCAATCATTGGTGCAAACACACTATTTCTAATACTGCATAATCCCCTACAGTCTGTAATAGCTGCTACATAAATGAACCACTAATGATGATATCCTTACTTGAAGCAAAATCTGGCTGCTGCTATCTTCTCTGTGTTACTTATCTCTGTGAGCTGTATTGTTTTCTACCAGTGTCAGACCTGGCTTTTTACTATAGTGATGAGGTACAAGCAATTCAAATCTTCTGAGTTAACGATCCTGGACCTTTATCCCTCCTTTCTTTCCTCTCACTTTTTCCACTGGCAATGCCACTTATTACTTTTACATTTCTCTGTGATCCACTGACTCCCTGACTCCACATGGGATAAAATAGTGGTGTGCATCCCTGTAGCAACCAGCTTGGCACAGAAACTCGTGGGAGGCAGGGGAATGTTGGGAGTTTATGCCTCTCATCAGGCATTTACTGTGGGTGCAATTGCAGAAGCACCTATGAATACACCTTGCTGGTGCTGTTTTACCCTGGATGAGGCGACAGATCCTTTGCAGAGACAGTTTGTAGCATAATCAGGATATAATAGGAATTCTTTCCTTTTTCCATCCTTGCTTCTCTAGCTAATTGTTTTTCTCTCTTCAAACTTATCTATAGATTTATAATCTCACCTCAGACTTGGGAGCCAGCATAAAAAGCACTTACCCACCAGGTGGCATTTTGTCACCTGTCCAGCCTTAATTCTAACGTGAATTCTTTGTACATATAATTATAAAACCCAGGGCCAGTAAAGTGCACCTGTAGAGCAGAAACTTGACTGTTCTTGATTCTGTTCTAATTATCAAGCCTTAGAGCAAAAACTAGGTTTCAAAGAAAACTTTCTGTACAGGCCTCAATAGAGTTAAAGGAGAAACATTTTAAGTTGATGAGCTGACACTTGTAGAAGCAAATATATTAAATAAATCATGATTCGTTTTGGGGCTAAATCTGACTTACATCAACTCTGGAAAAACTAGATCCTAATGAGTGACAGTTTGGTGTTTTCTGTCACTTCCTACAGTAATGGCCCCAAGCTGACACTGCTCTGTGGGAGTCTAATACTTCTGAACAAAAGTTTTTTTGGAGTGAGATAGACAAGGTAGAAATCCCAAGGTGACTGGAAGGAATGTCTAATGACTGGAAAGACATATTTACTGGCAGACTGTATGTAAGCTGTGACAGTTGACAGGGCTTGATTGTAATAAATATAGCTGATGAAGAGAAGGCTGACAGGTGAGGACAGAGAGAGAAAAAGAGTCAAAAGATCTGCATTGGCTGAACCCTATTAATGGTAAGTTGGTAACAAAGCCCAGAGTCATAAAAGAAAACAGGTATCGCAAACTGATGTCTAAACAGTGAAATGTGTAGGACTTGCAGGTTGCTGTAACAAGCTCAGATTTGTTGACCTTTCTTCTAGCTATTTTGTAAGTGGTGTTTTCAGTTGATATTTCAGCAGGCAGGCACCTGATATTTTTAAGTACTGTGTATGATTAATCATGTAACAGAATAAACCCTGATCAAGGTCATAATTATTGCTTCAATCTCTAACTTTTGTTGCTTTGATCAGAGGATTTGATGTTGGAAAATGTGCCTCCACGTGCTGTGAAGGAGGAAATCTTGCTAGAGAGCTGTTCTGCTGGAAACAAAAAGGATTCTTGTAAAGGAAATTAAGCAACATAAAACCTGAAAGTATTTCTTTAAATGCAGAGGCTCACCACACACACACACAAACACACACACACAGAGTGATTGACCCTGAAAATGGAAACAGCTCTGGCATATTAAATCATGACGCTTTATAACTGACTGGTCAGAGTTTCAACAATAAGATTTCCAATGAGCTCTGCACTTTCTTCCCCCAGGCAAATGTCACACTCTGAAACTAAACAGGATCTTTTTTTTTTCTTGTTCTTCCCCACGTGCTGTTTTCTGTGCCCAAGATACAAATCTGTATTCGAAAATGCCTTAACCCTTTGGAAGGGCAGCCCTCCCTCTTCACGCCCCAGGAGAAGGGAGGTTTGTGACAGCTGTGGGACGTGGGTATATTTTGCCTGCTTTGGTACCAGGGCCAGTCTGTATGTTTATTGCACTCCCATTTCAAAAGGGAAGAAAGGGAAAAGAACAGTCATAAGGGATTATCTATCTGGAGGAAAGCACTCAGGAATTGCACAAACTTAATGTAAAGGTTAATAACAAGGAACATCTCTTCTTGGGAACATCAAGTGAGAGTCCTTCAACTCTGGAAATGGGCCCATTTAACAGCAGTGTCACTGTTTGCTTGCTTTCATCGCACATGGACAGAGGTGAAAATCCCCTCACCTTCTCGCTTGTATGAAACACCAAAGCATTTGTGAAATATTTAGACAACTAAAATATTGAGAGAACTTTTATTTTTAAAAATTGCTGTTATTTTAAGTGGATGCTCTCCTTCTCTCCCCACCAGATGCCACAGTCTCTTTAAGCGGTGCTGCGACTAAATGAATTGTGGGGAGTGCCAAGGAAAATAAAAAGAGACCATAAAGTCACACTACAAAGACTGTCAGGGTAGCACAGTGCTTACATGTCAATCACAGCAATGCTCCCTCTTTGCCTGTCTCCCACACAGCACTGGATCCAGACACTCTGCTTCTCACTGCTACCTGTTTGGAATTGCAGGATTCAGAGCCATGACTTGTTAGCATGGGAGTTGTCAGCCTAATTGGCACGTCCACACACACTTTATACACTCCTCTGGTTGTCAGTGCCTGCTTATGCCCCTGTGCACACGTTGGAGGTGGGCATGAGAGTGCCCTGTCAGGTAGAAAGCTCTTCACACAAGCACACAGATGCTTTCTGGATTGATATTAGTAGTTGGACCTGATGACCTTAATAATAATTTCTGACCTTAGTGATTCTATGATGTCCACAGAC
Source organism: Oreocharis arfaki (assembly GCA_013398015.1). Lineage (NCBI taxonomy): Eukaryota > Metazoa > Chordata > Aves > Passeriformes > Paramythiidae > Oreocharis > Oreocharis arfaki. Next base: position 431,551 of record VZRR01014152.1, on the reverse strand, counting down.
ACTTTTTATCTGTTCTTTGTACACTGGTGTATTGCTTTCCAGGACAGACACCTACACCTCATCAGCTGTCCTCTGGCTCTGATGTCAAAGTGAATAATTTACTTCAGTGGCCGTCCTTTGGTACTCAGGCAAAAGACGGGGCATCATTGTATTTAAATAGAACAAATACACTCAGTTGTATATGTGTAAATACACAAACACGTACAGAGCTTCTGCTCAGAAACCCAGACTTGTGAAGCCTGAACTCCATGTCAACAAATTTCTTATGTAGTGAAGGCCTTGAGCCAGGCAGCTGGAAGCACAAGACAAAGAAAGTGACTTGTAAGCTTTACTGTAACCCTTGGTTTTGTTTGTTTTTAATACAAGTTTATGTATTTCTGTACATGCTTTACCTGGTTTTTTTTTTTGTTTTGACCTTCTGCAGAGACTTTACCACAGCTTCAAGCTGGTGAGAACATTTTTTTTCACTCAAAAAGCAGTGTGTTGGAACCAGTGTAAGTGGCTGTAGATGCCTTGCGTTTGGTTTGTCATTTCTTTTAGGCTCCGGGACACATTCAAAGTCAGTCCCTTTTCAGAAGATGTAGAAAACAAAGTGGGAATTAAAGTCTTCGTGGAGTGTGTCTTCTTTCACACAGAAACCTCGTTAAAGTAAACATGACTATGGCCATTGTCTGCATCAGGGTCAGCCTTTCATTTCAATGCTGAAAATTTTAAGAACTATGTTTTTCAAGTGAATATAGCATTAGCACAGGACACATTTTTTCAGGGTTTCATGGCCTAATCAAAATACCACTGAAAGTAAAAACTGAATCCAAATATCAGGGAAAAATTTCTGATGTTAAATTCACAAGGAAAGAGAATATACTCCTTCTGGAAACTGGGAATACTCTGCAGAGTGAATTGCTATTGGTGAGACAGGGTTAATTTTGCATCTCTAGGGCTTTTTAATGAAAGTCACATAACTGTTCTACCATATATTTTCCATCTTTGAATTTAGACTGATTTTGGATAGCTTCTGAGAGCCATGTTTCCCAAGAGGGGAATAATCATCAGTCCGCTGTATATAGTACAAGATGTATTGTAAGGAACTCAATAATGATTCTGAAGGCTGTGAATCTCACTTGAGACAAAACTTGTCTGAGCCTACACTGGAGAAAAGCCTTTCAGAAAGAGCAGAACCAAACTGATCTTGTGATTCCTGAAGTCTGAAGTAGGCCGGGTCCTGCATACCAGTAAGAATGGTTTTTACAGGTCTGTTCATGCAACTGGGAAAGGGATTAAGATTGTTGATAACCCTTCTATGTTACTTCTGTTCTGAGCACTTCATCTGGTTCCCAATGAGGATAAGTACGTCACTATAAGGATTTGTAACTTTCCAAGTTTTGCACCCATTTTTTCCCTGCAGAATTTTTTTAGGGTGTTCAGATCTCTTCCTTCAGTTTAGAGTCGCTTTAAAAATATTTTGCAAGTTGGAAAAAAAACCCAGCCAAAAAAAAATCCCTTTTGTATCATAACTATAGAATTCATAATAATCCAAACTAAAGCTTCAGCTAGAATCACAGTTCTGTGTGGCACCAAACACAACATGAGGGATGAGTCAGTAGCACTGGCATAAGGTTTACAATTGTATTTAGGCTGCTAAGAGAAAAAAAGTGTTTTTGTTGCCACAGTAGGTGCAGGATAATGCCCAGGACTTCAGCTGCAAAACTCCTGTTTTGTCTCTTTTTTTGTCTTTTGCTACTTGTTCATAAAAGCTTGCCAAGTGCTTGGACCCTCATTAAATGCCTTGCTGTTGTAATAACGGCATGAGAACACCCAGCAAGTTTTTTGTGCCAGAGGAAACTTCTGTGAGAAAAAGAAGCAAGTACATGATGCTGTGCTTTCAACAGACACCATTGAGAGCTGTGTTTGGGGACTGATGTGTCAGCTGCTTATCAATACAGCCATGGAGCTGAATACATCAAGGAAGCTTTAAGATGAATGGGAAAAATAGGAAAAGAATGTAAGACTAACAGGACAAAATTATTTCCAATGTTAAATGTGCTGAAGCAAGTGTAGTTTCATCCAGGAGAAGTCTGCGCTGTTGTGTTCCAGGCTTCTTGTTTGGGTTGATTACATGGCAACATGGAATTGATTTCTTGAGCTTAGGACAGTTGGCAAACTTGACTAGACTTAAAATGAACCTCTTTGATTCTGTCTACAAAATTACAGCAGATTTGATAAAGTAAAGATGTATCCTTTGAAGTATTCCCTATCAACATAAGTGCTAAGAACACTTGAGCGAAGGAATTTTAACAGTTTTGAAAGCAGTAGCAAAAGAACATCAATGAAGATTGCAGCTAAGGGCATGCCCACAAGGCACTATACTAACTGCATCTATCCTGCAGGCAATAAGCAATTGCTAAAGATTCCAGACTTTTTAAAGTTCATAGTTCATCTCATAAAAACTTTGCTTGCAACTTATGATAGGTTTTTGGTGTTTGGGTTTGTCTTTCAGTAGATGACTCCAAGAGGAGGCCTTACCAAGTAGATCTGCGTAAGGACATGAAGAAACTTTCTCTTTTTTGTGTGTCACATGATGATTGCAAGGTGTGAAGTGTGATCATGTCCTGTTGTACCCTGTCTTAAGAGTATGGAAGCTATAATTCTTCCAGGCGCTTCAACACCAGAAAAGCATCAGTCCAAATGCTTTGTGGGTTCAAGCCCACATCACAGAAAAGAAGGGCTGTCCTTTGCATTGCAAATTTCTCACGAGTGCTGGATCTGAGATGCCCATGTTGCTGCAAGATGTTTTTTCCTTCAGTAGGAAACAATATGAAGGACAACTGATGGTTCGGTGGTAGTTTCAGCTACGCCAGATATCTGCTTTGCAGCTCTGATTCTGCTGGCCCATCAGAAGTCAATGCTTTTACTGCTGTGGATAGTGCTTGTGTTGGGCAAATTTGTCATTAGCAAGGATGAACACAAGGAATAAATAACAGAAGGATCTGGACAGAAACAAGATGAAAACAAAAGCTGGTTTTAAACAGCAAATAAGATCTGAATTGGTGGCACTTGGAAATGAGTTACTGAGCAACTCGGATATTTAATTCAGGCAGAAGAGGAGATGTAAGTAAAAAGCTTTTACTTTCTAACGAAGATTTCATACTGGTGATATTTGGTAGATTTCAGTGCAACCACAGCAAATTAGTGATAGCCACAGTTATGACAATTAGGGTTCTTAAGACATGATCGTGTTACTGTGGGCTAATGAACCACTGTAAGTCGGCTGAGCTGTGGGAAGTGGCACATGTATGCCCTTAGCCCAAACACGAGGTAGTGCGTCAGTGCAAACCTCTTCCAGCGAGTTTTAAGCAAACACTGCACAGCAGTGGACAAATAACACGTACAGTTGCTGGTATTCAGCTGCTGAGTAGACTGCAGTAATTAAAAGTATCTGACTTCTCAGAGAAAAAATGGGAGAAACATGTATGTTTTGTTTTAGATCACCTAGCATGCTTTCCCAAGACATGTGGTTCCCAAATTCCTTTCACAGTTGTACTTCCCCAGATTTGATGAAGGCATTATTTCCACAATGGAGCTGTAAGAAAAAGAATGAAAAGTGATTGTGAGAGAGCAGCTGAAATGGATTCAAGATTAGCAAGGTGTGAACAACTGTTTTCACCATGAGCCTGATCCAAAGGCAGTGGACTCACAAAGGCGGTTTTCTGTTGACATCAAGAACTTTGATGTCAAACCCAGCTTCTACACTTTAGTTACGAAAATGTGAGCCAGGAAAACATTATTTGTTCTGATGTACACTTTTCCTGGATGTCATGACAGTAGCTGCCTTGTAACTGCCCACCATAATAATTAATAATGGAAGCACACAAGGAGTAATGTCTTTAAACTGAAAGAGGGTAGACTTAGATTAGATATTAGGAAGAAATTCTTCCCTGTGAGGGTGGTGAGGCCCTGGCACAGGATACTCAGAGAAGTTGTGGGTGTTCCATCCTGGAAGTGTTCAAGGACAGTTTGGAGGCGACTTTGAGCAACTTGGTCTAGTAGAAGGTGTGGGTCTGGTAGATGGTGTACCTGCACACAGCAGGGGAACTGGAAGTAGATGAACTTAAAAGTCCCTTCCAACCCAAATTATTCTATGGTTCTATGAAATTAATACTTTTTTTGACCTTCGTCCTTTTCCTATATGAAACTTTACCTTGCTCAATACTGAAGTTTTACTACTGATGAGGTATCACTTTATTCATTCACTGAAAGCTAATAAAAATTGGCTGATTAGACAACCCCAGGCAGCACATCTTAAATAGTCATTAAACAATCATTACAGATAGAAACAGCTACAACTGGCTTCTGTTGAAATGCTGCTGATTATTATATAATCCTTTTTCAAGTCAAAATGAATGCATAATCAAAGCACAAAGCAAACAGTTTGAAAGTTCTGAGCTGGCTGTGCAAAGCTACAATGTATCAACAAACCTCTAAATTAATGCCCAATTCAGTAGATAAGCACTGATGTACAGCAGAAGAAGTAATTGAGGAAAAATGGAACCATGAGCATCGGTGAAGTAACCGTCTTCTGAAATAACTTCATTTGGAGCCCTGCAGGAAACCCTTGCAGCTCTAACCCAAAGACACGTGTCTAGTGTCAAGGAGTAAAGGTGAGTACACAGTTCTGGTGTCTCTTATTGTTATTACTGATACTGTAATTTACAAAGAGCCACACTAAACTTTGTGGCTGAAGACACGCAAACATTGAGATACACAGGGCCAAAACACTGTGAATTGACCCTTACCCAATAACATTTCTGCTTTTAACAGACTCCTTAATGAAATTTAATAAAGAAAACCTCAGATAAACAAGGATACCTTCTGATCCTTATTATACTGGTACAAATTTGGAACAACTTCAGTGAAAACCAGTGGAATTGTTCTGCATTTACTAACAGTGCAAATGAACACAGAATGAAAACCAGAGACTTTGGGAAGGCTTAAGCCAATAATTCAGCATTCTGAATTGCAAAGATCACTTATTAAGGTTATAGTACAAAAATGTCTGTCCTCCCTCTCTGCAATAACATTTTTCTTAATAGTCCTTGCTTAATCTTTACACATTCTGCATTAAATAAATGGTCAGGATGTTTAAGTTTTCCCCCCCGTAGCACCTGCAAGTTACAGGCCAGACCCATTTGCTTGATTGAGGCAAGCAAGAGTCATTACCACACAGGGCAGCTGATCTTCCCCCGCTTAAACACCTGCAAATGCAGGTCATCTGGGAGTTTGAACCTATTAAGGTTCTTATAATTGAGACAAGGGCAAAATAGTTTGTAAAATGGTACATGAACAGAAAGATGAGAGAGAGGGAGAGAGAAGGAGAAAGACACTCTGGTTGGATGACAGGAAATCATATAACAATATTTGCAAGTGAGCTTTGGGAGCATGGTCTTTATAATGGGGTTAGCTAATCCAGATAGTAATAAGGATAGGAAAGTCAGCAATCATAATCATATTTAATGGATTCCAGATGGAGAAATATAATTGTTCTCATTATCATTGTGAAAACTCCAAGGAAATACAATCCCAAGATACTTTACCTTGACAGGCAACCTGGAATAATATCCACATCAAGTCATGGGTTTTGTAGGTAGAGTTGTCAGTTATTTCCTTTTTGTAGCATTCCCTTCTAATGTAATGGTTTGATTAACCTAAGACATTCTGATGTGAGTGTAAAAGCAATGTTAATGAAATGCCTGCTTAATTGACCGTGCATCTCTATACCATATGATGTGGTGGCTTACTAAATACGTTGTGGAATTAAAAAGAAAACCCAAAAGCCTTGTATATCATGAGACTTTTCCTTTGTAATGTGGTTAAAATGAAATACGACTGTAAGCACAGGCCTTTTTGGGTGCAGCTGTTCTTTTTGTTTGGGTTGATAATTGGAACCAGTCCCATGGGCCTATTTGATGTTATCTCTTGTTTAAAACTAAACTGTCAAAGCTTATCCCCCCTGTGTACTCAACAGGGAGTAGTTCTGGGGAAACTTTCTTCTTAAGTATTTTTAACCCCTCCTCCCTGCACGCATTCTCTAAACTGAACCAGGGCAGTCATGAAATGATGTCTTCACAGGAACACTTGTACAGCAAAATATTTCTTTGTGGAAAATTGAGCCTTTTCATGTTATATGTCTTTGTAACAGAGGCCTAAAAGAAAAGATCCCACAGCAGAAGTCAGATGATCAAGATGTGATCTCTCAGCTTTATAACAACTCGTCTCTGTACAAAGGGAGTCCTACACAGCATCCCCATGGCATGAGAGGAGCTCAGGGTGTGGGGCAGAGAGGCAGATGTCTCCCACAATATGAACCAGTATTTGCTGCAGGAGCTCCACAACTGGGTTTCACAAAGTCACAAGTGTGACTTTGATCTCAAGCTGATGCATTCAGGCAGCAGTGCACTGAGGAGACTTTCCAGTTGGGCTGGTGCTAACTCAGGATTTTCTGTAAGGGTCATTGTAATATTTAGATTTAACCTCAGAATGATTAGATTTGTCCAAATTCGGGAGAAGCTGTGTCCCGTGTTTTGGTTGGTTTCTTGAGGGGCAGGTGGCAGGTAGCACGGAGCACACCTGCTGCAATCCAGTGAGGAGGCATTTTCGGTTTTCTTCACGCTTTTCATTTTCCTTTGCAGTTTTCGGAAGTCTTTGGAGTTACAGTATGGAGACAAGTCAATGGTGTGATCTCAAATCAACAGCACTAAAAAAGGCAGTATTCTTTTGGCCATCAGATCATTGGGTCCTTTTCTTAGCTGGCTCCATTTCAGATACAATTTTGTCAAAACCCATCAGGCCTTCTGCTGGATATTTCTGCTTGTAGTGACAATTTTGACAGGCCTTTACACACATAATATTATGCTACCCATGGAGCCAACTTTAATGGAGTAGGAGGAAGGTGAGGTAAGTATCATTGATAGATGTCATTGTCATCTCCACTATCTTGGGCAAAAGCTACAGGCTTGATTGCTCCATTGTGTCCTGTGTCACGCACTGCTCCTCTTGGACGGCCCATGTGCAGGACAAGAGGACCTTTCACAAACCCCATAGATCATTTACGCATGCTATTCACTTTTAAAAAATATACCTGGACAACACACTAGTTTCTCCTCCTGCTGACATATGCACACCTTGGAGGCGTTGCAGCAGCCTGCAGAGGTTGGAAGCCGTGTGCTGGTAGCATGTTCAACTTCCATCACACGGCAATTCTGATAAGGGACAAACATCCAGGGTGTCGCTGCTGACTGCTCGGCCGCCCGGAGGCCTGGCAGGCGACACTTGCGAGGGTGTCCCAACCGGGGGAACCACAAAGCAAGCCAAGCTATCCAGGAGCCTTCTGCCCTCAGCTCTCTAGGGAGCAGGCTGCAGTCAAGGGAGTGCTACTAAGCAACCGGAGGAGGCAAAGGAGAGAGGGGACCTCTGGGTGCAACAGCGTGGAGCTCATTGAGCCCAAGGGGAGTGCACCGCAAGAGGCAAGGAAAGAGCCTTGCAGGGTGCTTTTAAACGGAGGGGTTTCAGGGGTGGAGCCGGGGGACAAACCAATGGGAAATGATGAGGGGTGACAGCAAACCAATGGGGAATAACAGAAGGAGGAACTTAATTGAACTGACCAATGAAGGTTACAGAAACTTAGAACTTTCTAGAACTTAATTGCATATGCAACAGAGAGAATGAATATACATGAACTAAACATCCAATAGGGAATACAGAAATAAATGGGTATCTTAAACTGGGGAGGGGATGCCCGGGAGATTGACATTCAAGGGGGGCAGAGCCCTCAAACCTCAGATTCCTCTTCAGGACCACCCTCAGGGTCACTGTCCTGGGCAGGGAAATCCACCCACTTGATGTTCTGTCCCCCACCAGTGGGCTCAAGCACTGCAACACCAGGGCAGCCTGGGATCTCCTCTCTTGGCCTGTGTTGCATTAGATCTTGTCTTTGTCTTGGCACTCATTATCACTGTTTCCTTCTGGTCTTTAAGACCAAATGCAGCAGTGTATCCTCACCTTTCCCAAATCCATTTGTTTCTCCCCTACAGACTCATGGCAGGACACCTGGAAGAGTCCTTCTGAGTAAAATCAGAAGAAAAAGCTGCTGGTAGCTGTAAAAACAGCAAATGAACTTCCTATCTTGTGCAGCACTCAGCGTGTCTTGAGACGCTTTTGACAAGCAACCACTTTGCAGCCCCCTTTAGAGAGCAACTGAGTGGAATGTCTAAGCACAGGCTGTAGGTTGCAAGATGATTTTGTGCCCCAAGAGAACAAAGATGCTTGTGATGCCCATTCATAGAAGAGCAATGCTCAAGCTGTAGGTCCCTCTCACCATCACAAACCAGTCTCTGTAGACCTGTCATGTATGTGAGATGGGGAATGATTCTTAGGTCCCTTGGGGGATGCCAGGACTTAGTACATTGTAGATAAATATAAGTTTCTATTTAAAACCAGTACTACTGGGACTAGATGTAAGAGGGGATGGAAAAAGCCATTTCTAAAAATACAGGAAATAGCTATATGGTTACAGAAGTGAATTTCCAGCTGTGGGTAATCATATAACTCACATATTAACAATGAGAATCCACTGTGTAAGGGGGAAAAATAACAATCCACATAAGCTTGAAAGACAATAGGCCGATTCCTGATCAGGCTGTGGAAAAAGAAGGAGCAGAGAGACTATATGGAGGTCAGAAAAAGTAGGAAGCTGGTGCTTTCTTGCAGAAGAGCCTGTGGAGGAGGCAACTCTAGAAATGTCAGTAAGGGCAGAGGAAAACAGTCATTTACTCTTAGGAGGTGCTGCTTGCAAAAGCGGTGAAGAGTATGGACCTGAAACAATGTCAGGAGGTCTCTTTGCTGGACTGCCCCATTTGCTATAGATTCATCTATGGAATGATGAAATAAGTCCAGTACAATCCATAATATAATAATGATCCAAACCCAGGAATAGGTCCAGTACAATCCATACAACACTTGGCACACAAGGCTCTCACAGCAGTTTTGAGCAATATCTGATGCTGGACTGCCCCACTGTTGACAGAGGACTGATGAGGCCTCATGTGTTAAAAGTGGGAAAATGGAGACCTTCACTTTGTCAGTTATTGAAAGAGTAGAAACAGAAACAGAACTCATCAATTTTAGCTTAATTTTCATCAATTTCAATTAGTCATCCAAACTTCCATTTCCTGTCAGGGCTTTTAGCTGCAAAGACCCTATCTTACAGAGCTTTCCTGGCGTGTCCTGGAAAAGTTCATCTTCTCTTTTTCGGGTTTTTTTGTCCTCACCCTGTTATTGAGAATCTGAGTCTTTCCTTTTTCTTCCTGTGGGCCTCTCCAGTGCCTATTTCTTTAAAATCCCTTCCTAGTAGTTTTGGCTGTTATTCTAAGCAATAGTAGATAGTTTTGATCTGTGGAGCTGTGTAAAAACTGTGTTCTCAACCTGTCTCTGTGTTTTTATTCTTCAGTGTTAGAGCTTCATTCTCATGGGTTTGACCAGAACTGTTGCTTTTGTGTAGTGGGACTAATTTTAACCAATCATTCAATTGTCAAGGGGTTTTTCCACTCATTTTCAAGGCAGCTTCTTTATAGTATTCTCTTTGGTTCTCCTCTACTTTACAGCAGAGGTTTTGCAAGAACACCGCAGAATAGCTATTGCTGGAAGGCTTTTTCAGTTCTAGCATGGTTTCCTCCCCAGAGGAGGGGGCCATATTTGTCTTAATAGAATCATTGTGGCTCATTTTGGTGGTGCAGGCTGCTCCTAGGTCCTCCTGCTGCAAATTAGGGTTCGCTTATGGCTTATGCTTCTCTACTCTTCCATGGCAAGCAGAATCCTTCACTCTACTAATCTGCAAGCTTGAGTAAATCAGGTAAGTTTTAGCCACTGACAAAGGACCTGATTCAAACTCACAGGAAGTCAATGGAAACACCTTACAAGTTCATGTGAACAATAGTTCCCCCAAAGAACAGGACGGACAGAACCAGACAGTTATGTCTGCAATTAGTGGCTCCTCCACTTCACTTTTCACATCTCTGTTATTTCAGTGCCTTGCAAAATCTGTTGTCCCTTTCTCCTCTCCTCTCCTCTCCTCTCCT
>VZRR01014152.1:351553-421381 GCA_013398015.1 Oreocharis arfaki | reverse complement strand
CCTCCCCTCCCCTCCCCTCTCCAAATCTGAGAGTGGTATTTGTGCTCAGACAGGATACAATCCTTTATGCTATGAGGCATCTCTAGAGATGCCCATCTGATTGCATCTTCTGTCCTGCTGGGGCTGCCTGCATATATGAGTCATCATACTTACAAAATTATTTGATTCTCAGCAGAGTTAAAATATTGATATTGCACAAAGTTAAAGCAAAAATATGTATTTTTTAAAAATCATTAATTTATTTTACCTATAGGCAGTAGTACTATTCCAGCCTATTCCTCTTAAGCACTACAGCAAGACCCTGAAATGTAATTGCAGCCTTCACGTAAAAAAAAAATCAGTGTGTTTAACAACTAAAGAAAGAAATACAACTTTCATGACAAAAAGACGAACTAATTTTTCCTCCCATTGTTTCTATAATATCTGTGTCTCCTTGATGGCATGCAAGTTTTTCTCCTTCTCATGAAACAGCAACATCTGCTCTTTTTTATGTTTATCCATTGCTTTTGGAGCTGCAGGAGTGGATCAACCCTTATTTTCAGGGTTTTCAGTACCATCCCAGAGATTGAAGGTGTAGTCAGACCAAAAGCTGAGCTCAGGGGGTTGCAGGCTTTCAGGGACAAAAGAAGCACACCCAGGACCCAGTAGAAATCTGGAGAGTTGGCAGCACTGGCCGGTGGTGGGACTGTGTTCATGTCTTCAAAGCCAGCACACTGTGGCACCTTGATGTGGAATTCAGCTTGAAAAACATAGTATCAGCATTCATTTCATAATAAAATTGTTTATTTTTTTTAGAGGAGTAGCATTTAAAGACCTGGTCAGAGATCGTAGGCAACACACACTCCAAAAGAACAGAATTGAGAAACAGGTTATGTCAGTACAAAAACCACCAAACTGAGCAGGTCATTTGCCAGGTTTCTTTGGCTTTGCCAGCTCATTTTCCAGTTTTTACAAGTACTTCTTTCTCCTGTGTCTCTGTATGAAAGAGCTGCACAGAGCAGAGGGGAGCTGCCTGGAGGAGCACACAGCCAGCAGCTCGTGGAAGTGCCAGGTCACCTCCTTCAGACCCTACCTGCATGCGTGTCCTTGTTCCCAAACCTGGGTGCTACTTGCAGGAGGAAGCCACTAAACAAAGATAGACACAATGAGGTGGAAGTGGTGATGTTTAACTCGGCCCTGTGCTTTGGTAGTGGGGCTGGAGCTCTGTCTGGGCTTGGTTTTATCTGGAGCCCAGGAAAGGTGGCTGTGGTGCAAACACCATTTGTTTCCGCTGTCAATAGCAGGGCTTGGGGCTGTGTGGAGCCCAGCTGTTGCACACAGCCTCATGTGCAGCTTCCTTACAATGCTGGTCAGAGATGTTTTAATGCATTTTAATGTATTTACCCAGTGCATTAGAGGCATGTTCGTTGGTGCTGTTGAGGTGTACTGATAAAATCAGTGCTTAGGGACTTCTAAAAAATGTGTTTTGACCCAACAGACCATAACTAGCCTCATGGTTGTGCTTAGAGGGGCAAATGAGTATTTGGGGGTTCATAAATGTGCATATTATGTAGCTACCACGAATGCATGTGAGGGCTTTGGCCGCACCTTGAAATTCTAGCGTGGGACACACCCTGTGCCACCTCTGGGTACAGTTGTCACTGCTGGCAGGGAGGTTTTGCAGCCTTGCTCAATGTACCAGACACGTGCTGGCCCAGCACCCTTCCCTGTGGCCATGTGTTGGGATAGCCTTGCAGCAGAGCACACCCTGGGATGCCACCCCAAGCCCTTGGTGCACCTCTGACTCCGCTGATGGCACAGGGGGAGTCGGAGGTTGAATTTTCCAAGGGGGTATGTTCCTTGCCATGAGAGGATCCACATGCGGATGGCGTTGCCTCCCTGCCCCCCAGACCTGGCTTCGAACAAACTGAAGGCTGAGAGGGGTATTAGTCTGAAGGTTTTTTATTTTGTTTTTGTTTGTTTTTAATTTAGGTTCAATTATTCTCCATAGCAAGCACTCGGAAGCCAGTTCAAGAGCCATACTTCAGCTGCAGCTTGGCCTTTCTTTACTGTATGCTCTGGTTCATCTTTACAGGGTAAACTGGAGGTTAAAGCAGATCAAAGACAGCATTTGCCTGCACTATTGTTTTTCTTTCTTTTTTAAAAAAAATATTTATTTGTTTTTTCACTACTGTTTGCTGGAACTGAGTGCAGAGAATAATTGTAAAGTTAAAATGAGACAGAAATCATCCAGGAAGCAAAAATGCTTGCAAAATCTACTCAAACCAAACGAATACCTCTCAAAGGAGTCTAAAGCATGCAAGATAGCGCAGGAAACATTAACATAATATTATCTTAACCTTGTAGATAAGATTATCTGATGCGTGAAAATGGTCATCTTTTGTATTGATTCCACCGTGCCATGCAGCAGTTCTTAGGAAAATGAATAGGTCATTAAATGTTCATTACTTGATAGGCTCTAAAGCAGAAAAGATGTATTAGCAAATGAATTAACTGCTTTGTTACAGTTTGAATATATCATTAATGTGTATGTTTTCCTCATGCAAGAAGTGAATTGCATGCATCTGCAGGGCAGCAGGGTCTGTAGGCTGCTGGAAAGCAGTATTTGCTTAATACTTGAGGGACATTTATGCTTCTAGAATATTCAGGTAAGCCCTCATCATTTTTCTGGTAAACAGGAATGGAGAATTTGGTTATTTATCCACTTATGAAAACTGTCATAGGAGAGTTGTGCCTTGTGGGATGCCCTATTTGAGAGCAGGAGTGATGGACTGGCTGCAGGAGTGCTGCCCGAGTCCTGTCTGCAACAGCACTGCTCCTCAGGGACGCCCAATAGGAACTGGGGGAGATGCCCATGGAAACAGCAGATGAAACATTTTGCACTGCCCAGGCTGCAGGAGAGCTCAGCATCACAGCAGTGGCCATCTCGGTGCTCCCAGGGCACTGCTGCCCTCAGATACTGCCCACTTTCCACAGCCCACGGCTGACCCTCACAGGAGCCGTGGGGAGGAAGGTGTTTCCAGCAGCAGGGTGTGTGGGAAACCTGGCATCACATCACCTAACCTTGCTGAGGGCTGCCCAGAGGAGAAAATGCTTGTTACACACTGCTTGAAACAATGACCTGGTGCCGTGGTAAAAATGCCAGAGGCCCTTCTTGCCCTATCTACAGGATCATTCCCACCTGTGCCAGACACAGAAGGGGGGATTCTTTCTTTCTTTCTTTTAAAAGCTAGTAAGGCTTATAATTGCATTTGAAGCTGTTTTTCAAAGCCATTTGTGTCCACACCCTCTATGACTTTAAGCTATATTATAAGCGTATTAACCAATTAAGTGACATATTACCCAGAGGGACAGTCAAGAGCATGGTTTCGGCTCACACAATTGTTAGAGAAATCCCAGGCTGCAGAGCTGGATAGCAAAACCACACCAGGAAAGCTGTGCCGACAGTTCTGAAAGCAGCACAGCTGCGAGAGCGAGTGCTGCTCAAGCTGTGGCTCAGACGGGGCCTCGGAGACTGATAGCAGTGTTTGGAGCCAGGCATTGTGCAGTCAAGAGCTGAGCAAAGCTCTGCTCTGTAGCTCTCTCCTAACCTGCAACACCACCTGCTGTTACAATGCACGGTGTCTCCTCAGCAGTACAGATTGCTGGGGATACGCAGAGAGCAGCAACACCGCTTGGTCCTCTAACCCCTGGCATCCCGAAGTAAGCCTTGCTTGAGAAATGTGAGTAAGGGTGTTAATTGAAAAGTCATCAGGGCTGAAAAACAAATGTGGGAAAATACGTACAAAATCTTTTCCCCATTCCCTTCTTTTTTCCTCCCCTGGTTCAGATTTGTTAAGCGCTAAAACAAAACCTAAGGGCTCCTGCTGGCTACCTAGTGGGAGGCTTTAACCATATTATCCTTCATCTCTGGGGTAAGGTGAGGTGATAGCTGTCTTTTTTCAGCCCTTTCTTGTGGAAGATCTTGTACTCTACTAAATCACCCAGCTCCTGACTTTTTCCTCCTTCAGTTCCCACTGCTCCTTCAGCAGATGCCATGCTGCTGTAAGCCCTCAATTTGTCTGGAGCAGGTAGGTGCTGAGCTGAAGGAGCTTTGGCTCTGTCCCTTTGCTTTTCATCACATGGTTAAACAGACAGGAGTGGGACAGACTGAGGTGGCATTTTCATCTTCCTCTGCTCCAGCAGGCAGGGACTGTCCATTTGTGGGCCATCAGAAAGTCAGCAGAGACTTCTGTCTCAGATGAGCATCCCCATGACTCAGTGCCTTCACCGTTTCTCTCCTGGAGTGATACCATTTATGGACTTTTTTCAGGACAGGGTCTAATGTCTCAGCCAAGTGCTAAATCAGTAACAGAAAGATGATTTCATTCTTCTGTTTAATTTAAGTTTCCCAATCTGCAAGAACATCACCCTGAGCCTTCTCCCCTTAGCTCCCAAACTGATTTTTATTGCTCTCCCATTAGAAGCTGGGCTATGATCCTGCAGGAATAAAAGAGTTCTGCACCCATGCAAAGCCCATTTTCTTGGCACAATCAGAAACTAAGCTGTTTGTCCACATTCAGCATTAGATTTACATGGGACAAGAGGAGCTGTGTTCTACAAAACAATGTTTTCACCGGAAGTCTGAGGACTTTCCAACTTTGGGCTTTATTTGTATTTTAAATTTAGCATTTGCAGATGTTTTATAGGCATCCAACTATTTCAACAAAATGATCACTTGACAATATTATATTGCTGAGCCTTGAACTACAGCCAGATTGCTTTGTTTACATAAGACCACCTGCAGCCATGGTATATTTTGTGACCTTCTATGGAGAAACAAAACTGTGAGTAGGGGAGCATTACTCAGGTCTTTTTCAGTTCATGAATGAAGCCCACTACCAAATGTACAGTGGGGGTAGGAGAGAGAGATGAATTAATCATGACACACCACAGAAAACGAAGTGCTTGCTATTAATTTAGCAGTCAATCAAGTATCTGAGAAACCATAGGCCCCTTTGTGGTACAGGAGCACACGGCTCCATCCCAGTTCTACCAGCAGTGACTCAGTGGTGGGAGGCATAATGTCATGGGTTATTCCTGTTCATTTGGCCTGTTGCAAATTTCCATGAAACACCAATGGGGAAGGAAAAAAAAAATTAAAGAAAAAGGCCACTCCTGGGATGAGCAATGTGTCTTGCCAAATGCTACATGTGATGTCAATACTCGAGTACCTCTACCCACCTCATGTTCCTTTACCTTCATGCACGAATCAAACACTGTCAAACAGGCAAGGCACTGGGGAATGAAAAAGACAAGGCAGAAAGGTTTGTTAGAGCTTTGAAGGAAACATCCTCTCCTTCTGCAGAGGTACCAACCAAACTACCTTGTAATTTTAGAACAAGGTGAAATTTTAAACGCTGGTACTTCTTAGTCAACCATGTCTGACCTCGTTTCTGAGCAGCTGAGCTATGGGTAGAGTCCAAGTGTCTCTCTGTAAGAGGTGATTGCACTCACAACCCGCCAAAAATGTTAAAACACATCGAACTTGATATTGCAAAATTTATTGCCATCTGGCCAGTGCAACCAGTTAACTTCTATTAAAGCTCATGAGGAGCAAAGGAAGAAGCTCTTTTTTGGAGTTGGTTTGCAATAAGAATTTATTCAACAGCTCCAGTCTTGTATTTTTATTTTTATGGTTCAGATAAAGCAGATTGTTCCAATCTAAATTATTTTTAAATTTTGCTTTTCCTAACCAGTTCATAATCGCTAAGAAAAACTAAAGCCCATCCTGGTTAGCACATTTTTGTGTGAGGAAACACTGAAACTGTTTATCAGAATTTCCACTCATATGTAGGGGGATGCTTGATAGGCCTGTAAACTCAAACCACAGTGGTTTGTTTATTTTTTTGTAAAAACACAGTATGTCATCCTTACTGCATGTCTGATCCCCACTGCTTCAGCACAGAATTGGCCCTGATCCTGAAACCCTTCTGTATACGACTAGTTTTGCCAAAGGCATCCAAACTTGTGGGACCCAGAGAACTGTTCCCCAAGACTTGTTTGCTGTGAAAAGTGATAACAGATCTTGCTCTTGTCTCTGCAGAGGACTTGCAGCTATCCATAGGTAACCACAAGGTTTCAGTCAGGTTGGGAGGACATTTCCCCTGATCCTTCCTTCCAGCCATCCCCACTCCCACAGCAGTGTGAAACCCGAGTACTCCGTGCTCTTTCCAACCATTTTGTGTGCCAGCGAGTTTAGATGAAGATTTAGAAAGCATATTGGGAGATGAAATGTATCTCCAGGCCTTGATGGTGTTTTAATTCTAAGCCTTGGCTGCAGGAATGCCTTGGGTACCACACAGCAAGTCCAGACTGAGTTAATTGGGTGAATATATTTGGGCTGCTAGGTATCACTCAGCAGACATGGCACAGGCCAGTGCCACCCTGTGTCTCTCAGGAAAATCATTTCTCCCCAGCCCACTGGCCTGTCTCCTCTGAAATGATTGTTTCTTTGATTCATGATTTCAGTTTACTGAAACCCTGCTCCTTTTACAAATATCTTTCTTACGCCCCCTTCACTTCCTTTGCCATCCTAGCCCGGAAATGGACCTTGATTGTTTCAGCTCACATACTTTGAGCAGAGATGAGCTGCAGCCAAATCTCCTGTCTTGGGCTAATTAATGACACAGTAGCACAGTTTCCCTGAACAAAAGTCTGTCACATTCCCCGAGTTCACGTTAGCCTTTGTACGATCCGAGACGTGACAAAGCACTGCCCCAAACCTGTGTCTCCATTGCTTGTATTTCCCATTTAATCTGTTTCTCCTTCCTCTCTAAACTCTTTTCTCGGTCTTTCAGCAAGTGTGAAACAATTTCCTCTTTTCACAGGGGCCTAGTGGCAAGCAGATTAATGAACCCTTAACACAACACGGAATGCTGCTGCCAAAAAATGTATGAAATGCATTCAGCAGTCCCCACAGTGCACTGTGTGGGGGACAATTACAGAAAACAAAAGCTGCAGAGCAGTTCACTTAGGTTTCCAGAAGTCTGAAGGGTTTGGATCAGACATAGGGAACTACAAAAATGCCCCTGATGTTTTTTTTTATTTTATTTTTTATTGGTCAGCACCAGCTATCTTTTATGACTTTAAATGTAGCAGAAAGCGGGTCAAGTGATAGAAACCTGCAGCCTCCTTCATTCCTGGTGTAACTGCTCTACAGTTGATTTGACACCAGGGATAAATTTGACTTGCACTATCCCCTGACATTAATGCGCTTCTGCTTGAGGTCTCTGTATTGCTCTGAACTGGAACTTAACATTTTATATTTCAGAGGGGTTTTAGAGGAGAGACCCTTTGATTTCTCACTGGCCTTGCCAGCTCCATGCTAACCCTGCCCAGTGGCTCTGTATAAAATATTTGGAAAATATCTTGCTTTCTATCTTCCCTTCCTTTTTCTTTTTCCTCTTTCGCTTTCCCCCCCTCCACTCCCCCTTCTTTAATGAGCCTTTGTTGGTCCAGCTTGCTCTCTCAGTCTCTTAACACACTTGTGTGTGGAACACTAACTCCTTGAAATGCGAAACAGATGGATGAAGTGTGGGACTCGCAGATATTTGTTTTGGAACAGCGCTGCACATCAGTGTCTGTGGAAGAATTTCCAGCAGCTGGGTAAGCCCGCTGAGACTTCCCCAGTTTCAGTACAAAAGAGAGTCCCCCGAAGAACTTTTGGCGGTCCCCAGATCTCCCCCAGGGACTTTCTGCAGCTCATGAAAAGCAGACTTTGCACTCCCAGGGTGACATATGGTACTTCCAAGTTCAAGCGCTAAAGGTGAAGTTATTTTATTTTGGGGAGCTTCAGGCACTTTGTTTCCTTGTTTGCAAAATGCTCAAGAAGCGACATGATTTTAAAAGCTGGATTAACGATGTTTTAGATTTCAACAGCAGCTTCCACCCTGAGAAACAAAATTATGCTTTGTAGCCGCTAATGACTACAGCCTCCCAACACTCTGGTGAAGAAAGCAGCCTGGTTAATCACATTTTGTAGGTGGAAATACAGAAGGTGAAACCTAGGTCCCAGCTGAAGTCAAAGGGAAATTTCCCTTGATTTCGTTAGAACTAGGATTCCACTGACTGTGATTAGGAGCCTGAGTCTGCAACTACTTACTCAGAGTCTGGCCATTGCACAGACAAGCAGTCCATTGTAGCTGTGCACTCACATAAACAAGACTTAGTGGGAATGGATTCCCAGACCTACATTTTTATTTTCAAAAGTGGTCGCTGATTTGGGATGCCTGGCTTGAGACACCTGAAAAGGCTTTTTCACTCTCAGGGAGTGTTTGTGCCCGAAATCTGTCAGAGCTGGGCCTAAGGTAACACCTCTGAGAAGTCAATTTCGGTTTAGCAATCGCACTTATAAAAATTTGGCTTTTGTTTAGGTCAATGTGAAAGGCCAAGAACAGCAGCCTCAGGACTTGGGGTTCCATGTCTTTTGGACTGTATCTGTATTCTTTACATTTATAGCTTAATTTGAGGATATTGGGAACACGTCTCAGCAGGGATATCCTTATCTGCCATGTGTTGGAATGTTCCTCCACCAAGACTAGTAGGTGGATGACTAAACTGGAATATGCCCACAGAAACAAATGGGAAATCCAAGAGGTCTTCTCAACTCTTCAATCAAAATTGTACCACACAGCTGCAATTCTCAGGCACTGCTGTCCCCACATGGCTCCCAGAGGGACAATGGCAGGTTGTAACAGGGACCTGGGGAGGCAAAGCTGGGTGGAGGTGAGGACATGAGCAGGGAAAGGGACTTTGAAGGTTCATAGTACTGCATAGTAAGCAGGACAGTGGCTGTGGGGAGCAGATTTGCTTTTCTTTCACATCAACTCCCTCCACCCCACAGCACATCTGAGCTCAGCCCGACCTGGCAGTTTCATTCCACAATGTGCTCTACCTTCTAATGGGCTTTGTTCTGCGTGGAAACCTGAGCCCAGAGCTGGTCTTGCTGCCTTTATCCCCTTCATGCCCAGCAGCTGTCTATTCCTGCAGCAAGTTGTGAAATACGGT
Organism: Oreocharis arfaki; assembly: GCA_013398015.1. Taxonomy (NCBI): domain Eukaryota; kingdom Metazoa; phylum Chordata; class Aves; order Passeriformes; family Paramythiidae; genus Oreocharis; species Oreocharis arfaki. Next base: position 412,333 of record VZRR01014152.1, on the reverse strand, counting down.
GCAAGCTTACAGCACATCAGCCGGTCTGCTGTGACTCGTGCTTGCACGTGGCCCTTTGGTGGCTGTGGTGAGTCATTGCATTAAATATGAAGTAGCTTAACTGGCAAAGAGTAAAGGCTGGGCTGCCTTGCATCCATCATGGCTTGCAAGCTCACTCAGTTATTGTGGAGCAGCTGATGGGCTGCAAGTTTGCACCTCAGCATTTCTGCAGAGAGCAGTTCATGTGACTCAGCCTCTGGAGAAAGCAAGGGAGATAAAGCTGGGCTCTTGATATTCGGTAGGGCAGCACCACACTCACACACATGCATGTATATATACACATATACACCCTTCTGAACGTGTTGACATCCCCCTGCCATCTGCGTGGGGAGCCAGAGCTCTAAAGGAAGCTGTGATGGATCAGCCATCTAGAGCCTCCTTTTCTTTTGGCACTTCCATACTCAAGACACCTTCCTAAAGGAGACATGCCCAATCTTATGCAGCCCTTCAGCAGCAGTGCCCTGAGAGGCAAAGCCTGGTGCCCAACACACTGTCTTTCATGTCTGTCTCGTGGAATCAGGTCAGTTATATTTTCACAGCCTACTTTGGACTCATGGAGGTGAGCCACATTTCACAGATGTGGTTCATCTTTTTGCCAACTTCAAACTGGGCTGTTATTTACGATGTTAGTCTGTTAACATAAACTTATTTATAAGGCCAAAGATTGTGAATATTTTATGGGAGGTGGTAAAGGTCTTTGGATTAGAATCAGTTTGGTTTTGCTGCTTCTTTCTTCCTCTCTCTCTTTTAATAAGAAAAGATAAGAAAAGTTATCCAGTTATGACTTGCACGCCAAGGCGAGACAGAGATGTTGGAGAGCTCGGAGAATGACACTGAGTGCTCTTGTGAAGCCCTCTGAGGATAACGAATTCAAAGCACTTCTCTGAGCCCAGCACTCCCACTTTGGGTTTTTAAAAATATTTTTGGCTTCCATGCAATTATGGAAATAGTGGACTTGGTGTTTTCACAGTACATTCATCTCCAACATCTCTGCAATGTCAGGTTGAGTCCAGTGGAATGTGTACCTGCCCATGGCAGAGGGGTGGAAACTAGGTAGTCTTTAAGGTCTCTTCCAACCCAAACCATTCTATGATTCTATGAAATGTAAGTCCTCTTGTAATTTCATTATGCAGAGTACTAGCATTTTGCCAAAGCTAAACTCTCTGTGGCAGAGCTTTTCTGAAAGATCCTCTTCCTATCCAACAAGCGTGGCTTCATACTATGAAATATTTTGCAGGAGTGTGTCTCCTCTTACGATGTTTTCAAAGATAAGAAGTTGAAACAACTGTGACACTCTAATTTTATTTTAGTAATCCTGAAACATTTTGCTACAGCAAAATGAAATCTTTCCTTCCTTCAAACATAAAAAGGTCTGCTACATCACTGGCATTTCAATTAATTTTACTTAGATTCTTATGTCATATTGACAACTGTTAATACTGTGCTGGTGTTTTTACACGCAATATTTAACTGACCGATGTTTGGTATCATTCAGATTAAACAACGTAATAGTGCTCATTATTTTAAAAAAAAAAAATTTCCTTTCTGTGAGAGAAATATGTGCTTTTGGTTCCAGAAGAGAAAATAATCACAACACCAGGATTTCCCAAAGGATGGCAGTTCTGGTCCATCACTATCATCAATATCATCACAGGAGGGACCTTCACTCATGACTAGGACTTATAGACTGGTTCCAAGTGCAATACAGGCTCCAAAAGTACCAAATCACCAAAAGCTCCAAATCCTCAAGAGCTTGGAATGAAAGTAGAAGGCAAGGGTCACCAGATGGACTGAGCCAGGCGGAGAACTGCAAAGAAACCAGGAGACATAACAGGTCAGCTTCATGGCAGCAGCCTCAGTGGTTTCCTCCTCAGCTCAAACTCAGAACTTGCAGACCTGTCTTCATTATGTTGTCCTTAACACTTTCATGTCTGGCCATGGCTAAAAAAGCTCTTATCTGACCTTTCTGAAAGGACTGTGAACCTTTCGCCTAGGTCTTCCAATAGTCCTGGACAGGATTTTACCATCACGTCTGAGAAGGTCAGAAATGGTTGGTAAGAGATACAAAGCCCCATGTGCAATTTCCCCCCTCTCTCTCATGGTTTTTCTATGAGATGTGAGAGGTTATGTCAGAAAAAATATTACATACGTATAGTAATTAGTAGGACTTATTTGAAAAAAGCCAGAGCAATGAACTTTTTTTAAAGGGGAAGGTTTGAACTAAAGATCCGTGTTTTATATAGATGTAGCGTGCATGGCTGGCTAAAATCTAACCCATGACTGAAAATTTTGGGCTCTCAAAGATGATTGAGTATGTGGCATTGGTCAATACCATTAAACACTTTCATTTTCCTATGACAAATGACCACAGGGAGCTAGAGATCGTGTTGCCTTACAAGACACAAAGGTAATTTTTATGCTTGTAAACTTCTTTCCCTTGAAGGGATTATTATCAACATTATTTGTCCAACAGTGAACAAAAAAGCTTAGGGTGGAGGAAAAAAAATGTGCTTTACAGTTGTGAAAGGCTCTATGGAGAGCAAGAGAGTCGATGCTGGCAGCATTGCTGGCAGCATCAGACACTTAAACAGCAGGAAAATGTTAGTTTTCTTACTGAGTGGAGGAGCCATGTCAGAAACCAATAGAGACTCTGAGAAGCAGAGAATATTCACTGGTGGTGTGTGTGTCTGGTTGGAGAGCATTTCTGTAGGTAACAGTAGATTCCTTTCCTGAAACACTGTGCTGCAGGAACAGCTCCTGTAGCATCACATCTAGTGTTCATTCTCAGGAGTGATCTGACGGGTGTCCTGTGGAAAGGAGAGATGAAAACCCTGAACTTCGTTGTGTTTGGCTTTGCTTCTGTGAGCAGCTTTCCTCCACAAACTGATTTAAGGCTGATGAAGTGGCAACACCAAACTGGATAAATTTCTTTGGTGTCTCTTAAGCCTCAGCCTAACACGAATTCAGTGAGCCTGTGTATGAGACAGTTCGGGTGCCATAATCCAAACCATGGTAAAATCAGTTCAGGGGTTAACCATGTTACTGGGTTAACCATGGGTATTGTCTATTGTGTGAAGAGACAAAGGGAAATTAATCCATCCACAAACTGCTGCATTTCAAATGCCAGCAGAAGCTGCTGTTTGAGTGTTTTATTGAGATTAAATGTTAAGAATAAATTAAAGATTGTTTCATTTTAAATCTACAACAGGAACTTGGCAGGTTGAAAAAAATCAATTTGTCGCTGGAGAGTTTCGTTAAGTCAGTTATGATGAGAAGAAGAGGACTTCTGCATCTTTAGATCAACAAAAGGAATAAATTATTGCAATAGCTGGAATTTAGAGTGCTTAGCCCTTGCAATGCTTTTTAGTGGGACAATAATGTGTAGCCATCAGCTGACTTGAAAGTGTATTTTTGCAAAGAAACCCCAAAAGCATTTGAAGCTAATCTTGGCAATAAGGATTTAGTCTGTTTTATTGTACATTGGTGCTTGGCTTGCATGCCATATCGCTTGATCAGGAAAAGCTAGATGAGTTATGTAATTACATGCAAATGTTCCTCAGGATTGATGTTTCAGTCTGTCAGGCTGAAAAAAAAAAAGATGTGTCTTGTTCTTCAGATACTTTCGCTAGAGAAATAGCAACTTCTTATTTTCGTAAGGATTTGTAATGGTTGTAACTCCATTCCCTGAAAACCAAAATCAGCCCCGGAGATTTGCACATTTTCCTTGAATGAGTGCCTCCTCCAAGGAGCGCCTACATGCCAGCATTTGAAAGCAATTAGCAGAGACATTTTAAGAGGAAATCGGGGACATGTTGTGGAAATGGAGGGAGATATTTCTCATTCCTGTTCACGTCTTGGGTTCTGTTGCATGGACAGATCCCACACAGAATGAAATTCACCCCTGTGCAGAAAGCCAGCACAAGGCAAGTAGGTTTCACTTAAGCCTGAGGGCTTAGATGAGAATTAAGTGGTGAGCAGGTCCAGTGTCAGCCCTCAGCACCAGTGTGAATTCTATTAATCAAAGAGATTTCACTGCTCTGAACTAGCACTCTCCCACCGACACATCCAACACAACACCCAGATCTGTCGATTGGGTACGAGCTTGGACAGCCAGGAGGCTTGGAAGGAAACATCATGTATCTTGCTATATGGTTCAGTTTTGGAGAAGATTCATTCTGGAATTTTCTTAAGTTGGGGTTAGGCAAGTTGAAGTTCTGATCTGAGATTTTGATTGCATGGTATTATTAAAAACTACTTCAGTTCCTACTTCTCACAGGAGATGTTCCTGCTCTTGGTCACATTTTTTGTTGTTCTTCGTTCAAAACAGACTCTTCTCAGTCAAGACGTATTCTCGAGAGATATAAGAGGAAGAAAATGAAGTTTTGCTCTTTGTATTAAAGAATAATTTATAGAGGTCCATGCCCTTTTCACTGCTTTAAAAGGAAAAATATGGGGTTTCACTTTTCTTAATTTCTTATTTCTTACTTATTTCTTATTTATTTCTTTCTTCTTTCTTCTTCTTTCTTCTTTCTTCCTTCTTTTATTTCTTATTTCTTCTTATTGTTTTTTACAGACACAAAATCATGGAGATATGGGTACCAGAATACAGTTAAATATAATAATTATTGCATTTACAACTAATACCTGTTGCCTTAAGGTTGTTAGATGAAACTACCTGGTAAGACTTCTTCAAATTTGTTTTTTACTGAGCAATACTTGACTGTGGTAGGCTGCAAAAGTTGAAAGTGGCTATAAAGACTTTTTCTATCTTTAGATTTACTGTGAAACTGTAAGGCAGAAGGACAAACATCAGCTCTTCTCTGGGAAAAGATAAAGGGAATTAGATCAGCTACAGAAGATGCAGCTCCGAGCCCTGTTGGCACACGAGGACTCAGCCCTTCCACTTGAAGCTGGCTTGGTCAGACGCTTTCCACCAGCTGCACTGGAGACAGCTGATGCTGCAACCCTTGTATTTAAAGTGCCCCTCTAGGATCTAGATGTGACAGGAGAGAAAGTCACAGCAGAATTCAAACCTGCCACGTGGGACAGAAACCTTCCAACCCTCAGACCTGACAGGCAGCCCCATCCTCGCAATCCCAGGATGCAGAAGCCCCAGCCCAGCGAGTGGAAACCTCGGCTGGTACAGGGAACCTGAGCTGGCTCCTGTAAAAATGTCATGCCACCATGTCCCTGCCAGGACCACCTGGTCACCAGTGCCACCAGGATCACAGTGCATAGGCAGGGTGGATGGGTTCCACAGCATGAATGAATGAGGGAGCCAGGCAGAGTCTCCTTGGCTGGGGCCCATGGCTGCCATCACTGGGGAAGCCCTGCTGGTATTAACAGTGGTGGCAGACTTTTGTCACTTGAGGTAGGTCCTAAAAACCAGGCAATATTCATGGCTAAGAAAGCTTCAGATGGAGTACCTCATAGCTTTGGCTGCATCTCGCCCAATTCCCCCACCACGTGGGGAATCATGGGTATATGACTGCTTTGATCTGCTCCCATCCTGTTGATACACCTCCTCTCAGTCATCCCAGACTGGGCTGACAGGGCCAAATGAGGTCTAGATAGCATTATTTTTGAAATATCTCCTTGTGAAAGAAGAGAACAATTTCCCATGTGTGCTGGTTTCAGCTGGGGTAGAGTTAATTTTCTACACAGTGGCCAGCATGGGTCTGTGTTTTGGATTTGTGCTGAACACAGGGTTGATAATACAGAGATGTTTTTGTTACTGCTGAGCAAGGCTTGCACAGAGCCAAGGCATTTTGGTGAGGAAACTGGCGGTACATGAGAGGCTGGGAGGAGACACAGCCAGGACAGGTGACCCAAAGGGACCAAAGGGGTGTCCCAGATCATAAAACGTAATGCTCAGTGTATAAAGTGGGATGAAGAAGGAGGAAGGGGGGATATTTGGAGTGATGGCATTTGTCTTCCCAAGTCCCTGTTACCATGATGGGGCCCTACTCTCCTGGGAATGGCTGAACACCTGCCTGCCCATGGGGAGCAGTGGATTCATTCCTTGTTTTGCTTTGCTTGTGTGCACAGCTTTTGCTTTCCCTATTAAACTGTCTTTATCTCAACCCACAAGTTTCCCAGGTTTTACTTTTCCAGTTCTCTCCCTGATCCTGCTGTTGTAGGGGTGAGCAAATGGCTGCTGGCTGGGATTAAATCCTGGCACCGAGGAGGAGCAAGGAGTTTTTCTGGGAAGTCAGGGTGAGGAGGAAATAACCTCAGTGAAACTAAGATAACAACAGGCATTTCAGTCTAGAGCACTTCCACTTGCTTTGTTAATTTGTCTTCATATCCAGCAAAGAAACGGATAATTCAGTAATGAATCATTATTAGGCATAACAAAGCCAAAATGTACTTACAGGCAATATTTAGGCAGTTAACAGTCGTTTGGAATACTGTTCTCCCAGCAGATCTTCTATTTGTGTAATTGGTGGAAATCCCAGTAGAAAAAGAAATTTAAAAAATGAAAGTGTTTGCGAGGCAAAAATCCTCTGTAGGAAGACTGGACATCTTCATTGTGTTAGCATTGTTACTTTTTTCTATTGGCTTGTCCAGGTTTATGTGCTGCTTTTAAGGCTGAACTTGCTGAAAGGCTGAACTGTGTACCTTTAAGATAAACCACAGGGAATTAGTATCTAATCAAGTAATTGATTGTCCAAGCACTGTTTGTCCGTGCATTACACAGACAACATGTAACCTCTCAAGACATTTAGGGGTTTTTTTTTTACCCTTTAAAAGATTGTGATTTCTTTCAGTAGTCAAGCCCAAACATTTCATGTGATCAAATTAAGAAAATGTGAGATTTTGTGCAACGGGGAGGAATAAAGAAGAATTGCTACACAGACAAATTGTTTTAAAGCATTCTAGGGACTACACAATAGCTCTGAGATCCCTTGGGTAAAAATGAAATAGCTACACCTTAGGAATATAATGGAAAGATATTATCAACGGTGGTTTACAGGGGATAGAAAGAGGATCCAGCCTGACTTCCCACAGAATATGTGAATAATCTATGAGAAAGACTGAGCCCATTAAGGGTAACTACACAGTGTATGCTAAACCTTGATAGATGTTATACCCTATTGGAAGTCATCTACTTTTCTTTTTGGATAGCCTTTTAATTTATGCTTTAATATAATCTTTTAAAAATAATTCTGACTGTACTGGCACTTCTGACACACAGACCATCATTTCAAATCCTTTTATCAGCACATGTATCATTTTGTCTCATACTAGTAATAGGATGGGAGTCAAGGAATATCTATAGTTTCACCTCATGCCTCTTAGCAATAATGGAGTTACGTGTTGCAATGAAATACTGTATAACTCGCTATTCATCAAATGAGGCCGGGGTACTGAAGAAATTTGCTCGATGACTGTTTCATGCAAAGAACATCAACAGATTTGGGGTCAAGCCAAGGGCTCCCACAGCTCACTGAGATCCCAAATCCGTTGGTAGCAGTTTTGTCCCCTCTGGTGTTTTCCACTGGCCTCCATGCACAGAGAATCTCTGCTCTGTGGCTGGAGTTGGAGCCCTGCCCTCATGAGGAGCGTGCATTCCCGATGCTGCAGGGTGCAGAAGAAACCCAGCTGGGGTGTGCCAGCTCTTGTCCGGGCTCTTCCATCGCCAACTGTGGCTGCAGATTGTGTGGGAGGCAGCACTGCAGCTGCCACTGCTGCAGTGAGCTGTGCTCAGTCCTCAGAGCACCTCCAGAGAAGGAGTCTGCAGTGGTGGGTGCTGGGAGTGAGGCATGTAGGGTGGGAATGTTTCCCTTGCTTTCCCTGTTAAATCAACTCACACTGGGGGTACCTTAAGCACTTCTTGGCTCAGTGTGCTGGCAGCGCTGTCGCATGTTCCCACATTTCCACGTCTCTTCAGACACTGGACAGGGCTTGGAGTGCGCAAATAGGATTTGACCCAAGAACCTCTCCTGGATTTAGTATTAATTTAACCAAGCTGTTTTGTCTGTGTGGTTTCATTACTACTTTCTGGCAGATGACAGAAGCTAAGGGCTTCTATTGCCTATGATGTCCTCCCAAACACCCACTCGTCTGCCTTTCCTCGTTTTTATGCACTCCTTTGAAATTGTACCTGCTTTCTAAACTTGACCTTCCCCATACAACCTCCCAAGACCCTCTACCAGCATTTCTACTGCTTCAGCCCAGCAGCGCAAATCCCCTCCTGTTCTTTGATTTTCCAGTACTCCACATTAATTCCAATGCTAAACATTTCCTAGGACACAGGAAAGGTGGCCACAGGGTCCAGATGGGAAAACAATTCATTATTCTGTAGGACAGCGTCTGTATAACCTAGTCAGGATGGGAGGACTGAGGTGAGGAGGAAACCACGTGGCGCAGTGGCATTGTTGAGAACCAAACTCCGGGGTAGAATGATTCTCCATGCAAAATTCTGGAGGTGGCAACTTTTCAAGGACCCTCAACACAGTCAAATTTGGGTATGTTTCCATCTGCAATGAAAAAAGGTAAATTTACCCAGTTTTCACCAGTAAGAAAATGAATGGGGTTATGACTTTATAACCCCACCTAGGTGCATCTGTTCTTAGGGAGCATCCTGGCACTCAGCTGAGCATACTGGAAGAGAAGTATGCAGAAAGCCACTTGCTACAATGGAAAAAGAAATACAGATCCTCCTAAGCCCATTCAGTGAATTTTTTAGGTCATTTTGATTGAACTTTTGCACAAGAAAAATCAGCGTGAGATGGATATTTGTCAAACATAATCGTCCCAAACAGCGCCATTTAGGGGAATCTACAACCTAGAAAAACCAAGGATTTACAATGAGAAGCCCAGCCAAGTTTATTTATTGGCTATACCAACTGTATCAGCTACATTGTATCTCAGTTTTCACAGATTTTATTAAAAGTCTTTGCTCTAGAAAGTCTTAAAACCCGCTGATCAATCTTACTAATGACCCACCCCTCCCCCCCCCCCCCCCCCAAAACATCATATCAGTGCAAGTATATTCTCAGTAGGAGTTAAAAGCCAAGAGCTTGTGGCCAGCTCCAGGATTTGGTCTCTTTTAACAGTCAGAGTTTGATCAAAGCTGATTTTCTGATCTGGTGCTTGAGAAGGAGCCTTTGCCCCACGATGATGCTGAGGTACCTGCAAGGAAACACATTGGTCATGTAATCGTAGCTTGTCCTCATTTCCAACTGACAAAATGTATTGAAAGTCACTAAAAATATGTGACACTGTTCCTCAAGACCTTGTTTCTTGGAGCTGATTGCTGTGGTTTCTACATGGCTGTGAATGAAACCTAAGGGTTTCTTATTCAATGAAATGTGGGCCAAGTGATGATTTACAGAAATAAGCTAAGGGTGGTTCGGTGGGAAACACAGTGATTTATTCTTTCAAAACTGATGCACAAGACCCACCAGATGTGAACATTGGGGCAGAAACTTGCACCACGGGACGCAAAAGCATTGTCAAGAGAAGTCTCTGATTTAGGCAGTTGATGGACAGCATTTTCTGGAGCTATGTGCGACCTTTAAAACAGGTGCCAGCAAAAAGAAAGGAAAAGCCAGAATCCAGCTGACAAAGGCAACAGCACTGGGCAAAGAGACTACTGGTAACCTGCAGGAAGAAAGGCAAAGGACAGTAGGAAAATATTGATTTATTAGTGTGAAGTGAAAAGTATACAGACCGGGTCAGAACCACTTGCTTTCCTGAGGAAGTTTTAATTTGATTAGTCCATTATTTGCAGTGGAAGTAAGTGTTTTAATGCAGTAGATGAAAATACAGAGCCACTAGTTCCAATTTTTAACAGTGCTTGCAAAGCATTCATTTCGTGCTTTAATTTCGTGGCACCTGGATAAGAGAGCGTAGTGGCTTTTCAGATTTGAGGAAAACCAAATAAATTGTGCTTCTGCCCGTTAGGACAAAATTTGTCGAAGTCATGTGTAATGCATACCCCTCTGGAGAAGGGAGGTGCTTGGCAGAAAGAAGGCAGCACCAAGGAATAGTTTCCCAGAGAGAGAAATTGGTATCTCCCAGTCAAGTAAGGACTAAACCAATCAAAAAAAGTGTGAACCACAGATACCAGTGTATAATTCCAATCTTTGTACAGTAATAAGATTTCATGATTACTGCTTTGAAGGCTGCACTCTGGTCAAGCAAGATAAGTACTGGCAATTTCCCTGAGCCTGAATTCAGTAAGATATCACATGTCACTTTCAACAATGTTCTCTCTGTGCTATGTTGAGATCAAAACCTGGACTAGAGTGTATCACACAGATCACATCACTTGTTAGGTGATGGTGCAGTTAGGATGGCACAGCCTATTTTAATACCAGAAATATTCAGGATTTGGACTTTTGTGGGTCTGCAGCTATAATTGCAGTGAGGTTTTGAAGAAGTTGCAAAGACCAGATTTTTGCTTAGTGTAAATTTTCACAGCGGGGTGAGGATTCCTTTTACTTACATATGGCAGAAAGGTTTAAGGTGCAGCAGGAAACTGCCTTTGCAATATCAGTAAATAAGTAGGTCAAGCCCATGTGGGTGCTGCCCTCTGCTCATCTTCCTGAATTGTGCTTGACTGCCAGCAAGGTTGAGGATGGTTTCTTGTCATATTTTCCATGGGAACATGATGCGTAGCTGGATTTGGGATCAGACGTCTGACTGCTCAAAGTTGTGTTTGAATGGTAACATGGGAGTAGTCATTTCAAAAATAATCTGCTTACTCAATTCTGTGTTAAATCTCTGGACCATGACAGAAATCAGCCAGCACTGCATGCTTGTGATCCAAGCCTGTTATCAGCAACAAGTTTAAAGGCATCCTACTGTTGAAGGGGACTCTCCTATAGTCAAAACTCTGTAAAAGTATGCTCAGTTCCAAAAGTTGCTTCAACTCTGTGTGTTGTGTGGGTGAAATTGGGGTCTTACATCTTCCATTGTTTATTGCTTCAGAGGATGGAAGAAGAAGCTTGTCTTTTAACACTGAGGAAAAGGGAATGATCTGGATTGAGACTGCTACTTGGCACCATGATACAAATAATGAGTACTTAAGCCTTATGAAAATGCTACTGAGTTCAGTTGCAAGAAATTAGCACTAGTTATTGAAATATTAGGAAAGCTTTTCTTTGCACTACAGTGATTAAAGCAGATAAATAAGAAGCCGGACAATTTTGTGTGTGTGGTTACTGTGTCTTAGGGCTGCCTCTAATAGCCCCAGTGATCTTTCCATCGTTGTTAATGGGTATTTAATTGGGATTTATTTCCATGGAATTTTTGTACCTTCAGATCATTACAGCACTGAGGGAATTTTATAGCCATGGGGATCAACATGGTCTCTCTAGAGGCTCTGTTTGATGAATGAAGTTGGAAAGAGTTGACATATAGTTAGAGACCATTACCATTTAGAAACACAGGGCTGAGAGGAATCCCTTTCAAAAGGATCCTCTTTGTCCTGTGCTGTCTGCCAGTCATCTCTTAAAAACAGTATGATTAATGCATCCAATCTTTTCTTCTGTTTTTAATTGATCTTTCCTCAAAATTCTATATGCCTTTTTTCTTTTTTTTTTCATTTCAGAGCAGTGATACTGAATGGAACCACCCTCTATGGAGGAGATAGCTATTGCATTTTGTCCCTACCTTTCCACAGTTTATAAGAGAAAACACTGATCACAGATAGAGAGAAAGAATAGCTGGGAAATGGCAGCACTGGTACATGATTCAGGAGAGGTGAAAGCAATTCCTCTCCCTGCCACATACTTCTCGGATGACCCTGGAAAGTTACCTGGTTTTCAGTGGAGAAGAGAAAGAAGAGTGGTGTTTTTCCACTTGGCTAGGTAGAGAATCAACTCAGTATTTAAGACTTAGAATGAGAGATGTGTGCCGTAAAATGACTAAGGCACAATAAATACAGTTTATCTTCTGTGGCTTCTGCAACAGGATTACCCCAAATAATCAGTTTACTTAACCCAAATTTGTATACATGAATGGAGTATTGCCACATATGTACAAGACTGGTGTCTTAAATGTTTTTAAACAATTGAAACAAACAATTCAGCCTTTATGACAAGTCTATATATTGATAACCCCATGTTTTCCCCCTTGTTTAGCCTTTAGCTGTCCTTTGTTACGAGACCTGAGTCAGCTTGGCTGGGTCAACTTCTTTTCTCTTGAATTCTTTCCATCTTCAGAGAGCTTTCTGTCTTCCCTAGTGACTCCTGTCCTGTTCATGCCCTGGGTTGGGCATGTGCAAAGCCAACAGGAAGGACCTTGTCGTGAGCAGCCACTTCGAAGCAACCCCTGCTCCTCAGCACAGCTCTGCTTGACATGTGATTAAACACCAACTTGCACTTGGCAACAGTTCTCCTTTTCTTTTTGTTGGCCTTGGGAGTGAGCACTCCGAGCAGATTTCCTTTCCCTTAATTGCTTCCAACTTCTGACTTCCACCACTCGCAGCATTTGGGCCTGAGGAAAGGTGTTCAATGTGGCAATCTTCAGGTCTTTAAAATTAACAATTCTTCAAATTGTTTTTATATTATTATTTATATTATTATTAATATTTTTATTTTTTATATTAGTCTTCGGGTTTTCTGCACTTGGGACTGTTGCCTAGCCCCTCTTTTCTCTTGTCTCCTTAGATCGGGGCTTTTGGGAGACTTTGCTGGGCTCCTTTTTCACAGTGTGGTCCTGCTCAGCCTGAGATCCAGCTGTGCAGAGGATGCTGTTTCTCAGATGCTCCAATCTCTGATCTGGGGAGGAGTCTGGTGCTGGCCAGAAAGGATGCAGAAAACCATGTAGTCAGATGAATGAAAAACATAAGCTGTACAGGCAGGGATAGGAGGAAGAAAGGTTTAAGTGGTTCTTTCCTAAAAATTATATTCTTGTGTGTGGGATAAAATGGATTATTAAAGTATCTGTTTACAATTGGATGAATTATATAAGCATCCATTATGTAATTGAATAAGAGTATAATCTTCCATAATGACAGGCAGAAGCCTTCTAATGTTTGGGATGGGACTCGTTTCCTTCTTACTTGGATATCTTTCAGATCCATTGTTATGCAGTTCTTTACATGATGTTTTCTTTCTTCCCTCTTTGAAATTCATCCATGTTAACTGGCTGTATTTATTATTATGCTTCCTTGAACATGTCTTTTCTTTATTACTTATGTCTTGATAGCATTCCCAGCATACCGAGCTCTTTTATCTTGCCGTTATGGCAAGTTTGAGCCTCTGGATCCAGATCTTGTACCTCTACACCTGTTACAGCTCACTCCAAATGCAGGATAAAACCATCTCCATGCAAGGTGAAACAATTGTCTCTGAAAGAAAAAGAAGAACTTTAGTGAGGCTTACTTTAGGTTACAGGCTGACCAGGGATTCTTCCCTTCAGACTATTGAAAGCATGAGAAAGTCAACTCACATGAGCAAGCACTTGTGAGTTCAGTTCCTGAGTCAAGTATCCATTGGCTGTTGAGTACACTTTGCTGTGAAACTAGTTATATTTGTCTTTTAAACATGCTGTTGATGGAATTTTTTTGTGCTAACATGGGGGTTTTTTTCTTTTTTAAATTTTTTTTCCCCTTGGCATTGTATCATAACACCCAGATTAAAAATAAAAACAAAAAAAACCCCAACAGACTATCTTTCACTGTGCTAGTAATAGGTTTAACACTGATGGCATTTTTCATCTTCCTTTCAAGCATTGGTATACAGAGTTCATCTGTAGAAGGGCACTCTTGGGGTTGGATTTATGGGGGGATGCATCTCTTTTCAAAATTACGAAAAACATCTCATTTTATGAAAAACCCACAAATCCCTTAGGATGCACAGAGGCTTTCATTTCAAAACTGAACTGCTTCTGTCCACTTTTCTTGGAAAATCTTCAAGGAGCCTCCAGATTTTCAATGTCGATGTTTACAATCTCCAGTAAAAGAAAATGCCCATCCCCTTATTTTTCTTAAACACTGAATTATATACAGGTTAGAATATTCACATATTGGTGAATTGCTGACCACAATGACTTTTCTGTGCCCTGGAAGAAATTATGAGCCTTTTATTCCCCCCCAGCTTCTGGTTCACAAAGCTGAGTTGTGAACATTTTCTCACAGCATTTGTTAATAACATAAGCAGGTTTATTCCACGTTTGGGGATTTGTTTAGCCATGGGCTAAATTAGATTGGCCACATGTGGTGTTCAGAGTGCCACAGTGGGGTCCCTGTAACACCCTCTACGAGTGGTAGTGTTGCACTGCTGAAAAACGGGGGAGAGGGATGAGAGATGGTTTAGAAGAGCCAATAATTTCCCAGTTTATCTGGGTTTCTGGTGGTTGTTGTTGTTGTTTTGAGTTGCGCGTAGTACATTTGAAGAGAAAGCCAGGACTGGTTGGAGCCTTAATAAGAAATAAAAAAATTGGAGGTGAAAGGGCTCACTGATAAAAGAGCTGCTTTCATTTACTGCTCCAGGCATCTGCTGTAAAGGAGCCAAAGAGAATGTGCAAGCATCAGAGGCAGGCGCAGGAGGGAGGAGGCAACAGTCAGAGCTGTGAGTAACTGTACATAAACATAATTTAAATCAAAACAGCTGAATAACAATTTAGGACATAAAAGGAAAGAGAAAAGGTGGAATGAAGTAAAGAAAAACAAACCCCACAAATCGACCACAGTCAAACGAGAGAGGAACACAGAGGAGCAGCAAATGGAAGACGAAAAATCAAGCAAAGCCATCGGGGTCCAGTGGTTCATTCCTGTGGTACCCTGCGGTTCCCAGCTCAATTACTCAATAAGGTCTTGTGCTTTCCAGGCCAAGAGGAGCCCTGGAGTACCAAATCTCTCCTTCAGGCTTCTTCTCTTCAAACACAAGGCTCTTCTCAGCTCAGCTTCCCTGTACTCGCCTCCTTCTGCTGCTTTCCGCGCCAGCTCCCAGGCCCTCTGCTCTGTCAGTGTGCTCCACTCACTCCTACTGCTGCCATCATTCCCTCTTGCCTGGAGCCAGTTGCACGCTTTCCAGACAGGTTCTCCTTTCCCTCAGAACAGCTCCCTTAAACATTGCTTGCTGCTGTTCAGCCCCTGCTGATATCACCAGCTGGAGGATCCCAGTCTCAGTGCATCATCCCTTGTCGTCTCATCATCTCAGGTCACTCCTGCTGCTCTTTCCATGTCCACACAGATCCTTTTACAAATGGGTTTGCATCCACAATTAGGGTTCCTAAGTCCTAACACAACAGCTGTTGCTATTTTACACCCACTAAGGCCTTTGTGCCTCCTGCCTTTTCTCAGTCCCATCCAGTGTCACTGCCTGGTGTCCTTACAAACAAATAAATAGAAATCTGGACTTTTTAATCCTATTAAATAATTGGACTTGATGGTACCATGTGGCAATGAGTGTCACTGATGACTCAGTTTGAAAGGTGTTTTCCTTATTATTAAGTGGGGAGAACAAGCAGGACATTGCCAGGTCCATGTGGTTGATGGAGAATGCTGTTGATGGCTTCACAAAGACTAATTGCCCGCTCCTTCAAATCCAAGAGACATAGTTGTGATGGGACAAAGACCCATCTTTGTTCAGTGGCTAGAGAAGAATGGCAAGAACAGAAGAAAACAGCAGGATAAGAGTGTCTCACGCAGAGGCTGTTACCCCATACTTCTGAGGATGTTATTCAAGGCTCTGCAGCAGACCTTTCGCAGAATATCTCCCTGCTCCCAGTGCTGAAGACTCCTTTGTGCCTGAAAGAATGAGGGCTTAAACCCTTTCCAAAATTCTTGGGGTTTTGCTTTCTCATTAGTGCAAGCTTAGCTTTGCTTGCATCTTGGGAATATTTCATTTCTCAGGTTTGTGATATGAGGAAAAGCTAAGAAAAAAAAAATCCTCTCTCCTTTATGAGACACACAGTACTATTTCCCTTCCTGATCTGTGTGTCCAATTAGTCCATAGAAGTTACTCTCTGCTGATTTGATATCCCATTTTCCAGCTTTACCAAGCTCAGGATCTGAGCCATCTGATGTGTTTGTGAATGTATAGTGGGATGAGGATGTGTGACAATATTTTTTCCACAGCAGAAATACGTATTTTTTTTCATGCATACATAATTAAAAATGGTTGAAAGTGACTTTGATTAAGCTTTCTCAAGAATTCAAACTAATGTTAATCATATTTCAGGAGAGATCATGCAATAGTATTTTCAGCCACAAAAAGGAGAATGCCTAGGGAAAGCCACCACATTAGGAAAAAATAAATACCAGCTTGTGACTGGAAATATTTTGCTTTCTTTTCTTTAGCCTATATTAACAAATGACCACTGTCAAGAAGTTACTAGGATAAATAATACATTCCAGCAAGGCTAGGGAGAAATGAGGAGTCATAGACAAGGGAGATGAATATTGTTTCATCTCAGAATTGAAATGAACAGAGGCCAAAACCAGCAGGGTGGGAAGTCTGTTCCAGATGGCAGGAGCTGCAGAAGCTGTTCCACCAACAGTAGCCAGCTTGTAGGAAGAGGCAGTGAGAAATTATTGGGTTGCCAACAAAGAATCAGGTAATGTAAGAGCAGGACTAACCAGTGCCAAAGCTCTGATGGGTGCTTCCTTACGGGGGTGTTCCTGCAGGAATAGGGAGGGTCACCGTGACTCAGAACCATGCGAGCTGGGAGAGGCACGGGGGTTAACACTTTTTCCCTAGATGCAGCACTGAGTCATAAAGTCTTTTTTTTCTCCTTCTTCTTCCTCCTTTTTTATTTTTTTTTTTCAGTCTTTTCTGTTAAGTAAAAATGATCTGGCACGTTCTCTTTCCAGAAGATTTTGAAGAGGACATTTTCGAGAGACATTTCACAGAGGCCAGCAGAAGACAGTCCCAGGCCAGCTGGTATCTGCATCCTCAGGCAGCTCCCCCTCTCCCTGGACAGGCTCCCAACAGCCTCCCTGTCTTGCTGTAGGACATCATGGACCAACAGGACTGAAGTAAAACCATTTGCTATAGCAACCCACTGAGCAGGAGTCACTCCTGGGACCCACAAGTAGAAGGATAAAAACTGAAAAGAAAATTAGAATTTCTTGCCAACTACGAAAACATTGCTTTAGGTGTGTTTATGCCCTCTTGCATCCTCTGCTCTTACGCAGAAGATACCAAATATAATAAGGAAGCCCCCACACCGGCTTCAACCACACAGAGAACAACTTCTCATGGCCCCCGATGCAGGGGTTAAGAAATGCATCAAAACTGAGGTTTCCCAAGGTCCGTACTCCCAGACAGCTGGCTGCTCAGACTCTAAACCCAGCCTGACTTTTTATAGAGATGGTCATCAATCAGCAGTGTGAAAGTAAGTCTGATGCAGGGAGACCTTTCTCAAAATTTGCCGCATGTTGAGGACCCAGTTGGTCTTAAGATTCTTTTCTGAGATTGAATTAGGATAAGAATTGTGCTCGGAGTTGGTAATCTGAGTCAGTGTTCAGGGATTTCAACTGCAAGACGTCAAAAACTCCTGTGTTCAGGAAGCCCCATGCCAGTACTTTGCCATGTGTGTCTCAGAAACCAGCCTGAGATTTGGAACCACCCAGTTAACCCATTTGGGATCTGGTGATTTGACTTTGACTACAAACACTAGTTTTTAAAGATGCCAGACCTAACAGTTGGTTTAAAAACTGAACCATAAACATGTTTATTAGCCTGCCACAAAAGATACATGCATTGAATCTGCACTGGTTATGCGGCATCATCATGAACACTCCCCTCACACTGATTTGACGACTAAACACTTTTTGGCATAGTAACCGATCCTGCTGAGAAAAATCTCACTTTTAGGGCTAACTGTTTCTTGCTGTTCACATTCCTTCTTGAAATTCTGTTCAGCTTTTGGTCTAAATCCTTCATGGCAAAAACCACTAAATTAAAAATGGATTTTGGGGTGATGCCAACATCTTACAAAGTTATGCTCGGGGTTTTTTTTCCTGTTGCAGTTTTTATTTTTAAATTTAAAAAAATTTCTTGTTTTTAATTACAAACTCAATTCACCTGATCTGAATTGTAAGTTTTCTCCAATTCACACAGCAATAAACCATTCAAGATTAATGTATTCAACTATTTGGTCAACCGAAAGTATAAATTGACTTGATGGCCAACAGGAAGCATTAGAACAAAGGTTCAAAATGTTCAATGAGCTGAAAAATCTGTTTTGTACCAGTTCTGTTGATCAGCCTTTAAAACCAGTCTCACCCCATTGAACTGAATAGCACACAGTCTCCTTTAAAGGCCAGCACTTTTCCAAGCAGATTTTTTATGTGTCACCCCCAATTTAGAAAGCAAGCTAGCATGGAGCTGACACCAGTTTTTGACCAAGGCATCTGTAGGGAAGAAGCAGAAACCTTGCTGCTCTTCATCACACACATTTTCAAGGCCACAATGTGTTTTTCAATAGCACTGTTGAATTTAGTGCTGCCATCTCGGGGAAATCCGAGAGGAACAAGGTTATTTAAAAAAATATTAGGAACAGCAAACACTATTTTTTTGGCCAAATGTGACGATAAACAGAAAAAAGTCAAAAGATAAATCAGATTTGCTGAAGGGACCTCCAAGACTTTACAAGCTTTTCTACTTGCCATTAACCTCCTCAGCTCTGACTTCTTTTGCCAAAAATTATACTTTGCTGATTTATTTTTTTACTGTTGTGGGCAGGAGGTCTATAAATCGATTTTTACAAGTCCTCGTAGAATATCTCTGTCATACCCTGTAGGTATTTCTAGGTTTGTGTATAATACCTGTGGGGTCCACCCTGGCAAACAAACACCCCTGAAACCCACAGGTGATGCCACTGGACTTCTAATCACTGTATGAGTGACAAATCTTTGAAGACAAATAGGACTGATGACACCAGGTGACACACTGAAAAGGGCTTCGAAGCAAAGCCCTGCACACAGGGCTCCTCTTTTTTAAACATCATTGATGATTTGAGCAACAGTGTTTCAGGCTAACTGAAAGAAACATTTATCCTTACCATAGCCCCAAAATGAACAAAAACAAAAACAAAAAAAAAATTCAAACCATACGAGGAAGTAATTTCAGGTTGGGAAAAAAATTAATTCCTTTTCAGCTGTTGTTGTTGTTTTCCATTCCCTCACAAGGGAAATTTAATTCAAATTCCAAATTGCATTTTCTTTCAGAATGAAATATCCAAGCATCTATTTCAGAAATATCAGAGGGAAATGCATTAAAGCTTCATTTATAAGTTGGTTTAGGATGATGTGTCAAACTGAGAATTGATCCACGAGTACCTTTGCTTGACTTGGATAGGAGCTCTTTTCACCCCCTTATGCAGGGCTCCCTTCCTGGAGCTGCTCCAGCGCGGGGAAAGGCGGTGGGGATGCTGAAATGTCAGGCTGTCTCAGCTGGCACTCGGTGCCATCTCCCACAGGTGGGGACTGATGGCACAGGCCAGCTGTCAGGGGGCAAAGCCATCCAGTGACAAGCAGGTGGCCAGGCCGTTCTTCAGTCATGGCAGCCCCAGAGCATTCCTTTGCAGTCACCAACTGCAGCACCTGTTGTGACGTTCCCCTCTCGGCCCCTGATGTCCCTCCTAGGCCCACAGTGTCCCTCCTTGGCTCTCCTTCACCCTTTACGTTGTTGACAATATCCTGCTGGGCCCCAGGAACTCCAGTTTTATAGGACAATGATGATGTCAGGGCAGTACAAGATTCCTCCACTGGCTGAATTATCCCCTCCTCCTGCAGGACAGCTCTCCTCTACCGCTCAGGGGTGACTTTTGCGAGTGGGCTTCTGATATTTGTCCCATAAAAAAACATGAGAAGAAGTGCCCAAGAAAAACAGATTTTGCCCTGGCCAACTCTTCCAGGATGAAACTCAAGGCAAAGAGGTGCCTCTCTCTACCTGTCAGCCTACACCCCCTGCCACACACTTTTTACTGTTGACTCTTCTATTTTTTGTCATGCTCTCTGCTTGTTGTCTGAGACGAGATGAAAGATTTTTAATAGTGATGGCATACAGCTCTAGAGACAAAAGGGTCTATTCCTTTCTTATCTTGGATGTGTTAAAAACACTCTACCTTCATCCTGCTACGTTCAAAAGGAGACAAAAGTGAAACGAAGTGAACAATTTTTCAGCACCATTAATAAAACAACCCCAAATGATATAAAATAGCCTTGTTTCACATGACAAACACTGTACCCATGAGCTTTGGCTTCTCTCATGAAGAGAGAGAGAGAAAACCTTCAGCACTTTTTCTGGGCTCTCAAACTTCCAGCGTGGTTCGTAGGGGCTGTAATTTAGCCCCAGGCATTTGAGAATCTACTTTGTGTGTTTTGGCAATGACATGAAAATGCAGAGAGAACTGTACATCTTGCAGTTGTACGCTGAGCTAGGCGATCTGAGGGGCCTGTCTATAATAGAGGAATCATCTTTTCTTCAATGAAGTGCTACTATTGTTGTGATCTTCAATAAAGGATATAATGGATGCATTCATGTGGTGGCTGTTGTTTGTGTGTGATTCTTTCAGTGCACGGCTAAGCGCACAAGAGTCTTTTAAACTCTTCTCTACTCACATCCAGTAGTGCTAGCATTTTGTGCCAAACTAGGTTGGTTTTCCCCCCGCAAGCTTCTTTTCCTATTATTTTTGGATAAAGCCAATTGACCATGAAATACCTCTTTATTGCAAAATGATATCTCCAAGCCCTCACTGTGGGATCATGGGTTAAAACACCACTGTAATGCACATTTGTGTGGAGGGGTTGTTGGTTTAAATATACACCTTTCTAAAATTAGTCACTTTGGCCCATTGTAGGCATGTCAAGAAAGTGATATTCTTCAGGGGTCAGAAGTGATATGTGAGGCTGCATCTGCTTCTGGGTACCATAATGATATCAATTGCCCATTTTCATGTAAGTCCAAACTGGACCTACATCTTCCACGTGAGTAAACAGCATTCTCAGGCCTTCATGAGGTGACCCGAATAAAGTAATTTCCTTCTCCTTCATTACAGCATAGGGCAGACGAGAGATTTTCAAAGACAAAAGGCAAAGGTTGTGCCTGGAAAAGCAGAAATTTGCATAAACCCACAAAGTAATGGCACGAGCAAAAAACATTTTAGCATGCAATGTGCGTGTGTGCTTAACATATCACAGATGCAATCGCTAACGTGTGGCCTCTGAAGGAGGGAAGGGTGCTGAGCAAGGCTGCAGCCAACAGCTGGAAGTGCACAGGATGGGCCATGAGAGGATGCTCATTTTTCAACCATAAAACAACAACAACAACACCACTTTTAGAAAAAGGGTAGGGGAGGAAATGTTACCTCGAATCTGCTCTAAAAAACTTTCTTCAATCAATAGACTTGCATTTAAATAAGTTTAGATGTAATTATCTGTTACAAATCTGGTTTTCTGCCTTGTTAGTCAGAGATCCTAGGCGCTTTTATTCAAAATTTGTACTAATCTCAACCTCATTTAACTACACAATGTGAACAGTTTAGGGAAAGAGGGGAAAAAAAGAGAAAAACATGAAATCTTCCAACATCTTTTCTTTTTAGGGAAGTTGAAAAGGATGTGCACCTAGCAAGGTTTTTTCTCAAGTCACTTTTTAAAGATTGTTATTATCTTTTCATATTAAAGTTAACATTACCATATGCTGTTGAGCTTTTGTTGATGGCAATGCTTAAACTGGGATGTTGTTTCCTTTGGAGATTCTTACTGCCAGTCATTAATTTACATTTTTTTGAAATCGTACAGCGAGTGCTTTGTTGATGCCTGTTTTCATTTTGTTTCTCTCTCTTTTCAGGTCACACATGAGGAGTTTTTTCAAACAGTAAGTTAAGGCAATGGAGTGAAATCAGTGACATCTGCCACTCATGCTCTCTTCCTCCATCCTGTTTGCCCACAGCCCCCCTTTTCTCCTTTTCTTTTTGTAATGCTCGTGGTTTTCATCCCGTTCAAAGGCCACCTCCAATTCTGCCCCCCACCCCCCAGTTTCTTCAGTAATTACACTGGGGAATGCATTTGAAGCTGAATCTCTTTCTCTCCTTCATTCTTTGGCCCTTTATGGCTGCTGGTTTGTGGATGTCTTAATGTTCCCATTTGAACGGAGCTATCTCCCTTCATAAACTTCAGTCATGTCCATTTTTATTTCGTCTCTGAGGAAATCAAACAATGTGTCATGGAAATGAAGTGCCCAGCACTTAACATGATCCCATGCTGATTGTTACAGGCTTCTAGGAATTGTCCTTCTCTCTGCTTTTGGTCTCCTATTGTGGTTGACCATCTCCATACCAATCTAAATAAATGAAATCTAATTAAAAAGAAAAAGGACACAACTGCCTCCCAACTCCCTCTTTAAACACTGAATGAATAACATTGAATCATCTCCAGTAGGAAATTTATGAGGCTGAGAGTTAGGGTCCTGATCCTGAACTCTTTACTCATGCACTAATCCTCACACATTTGATTTATCCTTTCAGCTTCAGTTCACACAATGACTCATAAAAATAAGTGATGTAGGATTGGGCCCTTCAGAATCTTGCAATGATGCAGTTTTCCCCAGTGTTTTTTTCATTAATGTGATTTTTAACTACTGACTATTCAGGCAGAGAAAATGTATTCAGAACAGAGACTTTTTTTTTTTCAATCCTTACTCCAGCACATAAAGAAGGCTGTAACTTGTCAGAGAAGGATTTGATCCAACAAACATACAGGTATGGATTTCAGATTTCTTCAGTAATAGATTTGTCTCTCCTCTGTGTCAGATTAGGACCATTGCCAAAAGGGATCATCCTATTGGATTACAGCACGGATGCTCCCTATTACAATGCTCTAAAGTATCTATTTAGGACAAGCTGCTTTAGGAAAAAAAGAAGAAAAAAGAAAAAAGAAAAAAGAAAAAGGAAAAAGAAAAAGGAAAAAGAAAAAGGAAAAGAAAAAGGAAAAAGAAAAAGGAAAAGAAAAAGAAAAAGAAAAAGAAAAAGAAAAAGAAAAAGAAAAAGAAAAAGAAAAAGAAAAAGAAAAAGAAAAAGAAAAAGAAAAAGAAAAAGAAAAAGAAAAAGAAAAAGAAAAAGAAAAAGAAAAAGAAAAAGAAAAAGAAAAAGAAAAAGAAAAAGAAAAAGAAAAAGAAAAAGAAAAAGAAAAAGAAAAAGAAAAAGAAAAAGAAAAAGAAAAAGAAAAAGAAAAAGAAAAAGAAAAAGAAAAAGAAAAAAGAAAAAAGAAAAAGGAAAAGGAAACCCAGATGCTTCTTTGCTAGTATTGCAAACTGTAGCACAGATCACCACCAAAAAGGAAACAAAGGAAACTCTAGACTACAGTAAAACCTGATCTGTTTAGTATATGCCCTTAAAACTTAATGTGCATGGTTAGGATCCGGTTAAGAACTCCGTCGCTAAAACTTGGATTGAAGCAGCCCTGCTGTAAAGTTTCTTTCCTGATGTCATTTTAAAATGAGAAGAGGCAAGAAGAGAAACAAATTGACACGTACTGTGATAAATTCCTGTAATGGATTAGAAACAGTGCATTGCTGTCGCTGAAGTCAGAAGAACAGAACCGTTTGAGAAATTGTTCAGAGATGCTGGCTCTGGTTATTTCTTCCAGTGGAGGAATAAGAATGCTGGAAACTTGCCTTGTGTGTGTGTGATCTGGACTCAAGTCCCTCTGGAAATGCATTAAAAAAAAAGGAGGTCTTGTTGCTAAAGGGTATTGTTTGGAAAAATACACAAAACAACAACCAGCAAAAGAAACTGCTTTTGTAGATGATGGGAAATATCAGGAATGGACAAAGTTATTCACTCTAGGCTGAATTCTCATGTCTGTCTTCCTATTTGAGAGTGAATAAGAAGTAAACTTAGGATTTCTTCTGCCCTGCCTCTTCAGGTGCTCAACTCAGGAGGTCCCATCAGGATTTTGAAAAGGCCAATTTTGCAGACCACTGGAGAGGCAGCAGGCTGCTTGCTGACTGGTTGGAATCCCATTTATTTTGTTTGCTTCTTCTGTTTTGGGAGAGTACATTTGGTATATTTAGGAGGTTGCCCTCCAGCATCTGGGAGTAATTTTCACACCAAATGATGGGAAGACAGCCCTTAGTTACACGACTGATTCCTACCCCACTGCTGAAAACAGCACATCTCCATGTGTGCGCCTCACTTACCTCCTGACTGGGGACAATCACTCGAGGGCCTCCCCTCCTTCGAGTCCCCTTTGGCCAGGGTGGCTC
Organism: Oreocharis arfaki; assembly: GCA_013398015.1. Classification (NCBI taxonomy): domain Eukaryota; kingdom Metazoa; phylum Chordata; class Aves; order Passeriformes; family Paramythiidae; genus Oreocharis; species Oreocharis arfaki. Next base: position 388,121 of record VZRR01014152.1, on the reverse strand, counting down.
TTCCTCAGGGCTGAAAGTCCACAGGAAGGAATCCAACTTCCCCTGTTCTCTGCCCCTGAGCAGCTCCTGTTCTACAGGAACACGCACCTTTTCTGACCCCTCCATGTTCACCCTGACTTGGGAGAGGTTTTGGGGTTCCACCACTGCTGATGTCCCACTGCTTCCTTATCACCCCCCCCTGTACATCACACCCTGCTCTGTGAGGGGGATTAGAAAGACCTGATGCTTTTTTTTTCTATTAAAATACAGAAATTTTGTCCCAAACTAACAACATATTACAAAATGTGAGGAAGGAACAGGTAGGAGGAAGAGAGGGCTTTTTCAGAGCAAAGTCTACCTGGATGGTTTTAATGGAGCTGTAGAATTACCAAGTGTGAAATATCATTATTATTTATGAATCAACCTGTACTCTCACTGCCTGAGATATCATTTTAGTGGCACATGCGAAGTGATGCAATTCTTTGGCTTCCTTCCCTGCTATAAGAGTACCCACAGCCTGAATGGGGCGTTTGGGGACTCATTTCCAGTATGAGGATATCAGACCAAATTGCACAATGATAGATCAGAGGTCTGCTTTGAACAGGGGCAGCATGCAAAGCAGTCTTCCTGGTGAGGGATTTTTAGCGTGATTTATAATCAGGGAGAGTTGTAGAAAACACACGTGATGATGATGGAGCATGACGCAGCACTAAGATCTCATCAACGGAAAAAGCAACACGTATTTCAACGTGTGTAACCTGACCAATCACAAAAGCTCACCTTTAAAATTATCCTCTGAGTAATTTTTACCTCTGCAAACATGCACCTCCATATCAGCACCAAATCTGGGGCAGAGAGCAGGGAAAAAACCCAAGGCCAGCAGCCAACATAAAATGAACCTGTTGAGACCCAGAATAGGACAATATCAGAGCAAAAGCAGGACTATGGTGAGGGGCCCCATGGGGCTGGGGAAAAGGGCAACATCAGGGTAAAGCGACTCTGGGCTTACCTGGCTTCTGCATCACCTGAGTGCAAGTACTACCCACACTGCTGCTGAACCATGGGAAGCTGGAGCACTAAGACAAGCCATGTGCTGCCCACGGGGATTTCCAGCTGGCAGCAGACATTCCAGCTGTAGAAGGTGGCATTACAAAGCTTCTGGCACTAAATCTCAGTCAGAGATAGCCAAGGGGCTGAGCAGCAGTCGACTTCTACCTACGGCCATGTGTCCTGGCTTCTGTAAATTAGAAAGGGCCATCTGCTCCGTGTAGGCCTGAGAATGGCTTGCCTCAGAATTTGTGTCTCCAGCAGCAATGACTTAAGCACTTTTAGTGGAGGAACTGCTCTGGTGATCCCTACTTTCCCATTTTGGCACTATAGAGGAGCTGTCATCAGGATTCATCTGACCTACTATTGTTCATCCCCTTTTCCTTCAAACTAGTAAAATTTCCTGCCGCTTTCCTGTGAGTTAAATACCAGCGATTTAGGATGAGCAGAGCAGCAAATCATCTGTTGGCTCTTGCTTCCCCTCTCTCCCTCTCCGTCTCTCTCTGCAAGCAGCACTTCCTCCAGCTCTGATTTATATTTGGTTCCACAGGAAGAGAAGACGCTGGGGACATTTCAGCCTTTGACACCATACTCACCAGGGACCTGAAGCTGAGCTCATGGCTTGCCAGAGCAGCTGCATGGATGCCCAAAGAAACCCAGCCCATCTCCCTGTCCTCGCTCTCACCCTGGTTCTTGAGGGTTTCAGCGTTTTGAATGGTTGTGATGGACGGGGAGTAAAGCCATGATTGTCACCAGGAGGCCCCCCATGCCTGTTATGGCCAGGAACCCATGGTGTGGGTGAGTGCTCGAGGCACTGCTAAAACATAATGGTGCCTACAGTGGTGTAAAGCTCTAGACACAGTCCCCTTACCACTGGGTACAGCAGCTGAATGCAGAGCTTGGGAGCTCTGAGTTTCCACCTTTACCTTCAACACAAATCATGCCAAGGTATCTCTTATGCTGAGCCTCCTGACTGACCTGTGTGGTGTGAAAAATCCTTCGAGATCTCCAAACAGAAGGTATTGAGGAATATCAGCTTGTTCTTACTTGAATGTGGCCTCCTGAATAGAACACTGGTGAGCTCAGACTGCTCCTCCCCGTTCCTAAGAGAAGCCCCAGGCATTTGGAAGGAGATCACTGCTGTTTCTAACAGTGGTGAGTAACGATCTTGCCACCAAAGGAGCAGTTTTGATTTGTCCATCCAAGCAGATAACCACAGAGCTACATGTGTTGATCATGCCCTTTTATTTTCCTGAGGTGATGCCGATGGCCAGCTGGCAGCCAGCTCGCACTGCTGCCCGAGGTTTGGGTGGGACAGGTACCACAGGGGTGGCCCAGCTGCAGGGCTTGATCTTCATGCAGGGCTCCCACCCGAGGCTGTCGCAGATGACCTGCAAGGGGCTCTGCTGGCCTGGGGATGAGCAGCTTTCAGAAGTGAAGCAGCTGCTGCCGGCCCTGACTGCTCTGCAATACTCTCTGGGAGTCCTGCCATCGCCTGCCTTTGGGGTCATCTTCCACCCCTGAAGCATCCTCCACCCTGGCATGTGCCCCACTGGCTTGGCTGTACAGCATGGGATCGCTGAGTAAACAGCTCAAACTGGCTTTTGTTCATCTTCTTAATGGCTCTCCCCTACATGTCACACTGGTCAGGAACAGAATCCATCGATTAGCTCAGCCTTCAAGCTGAAAACCTTCAAGCTTTTGACTTGCTAGTTCTCAGCCAAATATTTCAGCTATCAGAGCTCTGTGTAGGGTACGTGGATGCTTCTGCTTGTCTGCTCTGGCAGGTGGTCTTGAAAACACAGGTTTCCTAGTTGAACTTTTATTCTGACTTTAAAAATAAAATAAAAAAAGTCAGTCAACTTGACTCTCCTAGGGTCTGTTTTATTTCAATAGGGAAACAACTTACTAATTAGGGTAAGACTCTTTAAGAAAATATGTTTTCTATTCCACTGATAGTCAGTTACAAGCGATAACACTGTTAAATGTAGTGCCTAATAAATCTAGAAAAACTACCCAATAAATGTAAGTAATAACAATGATTAACAATAAATTAAATGCAGAGAACTAGGAATGTACCACATTATTTTTAACTAGTCTGGTCCATCAGGTTCTTATTATTTGGTTTGTCCTCCACACCTGGAGTTTATTAGAGTTTAATACAAACTAAACAGTCCCTCAGAGAGGCCATTGGAAGGGCTTAGTATAAAACAATATACAAGTTTAATAGTTGTAACTGACCTTTTTTTCTTTTGTAAAAACGTATCTTGGTAACTTGATGCTTAAGGAGATGTAATGCTTTTTTACATAATCCTAATGGGTAATTTTCATTTTGGTTTAATGTAGATTATTTTTATTCACAAGACAGCAAGACCTATGACCAAGTCCATGATCCCCTGTTCTTCCAGACATAGAATAGTTACTCAAGAGTATTTTTCTTTCTTCACCCATTTAAAAATCAAGCAAGCAAAAGGGTTAATGCTGTAGGCTCTACAAATGATGAAAGTGTACGGTTAGAAATGACTAAACTTCACCAGAGTCATGCCTGGCTAAAGATTTTAAGCAGCTTAAAGTTCAGGGTTGTTCAGACTCAGGTGGCCTTTTTTTTTTTTTGGCACAGTGCAGAGATAAGGTTCATTTGCTGCAATATGAATCCAGCCCTGACCTTTAAACACTTCTAAAGTTGGACTAGGGGCGTTGGCTGAAATCAGTGTATTTTATTAATACATATCCATGAGTAACTACCAAATATTCACAATGACAAATGTTGTTTGTATCTGGAATTGTGAGTTAGTTTTCCTTTAGATTTTCATTTTAATATGTTGGAAAATTATAGTTGTCTTTTTTTTCTCTCTCTTCCTCTTTCCCCCTCCCCCTCCACTTTTGAAACCACAAGATGTGGGCAATAGTAAACCCACAAGACAAAAGATTATTTTCTGGTTTATTTCCCTGAATTTCCATTGTTACACTCATGCCATCTAATGGACTACAGTGTTTTTCTGTCCTACTCCCACTTTTTCAAATAAAACATATTTTAATGTCTCTGAGGTTTTTAAATGCTTTTAAAACTTAAAAACAGTGGTAGGAAAGAGGTTTTTTCCTCACACAATGACCTGTAATATTCTGTGCTCTGTCCTTCCAGTATTGCACTACTTCTCCACACATACCAAACCCATACACTGTTTCAGACTAAAAATCCCTTTGTTTAGATGCTTTTTAATGCTCCAAACCAGAACTGCTGACATTGACACTGCAAATTAGCCCATAAACCCACAAAAAACCAGCTCAGAAACAATTAAGAGAGAATGTTAAATTCAGAGCTGTTCAGAGGTGCAAATAAGTCAACTAACATATGGAATTTGAAGCAGGGAACAGAAATATTTCTTTATAGTCTACATTATCTTCAGACCTACTCATCTTGCAGGATTGGCTCCAATTCTTACTCACTCAAATAGTGTTGCCAAAAACCACATACAGCTTGCTCAGTGTAAGCCTTCATTTTATAATCAAAACCATTTTTATTTTGATTCATTCCCCCTTCATTTTAAGGGATGAGAAACTGTTCCTTGTTTCTGCAAATATCATCTTTGCTTCAAACACAGACTTCACTTGCTTGATAAAATAACCAGGCAAACACCACAAAAATAACTTATTTTGAAACAAATAAAGGATAAATACAATTGCCAAAGATTTTTCAGGTGTGTTGGTTTGGCTTGTTTTTTTATTTTCTAAGTATCTCTGGCAGGGGAAAAAACCTCAGAAGGAATAATATATCTGGATAATTTTGTAAAAGCAGCCAGGAAAAATGGAATTTGCTGTTGCACCAAGAGGATTTATCTTAATGGCTTATAAAGCCACTGGCCAACGAAGTTGGAAGAGTGGCTCCAGTTCTTTAAATGTGATATGGTCCATATTCCTAAAAAGCTAGAGTTTGAAAATTAAAAAGCACCACAGATCCTGTGGTGGAAAGACAAATGTAAGGTGCTGTCACACGGGTAATAAACACTCAGGTTGTGTTGGAGAAGCAAGTTCTGAGACAGGACTGCCCCTGCCCTCCCAAAAAGGTGTTGATTGCCAGCAGGTTTTCCTGGCCAGCCACTGAATCACAGAACGGGTCAGGTTGGAAGGCATAACAGGAGTCATCTGTTACAGTCTCCTGCTCAAGTAGGGTCATCCATGGCACAGGATTGTGTCCAGATGGTTCTTGATGGTTCATCCTCTCCAGTGAGAGAGACTCCATGACCTCTCTGGGCAACCTGTGCCAGCGTTCAGTCACCCACACAGTAAAGAGAAGGTGATGTGCTGCTCTGTTTCTGCCTTTCCAGCACACCGAGTGTTGGATTCACAGAGAGTTTGAGGCTGTCTTGGCCACAGGGGAGCAGGGCGTCCCCACAATGCTTCTGGTGCTCATTGGTTTTTGTGGGGTAGGAGGAAACAAGTGGCTGCAGCTGCCTCTTGCCGAAATGATCCAACCCACCAGCGTCCTTGGGAGTGCAGCTTCAGCCACTGTGGGCCCCAGTGACATTAATGAAAAATTCACCAAAACCAGGAGAAACTTGAAGGGTCCTTGTTGCTTTTGCTGTCACTTCTCCTACCAATGGGGAAAACATGCTGGGTTTGTAGTTCATAGATCTGCTCTCATTTACATTGATGTACCTTTATTCAAAGAGGAAATCCTGGGTTACTCTGACTCGAGGTCTGCCCCTGGGAGTCGTCCCGAGTTGTTTTAACAAAGCTGTGCTCTCCACGCTATCATTTACATAACTGGATGTCTGTCCTGCTTGATCCATGCCCTCATCAATATGCTTAGTGCGAGTCTTATTTGATTTGATTTATTCTGCTTTTTTCCAAATCGTAGGTTGATTCCACGTAAAAATTCCTGGGGAAATCAGGCAGTTTTTGTGTAGCACTTGGTTTTCTCCACACTGCAACCCCCCTGAAAACCATAGTCTGAGAAGGAAAGGTACAGAGGCTGAGAATCAAAGCAGAAGGCTTCCGCAGTAAGCTGAGACTCAAATAAAAATGCACAGACATAGGTAATGATGGCTTGGAGAGGAACAGTTCTTTTGCAATTGAATGTATAGAGCATCCAAACAAACAGTAGATTGTTTCTTGGGTTTCTTTTTTCTCTTTTTTTTTTTACATAACATATCTTTTGGGAGTCAAAGCCCTATGCATAATTAAGGAAGTTTCTTTTTTAACCGGATGCATTGGGATGTGTGCTCTCTAAACAAAATAAATAACCATTACAATATGAGAACCGCAGGGTCATTTTATCCCTCCCCCTCTCCCTCTGCTTTGAATTTTCTCTATGGAAAATCACACGCCATCCCTGCTGCCTCCTAGGAGCAGCACTGTGATCTTGCAGACTCCTGCACCATGGGACCCCCTGTGCTGGCAATCAGACTGCAGTGTAGACCATCTCTGGGAGGAACAAAGAGTGCACAGAGGTGGGAGGGTGGGCTGGGAACAAGGAAGCCAGAGCATCCCTGGGTGCCCTCCTTCCCAGGCCTTGTATTGGCACGGAAATGGTTTCTCCTTATTGATTCCTGCCCTTGTTCACATGCAGGTCCCATGAGGGTGGTTTTGCTCTGTTTGTGTTTATGTTTTCATTTGTACAGGGCTTAGGTGTCTACTGGAGAAAAGGAACATACCCAGGAATGAAATGTCATTATGGGCTGACATTAATGCCTGGATTGGCATTTAAGAGGCACATGTATGATAGGATCTGCCTTGGAGGCAAGATCCTGCCCAGATCAAGGACTGCTTGTGCCTTGAGTGCTCCTAGAAACCTCTGGCCCTCAGAAAGTATTTTAATGGTGCAAGCAAGAGGCTCTAGTACAGACAGAGGGTAGCAGGACACATGACAAAAAGGAGAGAAACAAGTGCTGCTATGGCCTGAATGAGCCCAGAAGTGAGTCTTGGCATGCCTGTGAGAACACTGGATACCTGGGAATTTCTCCAGCACAACCAGTAGGTTTGAGAAATTAATAGGACATTTTAAAGAAAGATGAGAAACCTAGAGAAAAATTACTGTTGATGCAAATGAATGAAAAACCTACATGGGCTGCATGGGGACTGCCCAGAGGCAGAGTACTTCTGAAAGCCAAGCTTGTTGCTCAAGCATTTTGGTAAATCCTGCTGTCCTTCACACCTTGCAGGCTGGGATTCTCTGCTCTGTGCAGGCAATGTTGGTGTGTATGGTTTTTTTAGGGTTTTTTGTTTTGTTCTGTTTTGTTCTCTTTTTCCTGAGGTATTTACATGGAGAGCTCCTGTAAATACCTCAGGATTTAAAACTCCATGTTTAAAGAAGAAAAATCCACAAAAGTTAAAATTCACCCATGGGCAAAGACTCTACTCTTGGACTTGACAGATGTCTGGCTCCAGTCCAGATAGTCTGACTTCCAGTTTGGGCCTTCGGGAAAGAAAGCAGCCCTTGGGACTAAGCAGGTAGGAGGGCTCCTTGCAGTGTCTCCCACAGGGTAAGGGGTGAGGGGATTGGACAGATGATTTCTGGGCTGGGTTCAGGCTGACTGACCTGTGCTCCTGGCAGCTGGGCTGGATTGTTCCAGTGAGGCACTTCTGGAGGGACTCAACGTGGCCAGAAACCTGCAGAGCACATGGATGTCAAGCCTTCCAGTTGGGGTGGTTGGTGGACACCAGGGCATAGTCCATAGGCTGGAGAGAGGAAGGTCAGCTCTTCCTCCACGACCTCAGGTTTTCAAAATGGATTTTCCATGCCAAGAGCGTTCCTCACTCACCAAGAAGGATGTCTGTGTCCCACCATGCTGACCTAACTTTTTCATCCTTCTCTTGGGCCCCAAGCAGCAGAACACTTAGCAGCAATTAGACAAATCATGGAGAAGTTCCCAGCATTCCACAGAAGCAGAACCAGGAAAGACTGGTAGAAGTAGGGCTGCGGCATTTCCCATCCCCGAGGTGGTCCCTTGGTAGCCACAGGCTGGTAGGTTCAGGTGTCTCAGTGAGCTCCAGAGCCCATGGAGTTGTAACAGACTTAACAACGATATTCTTGGCCCTTTTCTCTGAAACATGTTATGTCAGGGCTTGGGCCTCTGTCTCTCTCTAGAAGCTATGTCCAGTGCCATGGGACTGGCACAATCTGCCAATAAATGCTTTGAATCATTCCAGTGTTGGAGCAATGGTGGGAGTGAAGGCTCGTCCTTTCCAACCCTTTTCCCATATCTTTTCATAAATATGTCAGGGCGACCTCAGGGCTAGCCTAAGCCAGCCTGCTCATTCCCACAAGCCAGAAGATTCTCAGATTTAATTTACCAACTTGGAGGCTTTCTAAGGGAGTGAGATATCTTCAGATGAAACACTATATTTCAAGATGATTATTACAGTTAATGGGAAAGCAGTTTATATGAAACACTCTGTTCTCTCTGTGTCCCACACTTCTACAGGACATTCTGGATAACTGGTACCATAAAAGTGTGCTTTTGGCAGGATTCATATAGCAATAAAGTTAAGCACTTTAGATTACAGCTAGGAGAGAGAAGGGGGAGAAAGGAAATTCCTTTGAAAATTATAATTTCAACATGATAAAGTTGGCTGAAGAAGTGCAGCAACAGATAAAAATCAGCCTTGGTAAAAGGCTCTGACCATTCAATAAAACAGTGAAACACCGAAATGTGCAGAAAGTGTTTTACCATGAATTAAAAGTGCAGAGAGTTCATCAATGAGCAGCAGTTAGCTAATGAGAAAAGCAGATCCATGCATTTAGGAAATGTAAAGAAAACTTAAACCTTGTAAAATTTTATGTATTGCTCCTTGCAGCAAAATATGAAAACCAGGTTAAAAGAAAACAAAAAAAATCCAAAACAGCCCCTGCCCAAAAAACCCCCAGAAAACAAAACAAACCCATTATGACCATAAAAGAATTAGGTGACCTAGTCAAAAGAGAAACAAAAAAAAACAGTTTAGAAAAAAGCCACTATTGACATATTGAGAACAGAAATACTGACACATAGAAAAATACTCATTTTTAATTCTCCTGAACATAGTTTTTATTCCCCGGTTACAAACCAGATTTTTTTTCCAGCTCCTTTTGGCAAGCCCAATCTGCTGGAAGTATTGAATAATGGATATGTTCTATAGGTACATCTTCAGAAGGACCCCTAGACACGACAAAGACAGTTTTATCAACTGTCTATTGAAGTCTATAGGTAAATGATTGCCCTAGAGTCAACCAGAAAACCAGAGCAGTCTCTGGAAGAGAAAAACATCTAAGATCTTAGATTTTCATAGCTTGTTCATAATTAAAAAAAAATCCCCTGGAAGATACCATACTGGAAAATCCTATCTACAAAAATGCTTTCAGATTAGACAAGAGAGTGTCTTTAAGGCAACAGTAGGAAAAACTGGCTTAAAAGCACATTGTATAGAGGCAATGCTAACACATTCCAACTTATGAATCTATTGGTCTGAGAGGCAATTTTTCAGGATATGAAGCTCTTTCAGAATCTATAAAATACTTTCTGAATTTTTTTTTTCTCTTAATCATTAGCACCATTGACATCCTTTATACATAATGGGGCAGTTTCTTTGACTGATGAACTTCTAGAGGACTGTAGCTGCTTTCAAGTAGCCATCCCTCCTTTCTCCAGGCAAGACCTTCCCTGAGGCTGGCTGCTCTCCAGTGTGCTTGGTATAGGATCCAACTTCAGGCTCTGGCTTGAGCACTGCTCCCTGCTATGTCCTTAAACCTTTGACTGGCTGAAATTATCTGAAACACACAAGGCCAAAGTGTTGGCACCTTGCTACCAAGATCTCCCAGATATTAAAGCACAGTAATCTCTGAGGAGCAGTTGTCTTGGATGAGATGGAGATTGGCATGAGGGAGCTGCAGACTGGCTGCCTGGCTCCCTGTTTTGCTGGCCATGCAGAGTGCCTTCAAACAGTCTCTGTAAAGGCACCATGTAGGATGACACGATAATTCAGGCTGGAAACAGCATCAGCATGTCTCTCGTCCAACCTTCTGCTCAAAGAGTGTTCAGAAATGAGGTTGTAGGTTGATCATGGCTGTATCCAGTTTTGCTCCCAAAACTTCCAAGGATGGAGACAGCTCTGTCTCTCTGGACATCCCACAGTTTGATTGTCTCCCTGATAAAAAATTTCTTCTTTCAAATAATGTCAGTTGTCTCCTGTCATCCTGCGGTGGCTCTTACTGCTGTAAGGTCTCTGGATCTCTGATTTTGTCTTATCAATATCAGCCTCTTGGGTACTGGAGGATATAGATTGATTTCACGCACATGTACATGGTTGGGATACCCGAAAAACTTACCAAAGTCTGCTGAGAACCTCTGTAAATGCATTAAAGCAAACCTGTCCTCCCCAAAATTGCGGCAAGTTTTTCTTTCCGATTCCCACACAGATCCTTTTGTGGTCAAGCCGGAGTGTCCGCTGCCATGCACCAGCCAGGTTCCTACAGATCTACCCACAGCTGAAAAGGACATTGCATGTTCTGCAAGAGTCCCTGCAGAGGTGCCTGGCAGGGTCTGTCTAAGGTAACCACAGCTGCCAGCCCTTGCTGACTGCCCTGCAGGTGCTGGGGAGGGCTGTCTGATCAGCTCACTGGGAGTGGGTTTGTTTTCCTGGTCATATTTCAGGGACCACTTATTAGTCCCAGGATTGCAGAGATCTCAACTTCAAAAAACAGGGACCTACCATGATCAAAATCTCCTTAAATTTGAAGCAGGCATTTGTAAATCACGTAATCCTGTAGACGTCAAATCTGGCCTAGAGGACATGCATCCACCTCCCTTCCTACATAATATACAGTAGCAGTTAACTGTAATGAGTGGTAATATAACTCAAGTGCCAAAGGGATTAGACATAGAGGGTTCAGCATAAAACACGATACTCAGGGTTTATTCTTTTTTTTCCCCTTTAATTTTAATGTGGTGGGCTGGGGCATTTGTATTTAATCCCATTGTTGCATGTACACTGCGTTACTTTCAGTCTATAAAATTTATATTCCTCTTCAATTAGATTACAGCTGAACCAAAAAAGAGGGGATTCTGCTCTGCAAATGCCATTCCAGTTCTTACAGAGCACAGGCAATTGTCACCTCTTTCCTCCCCTCTCCCCTCATCCCCCCCCATCCTGCTTCTTTCCTTAACTCAGCTGTGCTGCAGCACTTGATCAATTGCAACAGCACTAGAAAAAAAGTTAGTCATACATGATCAGCAAAATGGCCCAAATGATGTCATCCATCAAGATGGACATCGCAATTTGCCAACTATTTTCTCATAAATCAAATCATAGTCCCACAAGGAAGAAGAGCAGCTCATGAAGAGCCAACATGGCAGCAGTTATCGGCAGACTGAGAGAAATGCTCCCTCAAGTATACAGTAATTATTTTTACTCGATGGGAAATAAAGAGGGGAGAGATGGTAGTGTAGAACTGGAGAGTGTCTGCCTCACTTCATTACTATTCCCTAGGCAAGGGGCGCAACATATGCTTTTCATTGTGAAGCCAATAATTTTGAATCTTGGGACAGGTGAAAACTTAAATGACATTTGCAAACCTTGATTTATTTCCCTGCTTAACTCTGGAACATGCCTTAGATTTAGCTCTATAAGTTTCAATGGATTAGTGGCCAGTGTCACTGAATTTGCAGTGACCTTTAGCAAGTCTTTCCCTTTTTGGATCAGCTAATTAAATATTTTGGATACTAATAATGCCTTACTGAAACCATCCCTGCTTTCTTTTTGTGTACACATGTGGAACAACAGGGGGATAGCATGAAGATTTTAATTTTTTATTGAGATTGTCTCTTGCATTTTTCCCCCTCTCTTTCCCTCGCTTTCTCTGTTTTTCCCCTCCCATGTGCAATTTTACTTGCTGGAAATCTCATTAAAAGTTATTTATGAGCTGCTAGTGATCCCGTAAGGATTACACCTAATTCAGTCTGTAAAGCTTTTGAGTTACACAGCTTCCCAGGAACAGTCCCTACAGCAAGAAGGACCACCTTTCCCATTGTTTGACTTTCGTTATCATTAGTATAAATACTTCATGAGAGGTTCCTTACAAATGCAGAGCGTCTCATTGACAGGATTTAGGCACCAAGTGCCATTTGGTATGTTAAGATTTTGCTTCCTGATTCTTTGGTTCATGCCGTTTTACATGTGGGGAAAGTAATGATTCATAAAGCTGACATCATTTGTGCAAGACTCTCAGAATGTGTCAAGAAAAGTCTGTTTCCTTGAAAACAGCCAAAGGTTAATAATATTATGGTCTAGTGTTGTATTTGCTAATCAAATTAAACCTGCTAGGGAAACTTCAGAGAGGTTAGGGATTCAAGGCAAACAATCTTTATCTCTCTAGTAGCGAAGAATTTGCTTCTTTCTTAGCCTCCAATTTTATTGTTAGGCTGCATTTTTAGAAGTTTTCCAGATTGACAGTGAAATGTACCTAATACGTTCAGACTATCACATACAGTATTAGATATCCTGATTTTTCTGAAAGACTTGGGACTATGTGCTCTTCCATCTTTGTTCTGTTTACCATTTGGGGCAGTTGTCATTATAAGAATAACAATAAGACAATGAATATAGGGTTCTTACTTTCCTCCAGTATTGAGATAAGTTTCGGAAAACAGAGCAGTTAAATCATCTGTCAAGGGTCATAGCTAGGAAATATGGATCAGGAAAATTAGTGAGAACTGGTATGATTTTTTGCTAGGCCAGGCAGCCCCCTCATTGTTCTGTGGTGTTGAGAAGGCAACAGGTAACAGCCAGTGCAGAAGATGTTCCCCAGGCACCCGTGTCTGACCGCAGACACATCAGAATGTTTGGGCATCTGATTCACTTAGCTGTGAATAAGCATCTGATAAATTTTAGCATTTACAGCTCCCAAGCCATATCAGGCCAGTCTATAGTGCTAGAGAATGTAAGCACAGCAAGGGATGATCTCTGCTCCAGCAGAGAAAGGAAGCAGGAGTAAAAGGGGCGCGTGATCCTCTTCCTTTGCTGGTGTGGAGAGGCTATAAATACGCTCACCAAGGTGAGTGAAGTCTGCCAGAGGGCTGAGAACCGAACCTCAGTCTCAAATCCCAGCCTTGACCTGTAGCCACATAAAGCCTGTCCTTCCTCCTACCCCTGCTAATTGGTTTACCCAGCCCACCTGGTGAACATCAAAAACCCTCCCAGGTCAGCTCTCAATACAGGGAGAAATTTCAAGGGGGGAAAAATGGGGGATTGGGATGAAGCAGGCTTTGATTCATCAGCTGTCAGGAAGAACTCCTGCTTTTGTTTGAAGGAGGAGTGAAGACAGGAAGAAAGAGAGATGAAATCCATGTTATTTTCTAACTGGGCAGGGAGAAGCAGGAGGTGGACAGAGACTGAGATGACCTGGTTCCTCCACCTTGCTTTTGAGGGTGGCCCTTCACTGATCTCAACTGTGCAGTCTTGGAGCTCCTCTCTTGCTCATCCTGACCCAGGCTGATATCCAGGAAGTCACTGTGGAGTGCAGAGAACAGTATGTAACATCTTACCAAAAGATAAAGCACAGAAAACTCTTGCTTTCCTAAAAGCAGTAAAGGACACAAGGAGGGATGAAGAGAGAAGGTAAAACCTAATTGGGGATTTGCAGCCCAGACTACAGAAAAAATGAAACAATGTTATACCAAGACACTCTAGAGAATCACTGATAAAAGAATAAACGATTATAAATGTCTTGTCCTTAATTAATTGTATAGCTCAATTACAAAGACTACATTTTCTCCGAGTTCTCAGTTTTCCCTCTCACGTAGGTACAAAATCAGCACTAGGATTTGCAGTTCACTCACACTGGAATTCCACTTGGTGCCATTCCACTTGCAACTGGATTCCCAACTTTTCAAAATAACTTGTCTTAAAAAAATTAAAGGCTGTTTTCCCCCAGGCTAACAGGAGCTAATACAAACAGAATATTTCCTTTGTTCACTACAAATTGCATGAAAATCACACGTATTTTATTAAGCAAACAAGAAAAAACTGACTGTATCTTCTCAAAACCGCTGAGCATTACCCACCACAGGCTAAAGGGCAGCAAAATTCTGTTTGTTCTTATCAGGGGAGGGGCTGTGGTGGCTAATGGCTGAGGCAGGATGCTGGGAATCCACCCTCCCAGGTTCCCCATGGCTCTTGCCTTTGACTTGTGATGGGAAGGCCATTTTGGCTCTGACTTTGCAAAACCTTAAGCAAGGCAGCAAGAAGAGACTCAGGAGGATTAGGCATGGATAATGCAAAGCTGAGGTGGCTGGGGCAGCCCCTGTGTCTCTCGATCAGGATTTATACAAGGGGACACACTCGATTGATGCTGGCACCCATGGTGGTGCACACTATCCTTACTGCTAAGGTTTCATATTATATTTTTGCTAAAGGGAATTACTGTATTAGCAGTAGTACTAAGAACTCATAATTGAACTCAGAGAGAGAGAGAGAGAAAAAGAGAAAGCTCCTGTTGCAAAATGTCAGTTTAGAGGATCCCACCTACCTCAGAAGCCATTGCTCCAGCTGGGTCTGATGGCTCCCAGAAGTCAGGCAGAAGCCCAAAATGCTCAAATTATGGCCAGATACAATTGCCAGCTGGAAAAAGAGAACATGCCAGAAACATATAGGTGTGTGGAAGCTACTAAAACAGGAGAAAAGGATCAAAATAGGAAAAAGTTCTCTTTCTGAAAAAAAAAAATCCCCAACAGAACAGGTAAGAGGCTTTCTTTTGAAAAGCTCCAGCTTGTTCTCTGTGACTCGAACATCTCTCCTAGCTTCCTGAGAGAGCTGCACGTAGCCTGGAGCAGACTTCCTGGTTCTGGTCCAGCCAAGCTCCTAATAAGTCAGGCTGAAATCTGCTTAAAACTTTCCTTTTCTCATTTCCTATGACTCCACGAGAGACTACTCTCCAGAAAGAAGAGGATCTTAATTCCAGTCTCTTCTTTCTTGTATACCCCCAGCATGCTCTGCTCAAAATTGATGTGAATATTCGGGCAGGCAGGGAGAGAAGAGAATTTCCTTCAGTATCTGTAACACATCTCCTTTTAGCCAAGAGAAACACAAATGGTAATCCCTTACACTTCATTTAGAAAATGGGTTTCCACAGCTATGGAAAGCTGAAGTTGCTATTGTCATTGCTTTTCATCTGATTTCCACTAAGTCTGCAGGCTCTCCCTGCCAACATGACACCCTAAAATGAATGTGTAATGTGGTTGTGATCAGGCTAGTCATGGATTAGAACTTCTTCACAGTGAAATGATTTCTTTGCATTTATCTTTCCAATGTCTATTTGCCAATTTTCTATTCAATGCCATGTTCTATGGCAACAATTCTTAGTTTTCTGCCTATTATCACTCCTAGACTTCTTTTATCTCTCTTGGCTTCGTCTTTCCATTAAATATTACTAGCACTGGAATATCTTTTCTCTTAGATCTTGCATTTCTTCTACTTGAATCTAATTTTGTTGTGGTTTTAATATTTGGCTTGACAGAGAGACAATTTCCTCTGTTCACAGGATGAAATTGGTTTTGTTTTATTGATAACTCTGTTCATTTCTGCTATCAAATAACCATTACACATTTTCATTTGGTACAACTTCTCAGCCACTTTGCATTGGCAATAACTTAACAATGAAAATGTACTGGTTAAAAAGTGGAAAAATACTGCTGAAAAAGTCCTTTTTTTCAAGCAATTAGAAAAAAAGTTTCAATCTAAGTTTCACATTAATTAAGATGAGCTAAAGGGGAAACTCAAACATGTCATATTTTTGTTAGTTTAACATTTAAAAACCTGAGCTTTTAGTACAAATGGTTCCAGCCTCAAACCATAATTTTGATCAAAAAACTTGAAGTCTTCACAGGGCAAAAGAAAGAACTTTGGGTTACAAACACAGTTTTCTGTGCACAATTGTACACCTATACATACACACACATATTTATTCTGTGAATAGTTTTTTGAGCATCTGTTATAGTGTGGCAGAGCCAATTACGTTTCATTTCTGCCTGGGAGGAGACAGTCTGCACTCTGCATGTGTTTCCAGTGGCTGTGCCAGTTAACATGCAGGATTACTCTGCCTTTCTCCTACCTCTGTTTGGTTTTTATCAAGCTGAACAACAATTTTGTTCAGCTGCTATTCTGCATGTAAAATAATCTTTGCACGGATGGCTGCAGGTCAGGCTTTTCCTTCCACTGTGATTTTAATGCGACACTGTAAGTGTGCGTTTCATCACCCCAGCCTGTTCTGCTCTCTGGAACACTTCCCATTCACCCAGGGCAGAGGAGAGGAGCCTTGCTGCCAGTTTAGGATGTCACTGATGTCTTTCTCTGCGACCAGACTCTGGTTTTGGGGGCTGGGCTTGGATAGACCCTGCTGGACCTGCTGTAGCCATTCTCTGATGAAGATGGGCACTCCTGTTCAGGCAGAAGAAGTTCAGATGTTGGGATGCAGCAGCTGTAGACATCATCCCATCCTGGAGGCTGTGAGTCTAGTCCAGTCTCACAAGCACCGGCAAGAAACTCACAGATGTAGACATTTCAGGATAGGTGGTGAGAACAGAGCAATTTGCATTTTTAGGAGACTATGGGGAATGTTTGGGACAGCAATAAGCCTGCAGGATGCATAGATAGATATGCTTGGTGTGGTGGAGACCTAGCTATGTAGCAATGACCTTGGAATTGGAAATTTATGCATATCCTGGATTTCTGCCATGGTTGTAACTCGGAAAACACAGGCTGGAAGGTCTTCTTCACAGCCATGTACACCCAAAGGACTGCACGAGGGCACTGCTTATGTTCCCTCCTGTGCACTGGTAGGGCTTGCCAGGGTGAAGTGGCTCTGGAGCACGAGCACAGCTGGATCACACCACCTGCAGAGCAGGGCAGATGAATTTCGCTGTCCGTTTGTCTTCTCTTCCTTCACATTCCTGCTCTGCTCCTCCTTCTGCCATGGAGAAAAGCTTAGTCTCCTGGGCAGCAGCAAGCTGCTCTCTCACATGGCTCACACTCCAGATCCTCAGGGCGCCTGGGGATCTCTAGGCGGTATTATAAAATCAATGAAGAAACAGATGCTTCTGGTTAGTCCAAAATTTATTCTAAAGAGACAAACAAAAACCTGTGCAATGTAGCAAAGAAAAATGGGCATTTTCAGGTGGGAAAACACTTCTCAATTGCTTTTGTGCCCACAGCATCTCTGGGGATGACTGAGGGAAACTTGGAGTTTGCCATTGCCACCTCTGCGTATTTTGGAGGATCACTGAACCTGGAATCCAGGCCCAAGGTTGGAGCATACCGTGTGCCAGGGCTCTGCCTGCTCCACAGCAGGGGAGTAGCCAACAGTGAAGCAGGAGAACTCAAGTGTGGGAAGAAAAGCAAAGTTCTGTGGAAAATGTGTAGGGCAGTGGAAACCTCTCAATTCTTTTATTTGCATGACTAATCAGCTGGGCTTTCTGCTGGCTCCCCATACAGCTGAGTTTATACTATTTCTTTTTCACATCACTGCATTTAAATTCTAGTGCAGGAGAGGGGAGTATGGGCACTTTCATTTGTTCAGCATATTTATAAAAGGCCCAGAAATGAACATGTGGCATCAGATGAACACCTGGCAATCAAAGCAGGGAGAGCCAGCTGTTGCCTTTGTAATTGGAATTACAAATTCACACCATCCGTCCTCTCTGTACCATACCCACACCACTCATGAAAGCAGAGGAGTCAGCTATGGGTGCATATGCTCGAGCGGCAGCAGCCAAAGACAATGTTTGGGCTATCTGCTAAAAAAAGAAACTCTCCTTGCCTTTTCCTACAAGAAACGATAGTTTTTAAGCCAGCTGTGCCTGCAACTCCCATTTGCTACAGAATTCTCTCTGTGTCTTTTCTGCAGGGCATGCAACTTTCAACAACTTTGCAGTTTGGAAGTTGAACCCACTTCATTCCTGACTTCCCTCCAGCTGATCCGCACAGTATCCTTCGTGCTCGAGTTCAGAGGTCTCTCTTCTCCTCTGGCTGGTTTAGCTGCTGAGTTATTGAAGACCATGGGTAATGAAAGACGCCTGGGTTACCATCCCTTGCACGGTCTGTACTTCAAGGCTTCGGTCAGGAATTCTAGATGTTAAAAAAATAGGGAAGCAAAGAACCAAAGGCATCTTGAATGTACACACTGTAACTAAAGGAAAAGAAAGAGTCAGGGCCACCACTTGAGAACATGTGAGTCAATAAAGTTTTATAAAAGAAGCCCATAAAGCTGCCATGGAAACTTAACCATTGCATGCATCTAGGGTGAGAGCAATTCATTGGTGCTGGAGTAGGACCTTGAGTAGTGTTCCTCTTATCTCCCATGCTGGGATCCTCTATTTAAAACATATGGAGGAGGCTAAAGTTTGTTACGAGTGACTGCAATGAAAATAAAATTTTTTTTTAAATGCTCACGTGCACACACACACATACATACCCAAACAGATGGGAAGAAATTAAGATGGATTTGCAGGGGAGGTTGTGCTCACAGTAAAGCACATCTCCAGCGGCGCAGGGCAGAGGGGACTGGCTTCTCTGGTGGCAGCTGATAGACACGAGCACTTGAGCAGTTCACAGCCTCTCTGTTGTCCCCGTCAGAAGATTTGTAGGTGGCTCTCCGCCAGCCACCAGGCTGATGGGTCAGGGGTCGTGACCTGTTGATTTACCAAAGTATGATCAACTCACACAAATTATCGGCGTCAGAGAGCCCTGACAACTCCAATATGATGAGCGATGAGAGCAATTGTTCGTGACATGTGAAAGCAGCGGGGGAGAGCCGTCCTGCCCCTGGGCGCGGCGGGAGCGGGGCTGCGGGCGGGGCTGCGGCAGCGGGGGCGGCCGTGTCCCCTCGCCCACCCGGAGCACTGTCTGCCCCGGCTGCGGCCGCACCAAACCCCCGGGCCCCGCGGGGGAAAAGCGCCTTCTCCGACAGAGGCAGAAAGGAGCAAGAGCGATTAGAAACTGTTTTAAGGGATGGCTTGGTGTTTCCTTTTCTTGCTGCTGTTGCACTCAGCGCAAGGAGATATTGAGGGATGGGGGCTTTGAATCCGATGGGAAGTACTAGGGGATTCAGATCTAGGAAAACCCTGGAGCTGGTGCTGTCTGTGAGGTTTAATCAAATGGATGTACCAGCTTCTTCGAGTTATCTTTGGGGGCTGTTGTCAAAATCCTTTTTTTTTTTTCCTCTCCTTTTTTTTCCCCAGCTTCATTCACATAGGAAAAATTTTGCCTGGGGTGGGATGGGAAAATTATAGCTGCTGGGCATTTTGCCTTGATCCATCAATTCCTCTTAATCGACTGTGCTATTCAGATGGGGGCAGAGGATAGCAGAGGTAGTTGAAAGGAGGCAGGGAGTGCCGAGGGGTTAGGGCAGGGTGGCAAGAGTGTGTGTGTATGCATGTGTGTGTGTGTGCATCCACATGCTTGTGCAAGGAGGAGGAAGAAAGTCCAAGGTCCAGGAGAAGGACTGGTGTCTGAAGAAACTGGGTTTTTTAAAAAAAAGCTAGGGTTTTTAAAAGCTATGGTATTGCAGAAAATGCCCTTGCAGTGACTGTGCCATGGATGTACGGGTACCAGAGAGCCTTTGTCAGGCACCAAGGTGGCCCAAGACTGGCTCCCATCCCACCCTCTCCTACTGCTCTGCCCGGTCCCGTGTGAGTGGCTTCACCTCACATTTAGCAGAAATAAACAAACTACAGCTATTACAACTTCTCCCTGTGTTTTATTCACACTGGGCATGTTGCACTCAGCCCATTTCTGTGTTTGTTTAAATCCATGTGTTTACTTTGTGAACGGAGATGCATAAAATAAGTATAACGATCTATTAAGGTATCAATTTTTAATTTCCTATGAAAAATCTACAGCAGAATATGGATTTTTGGAGCCACCAGAATGGCCACAGTGCATGAGCTGGCAGAGATGAAAAGTCAAGATTTTTTTCATCTATCTTTACCATAATGACCTTTTAAATATTTATTGTATATATATAAAAAGGCAGAGGAGGACAATACTTGCAAATATATATCTTTAACCTTGGGTTTAAACCAAACAAAATAGTATTTTAAGAAATACTGAATAAATTATTTATTACCCAGGTCAATGGTTGCAGAAGCAGAGTTTATATAAAAACATTACAATTCCAGCCATTCTAAGAACTGGCTTTAGAAAAAATCCAAAACTCTTAATGCAATTTTAATAAACCTAAAAAAAGTCATGCTCTTGTTTCAAGCTGAATAGTTTGCTGTTTCTGAATAATAATCATTCAAGACCTAAATATAACCACAAGAGTTTAGTGCACAGATGAAATACACTTGCTGGAAAACCCTTAAGAAATAGCTGTTTGATTCAGGATCTGAGTCAGTAAAACAAGATGTGATGGTTTAGTGGGATTGATGTCAAATAATAGAAAAGAAGATTTTTGAACAGGACTAATTAATAAATTAATGGCTGTGTGCATGGATGGGTACAGACAAGTCAACAAAGAGTTCGTTATTTCCTTAAACAAATATGATGAGCAGATCTTTCCAAAAGGAAGTTGAACTATTTGTGCTTGAGTAAAGATCATGTGTGAGTGCATGGATGAATGGATGGATGGATGGATGGGTCAAGAGATAACATATATGAGGTGCCCATGGACAAACACACGTGCCCACACTCATTCACATACATTTATATAAAGTGTATTTTTCAAGAGTATATTTTATTGTACTCCAAGGGTCAGACTGGAATGCTCTAGCATTTAATCATAGTTCAGCCTTGCACGAAATTTTGTTGTGTTTTAGTGGGAGACAGATTAGGTTATGCTACATCAGGAATAGATAAAGATCACCCCTTTTCCACATCACATTTTTATTGCAAGAGATAGTCATGACTTTTTCTAAAAAAAAACCACAAAACAAGCCTTTCGTCAGAAAATGCTGATTTCTTGGCATCAAGGCCTTCTATGGAAAATGTTTATGTTTTTGCATTTTTAATTAAATAGGTTTTTTTAATTGTTGGAACATTAGTTTCAAAACAAAAAAATTCCAGATTTTCAGTTCAAAACAAGATTGTTTGAAACGTACGTTAATTAGCATACAAAAATAACAATCCCAGTACTAAAATGAAATGTCTCAGAATGATCAAAACACAAACAGGTTTCTACAGCCCTGAAGTGATATAATTTTTTCACTTTACAGAAGTTTTCAGGCTTTTCATTGTTTGTCAAAATGAGCAAAAAATGTATTTTTTTAAATACACAAGAGATTAGCAGAACAGTATTTTGCCCAATATGAGAGTACCGCTCAGGCTAAGTAGGAATATCAGAGGCTGGACAGAATAAATGAATAAATACATTAAAAATAATAGATCAAAGCAATCTGGTTTTGAGCAAGAAAGCACTTCCAATTTAAGGGTCAGCAGTTTTGACAGAGATATACAAATATTCATGTGTGTATTAAAATAAAACCAGTGGGATATATAGATCTATACACACACGCACATCCACCCTCTCTAATCACTTTATTTGATTTTTGCAGTTTGGCTTTTTCTTTTTCACGGTGATGTGCTGCACAAATTTCATGTAGAAACTTCATAGCTAAAACAATCACCACAAAAACCTGGGTTAATGATTAACCCTGAATGAAGAGTTATAAGCACTCATCAAGGTAATACATGATACAACTTAGCCATTTCCTTTCTCTTTTCAGTTTTTCAAAAGGGGCAAGGGAGCATGAAGAATAAAGCCAGGCATCCTTATTTGGTTGAAATAATAGCCAGTATACCAGAACTTCAGACAAATCCTTCTTGCTTTCTTTCAGTGGCCTCAACCATTTTGATCTCATTTCATCATTGAATGGACCCCTTAACAGAGAGTGACCCCATATTTTAGGACTGAAAACATACACCTTGTTAGTGTGAGTTTATTTTTTTGTTGTTTGAAAAGTGGGCAAATGTAGTCAAAGCTCTCACAAAACATCACAAGAGGCTCTTTCTTCTTTCATGGCACATTGAACATGTAAAGTAATCATTGTTTACAATACAGAGGCAGATAGCAAAGACGTGTTTGTTGTCTCATGCTGTATCTAATTATTCATTAGATTTTGATTTCAGTTGCTTTGCCTTTCCATGTTATTTTAATTTTGAATGATGATCACTGAGGGGAAAAAAAAAGGGAACAGAAAAGACGGGATGTGTCAGCAAGACCGTGGTCCTCTCATGCGGAGCACGTGTAGGAGGGACCTGGAGCATGGTGCTCGGCGCTGGGCACCTCATTACCACAGGCAAATTGGAGGAGCCAGGGATGGCTGAGAGCACAATGAAGGGGCCACTAGGACTGGCTTGAGGAGAAAGATTAAAAGACTGAAATATGTATAGACAGGGCAAGTGACGGGGCAGCCCGGCTCCCCATGCACCGGAGGGAGGGGAGTCCTTTCCAGGAAGCCCGAGGGATTCTGCTGTGGAGAAATGGAGTGATATAGAGCAGAAGGGAGATGCAAGTGAAACCTCAGGAGCCTCTGGGTTTGTCTATGAAAGAATAGTGAGCCCTGGAACAGCCTCCTCAGAGAAGCTGCAGAAAGTCCTCTGTTCGGGATGTTTAAGTGAAGCTGAGCTGAGTGTGATGAAATTCCCAGAGGGAGAAATCCTGGCAAAGCCCTCCGTGCATCAGCAAGTCATTCACACTCCTGCCTTTTGTTTCTCTTCCCCTCTTAGTTGGCTTTTTGCTTGTTTACCAGACCCTTCGCACAATTTGAAGCTTCCTAATACTAAAATTCAAATGCCTTTTATGTGCTCTGAAGGAGCTTTACACCCAGCCAGGGAACTCTCACCCCGCAAGCCCCATCAATTCTGCTTCAATGCCATGGGAGAGATGGTAGCAGCCTGAGACAAATGTGAAGAAGTTCAGCACGGGGTGATGATGGCAGCACTAACTGACTTTTTGCCTTTTTCTCTCCCCCAGAGGATCTAGTTCAAGCAGAGATGGAGTTTCTAAGAGGGTTTCCATGCTTGACTCCAACACTGACTTTGTTTGACCAATAGACAAGACCATGCCATGGGTTCTCCTGGAACTGCATCCCTCAAAGTGCTGCCAAGGACGCTGCCAGGCACAGGTAGCACTGACCAGGATGTGTTTAAATACTTGCAGCCGTGTGGGTAATCTTAGGATATATCCTGAGACCGAAATTTTCTTGTGCTGGGCAGAAGAAAGATAGCAATGGAAGATTTGGCGTAAAAAATTGCCTGAAAGGACTTTAAGTGCTAGTGATATTTTTTTTCTCTAAAAAAAAATTCCAAGTTTTTTCAACCATCTCTAGTGAGCATATTAGATGAAGAGGATTAGCATAAGAAATATGACTCAATTCAAAACTTGTAAATATTGAACAAAAACTGACAATTAGCCAGGAATGAAAAGGCAAAATATAGCTACAAAGGAAAAAGCAGTTAAAAATTAATTGAAATCACCCCCAAATTAAGGACATTCACTGATGTAAAACCCAAATATTTGGAGATAGGAGAAAGGAGAGATCAGGCATCTGCATACAGACGTTGATAAACAGCTAGAAAAATAGATGAGACATGTGTGTGAGTGATCCAGGAGCTTTGCTTCCAAAAATGACAAAGAAAAGGCTCTTACAGATGTCAGCAGACTGTGGATCAGGCCCCAAGCCTTAAGTGGACAATCCTGAATATTACAAATCACTCTTGGGATCAAGTTGCATCGATGTCATCTAATTACAGATAAAACTACAGAGTATTTAACATCTCGTTAATTTAAATACCTGGGGCCATATCATGGCATCAATTTTTAAGTAGATGTCCCCATCGATATCAAAGACAAGTTCACACAATGAGGCCCACCTAGCTGAACCTTGAGGGACAAAGCAGACAAAAGGAGGTGGAGAGGGAGATGCAACAAAATATTCCCCTTTCTTCCACCCCCTTTTTCAGTATCGTCCCTTTCTCTCTTACTGGCTCAGTTGCCTGCACATTTTGTTAGCTGGTCCCTGAGGGTGATTTCTATAGGCATCATTCTATAGGGGTGATGCTGAGCCATGTTCACAAGATGAGGAACCTCAAGCTCAGTTTTAAGCTCCCTTACCAAAATGAGGTAGTCAGTTGTGGGAGGGTTATCACATTTCTCTTTCAAGCTGTCAGAGGTTGTCAGAAAGATTACAGATTTTAACATTTGTTCTGTTTCGTTTGGTTTTGTTTCTGATCCTGACTAGAAAAATGAGAGAAAACACAGATACTGACATTAGATATGTCAGAGAATACTTCACAATTTTCCTGACAAAACCTGGGTTCTTTAAAAAACCGTGTTTTTTTAAATTAGGTTTTAAATATTTCTAATCTTTTATTTTTAATTTTTTTCCCCAAAAAAACTGTCGCAAGTGAAATACAACAGAAATAATGCTGCTTTTGTTTCTTGAGAGTCAGAACATTTCAAACACCTGGGATTTTGATTTTTGCCACTTTTCTTATGTTTTCGTTTTTTGCTTACTACCAACTAGTACAGATTTATACTATCGTTGTGGTAGTGGTTATAGTCTCCCCATCATCTCCCATTTTCCTTTGAATTTTTTTTCTGGTGTTTACCTGGCAGAGAAATCTCTTTCAAAAGTTAGTAAAGTGTTAAGAGGAAGAAAACAGAATGGCTAATGGTTGAGGTTGGGAGGGATCTCTGCAGTTCGTCTTTTCAGCTCTGAAACAAAATATGACAAAATGGGGCTTTTGGGCAGTTAACATTTTTCTTCCAAATCAAACTCTAAGGAATAGGAAGAGTGCCAACAGATTTTGGAGGATGAAATTATTTTTCACATTTTTTGTCCAGTTACTCTTAGTAACTTTGTGATAGCAACAGGGCAGGTGTGCAAATCTCATAAACCTGTTATCTTTGGCTTCAGTGAACCTGTTCACTCCTGTGCCAGTGGAAGGCCTGTTCTTATTTAGTGTAACAGCAATACTGCCTGCTGTGCCTGAGCCTACTTTTCAAAATAAGTTGAAGTGTTTGCCCTTTACTCTGTCCTTAAAAAATGCTCATGACACGCATCAGATTGCAGCCATGAGTTTTCCTGCTCAGTCCAGTGACTGTTCACAGACATAAAATTAAACCCAGGTTGAAGTACCTTGTTAATCAAACCTTAAAATCAATATAACCACATAGACTTGATTCAACTTCCACTTTGTCTGGAATCAGGTACTGAAATGTGCTCAGATTTTTATAAAAGAAGGAATTTGGTCTTTGTCAAGAAATGGAAACCCGTTTTTTAAATTTAGTTCTACACTTTAGAAGGACAAAATACAGCTCTGTGAGGTGTACCACATCCTAATCTTGAAGAATCTTTGCCTAAGAGCTTGAGGAGGTTAAGATACCTTATGCTGAAACACCCTTTCTCTCCAAATGGGAATTTATTCCAGGGCCTTCATTAAAGTTGAAGGAATCAGCTCTTATCAGGTAATAATACAGGTGTCACTAACAAAGTAGTTAACGGAATAGATGGTGGCAGAAAGGCCACATTGCAAGAATACGACATTTCCTTTGACTCTCTAGACTTCTGCTTTGCAAGTAAAATTTCCACAGTAGCTCAGATGCCACATTCTTTTTTCTTTTTTTGATATTAAGAATATTTCACTACTACTATGACAAAACTCACTGCCTCTATTGGGCTGTTAAAATTTTCTCTGGCTATCTTAGGAGAGCTTCTTGTTCTTTAACTTCTGTGTTTCATCGATTGTGGACTCTACTTTCTGCAAAGACCAAAATGCTGAATCTGAATCAAAGCCTCTCCAAGGGGTAACCAGAACTGCTGGGCTGCAAGGAGGTGTCAAGTGACTTTTCCACCCCAGACTGAAACTTTTTGGACTTTCTCAAATGTTTCTGAAGCTGTTTCGGAAACTTTAATAACGGGAATAATTTTTACTTTCTTTACATCTCCATTAATTTTGAACTAAAGAATAAAATGCATTGGTGTAAAGATTCAAAACCAATTAGTGATTTGAGTCCTTTCAGTTTAGGGCCTGAAGTTATTCATGCAGCATATGTTGAGAGTGCTCAGCCTCTGCAGAAATCTTACACTTTTCAGAAGTCACTAGGGATGCTTCCAAATATGTTAGGAATTTGAGAAATAAATGCATGATGCCATTAGATGCGGAGTAGAAAATACCCAGTGGTAGAAACATTCCAAACCTAGTCTGTTTTCCGGGACAAAAATACTTGCATCCGAGGTTGAATTCTTGGCTAACAATCCCATTCTATTTTCAGTTCCAGTTTTAATTTTGATCCTATAAGATTCCCCTCCTTTTTTTTTTTTTTTTTAGCTTTTCATAATTCTCCAAGGTTGTGAGAGCAGGCTCACAAGTATTTTGCAATGTGAAATCCATGGTTTATAAATAGCAGCAATGCCCATGTACACAAGAGAGAACCAGAAAGTTGCGCAAGTCAGACCCAGTCTTTGGAAGCTGATGGAGGCTTTCCATTGACTTCATCATGTTTGGAACAGGACCTAACGTAGGAGGTTTTTACTTTTATTGGACATTTAGGGCTTATTTTGGAACATGTCAGTAAGAGGTAGGATGGAATTAATTTGAACAGAAAGGAAACTCAAGGTAGCCCCATAGAGCAACTGAAGCATTTAAAGAAATGGGCTGAAGGGGAAGGCCAGGATTACAGCAAGGACAGAGACCTCAAGAAGAGGCTGCTGAAGTAAATACCTGAACAACAGAGAAAAAATTCTGAAGGGATGCTACAGATAGTGCAAGATCCACAGAAAAGAAAAAAAAGTGCAGAGAGAACATTAAGTGAAAAACTCAGGAAATGGAACAAAGGAAGAAAGGCAGAGATTCAAAGGTCACCTAGGAAAGTTTCTGAGTTGTCTGTATACAAATGCAACAAGCGTAACAAAGGAACCAGGGAAACAGAGACCACGACACAACTCAGATGGGATTCGATTGATCACTCCTTCCATGAACCTTTCTAGGTATTTATTGTATGACGCTTAGGTGCACAGGTAGCTGCAGACACATAAAATAGTGTCAAGTGTTCCAAAATTACATTCAGGTTTGCATCATCTGCTGGGTGTCACTGCCTGCGGTGACACAAGAGTGGAAAAGGATGGTTGAATACCTGAAACTGGGAAAACCCACAGGACATAGGGATATGTACTGAGGAGCAATCTCTGCTCCAGTGACCTCCCTCTGGGACCTCCAGCACCCCAGGTAGTACAGCACTGTCAGTGGAAATACACTTCTTCCTACCCACTTTCCCCTAAAATAACTATTTTCGAAGTAGACACACTCCCAGGCTCCCTGCTCTGTTCTGAGTGGAGAAATCAAAGTCCAGCCATCAGGAACTCTCCTTCAAAGTCTCCACTACTGCTTCCTCCCTAGATGTATTAACTATGAAAATGAGGTAATTAGTCACAGCTTGGCTGGATACAGTTGTAGGGGATTGCAGGGGGCCCTGTGGATCCTGTATATAAAGAGAGGTAGTTACTTGTTGGGACTGTGGTACCACGAAGTGTGCAGCCCTTTGAGGAGGGTTATGTCTCAAATCTGCTTAATTGAGACACTGGCAAATGAAAAGCCTTGAAAGATGGGCAGTGGTGCACCACGTTTCAGTGTGACCTCTGCCAGCAGCAGTCATATAGCTTGTAGCCAAAAATAGGGTTGCAATGGAAGGGAAAGTTTGTGGCCTAGTCTTCTTGAAGTGTAACCATGAGCACCTGTGCAGTTTTTTTTACTCATCTATGTGCTGCCAGCTGTATTTAAATTTGAATGTCCTCTGACTTCCCTCTTCCAAAGGGAAATGTTTATTTTAGGGGTACTTCTGGAAAGGGTACGTGTGCCTATGGCACTGTGTCAGCTCTCTGTATTTCAAGAAAGGCTGTATTTTGAGCTCATGGTACCACATTAGTTAAGCACTGCATTCCCAAAAAATAGCAGTCATTTCTTAGTTATGCTGTTTTTAAGAACAGTAGAGATGTGAGGCTTTACATGGCTCAATTTTCCGCTATGATTTCCTGTTCTGCCACCATGAGAGGGGCAGCAAAGGGGAGCAGCTGCTGCAACTGTTGGAGCATCATTCCAGCCTCGCTTCCAGGCATGGCACTGTCAGATTGCAGGGCTCTATGGAGAGGACACTTTCTCATGTGGCTCTTCAGTCCATGCTCTAACTAGTCAAGCTCACCCAACTACAGGAAGATCCCAGGGCTGCCTGTGATATGTGGTGGAAAACTACCCAAAGTGCTCAGCTTTCCACAGTGTATTGCAGATATCAACCTCTCCAGTACACCCAGCTTTCCTGGAAATTCAGCCTACATTTTTGCATCTCTATGAAACACCTTTAACCTTTGTGTCTAATTCTCAGGATGCCAAAACAAAAACCCTAGTTCCTGAAGCACTGGGAGCTCTTTGCTCTGATGATTTAAATTCCAGATTCCTTCACCCTGTCTTGAAAGCAACAAATTTCCTACTGAAGGGAATCTTTCAGCTTTAACTGAGCTTTCCTGGCTTTTTAAATCTAAGAAACAGAAGCATGTTATTTAAAGGAATCAGCATCTGATAACTGCACCTCCCTTTCTCGGCTGGAGACAATATACTTACATTAACATTTTCCCGCTTTCTTTCCTAAAGAGCTGGTTCGCACATGCCCTAACTTAGTGATTGTCAATAATTTTGCAGTAAAATTTGTTGCTGACCTACAGAGTGATCGTTCTGAGTATGACAGCCACCTCTAGTTTAAAAAAGACTCCTCCACATTTAATGCCTTTAATCCTGACTATCTGTTGTTCACAAAAAGTAATTGGGGTCCAAGCAACTGGCAATTTTTGTTCCACCTTCTTTTGGGCTTGAATACTGAAGAGTTTTTTTTTAAACATTGTATTTTTAAAATTTCCCAGAGCATCTGGAACTTGGGATAGATTTTTCAAGTGTATATTGAATATACAACTATAGAATTAGTTTCCTTATTCACTCCTAAATATTTTTTAGAACAGAGGAAGCGAGAGTCAGCGCTGACACAGATACGCATATGTGACGTCCCTCCACCAACATAATTAAAACTTCTTAGTAAATGTGTTGCATACAGTAATTCAATTTTCAATAAACACATTTAAAAGACACTGTGCACTTCCTCTACAAAATCTTTTTAAGAACAACAATGCATGTGTTTGGAGATAGAAGTTTGGCAGTAGTCCACACTGATCTGTAGAATATCATTCCCTGAGTTTTTTTCTAACAGGTCCTGGGACCAAGAAAGTAAAATTTCTTAAATGACTTGAGCATAAGAGAAGCAAGGCTCACCCAGCAATACATCCCATGGAAAAAACCACATCAGAATAATTGAGGTGAGGTGATTCTGACCCCTTGATTTTGGGGTATTAACTACAGACAGGCTCATCTAGCACCTAAGGCACTTGAAACAGAACATGGAGACTAATCAAACTGATGGTGACTCAGACACACATCAATGAACTCTGATCACATTCACCAAGTGCAGAAACCCCCCAGCCATCAGCTGACAAGGACCTTAACATCTCCTGTGCCTTGCCTGCAAAAAGCTCTATCATCAAGCAAGGGAGTTCCTAATATTTTAATGAGTCTGGCTAAACACATTTTGTGCTCAAGAGGAGAGTATGAGTTAAAAGGATCCTGTTGATCCAGGTTTTCATAAACACTTTTTGGCAAGGGAATCTTTCTGGAAGAGGAATGAGAAAGCAAAGCTATTGTGTCTGCTCCCTTAAAAAGAGGTAGACTGGGGAGGGGAGGTGCAAGGGGAGGGAGAGACGGGGTCGAGACAGAGCCAGGAGAAGTTGGCTTTGGAGCAGAAGCTATAAACTGAAGAATCCTGGCATTATATTTCCTTGTGTGGGAAGGGGAGGGATCATCACCTTGATGGCCTGGTAAGATGTTTCATGCCTGCAAGTGCTGAGTTTCTTCTTGACAGCTGGTCAACTGTGACTGGTAGTGGAGCAGCGTACCCCATAGGAGAAATCCCATGGCCTTCTCCATACCCAGCACCGGAGACAGTGCTCCTCTGTACATTTCCCATAGGAAAATGTCACCAATCTCTTGCTTCCCATAGGATGATGTCCTGTACCTCAAACTACTCGTGAGCACTTCAACTCTCCTTCTTCTAAAGCTGTCTTAACTAAATCGGGAGGAATTTCATTTTTATACTTCTTGATGTGTGTATTGCAGGTAGAGCTTGGGAGACAATGGGTTTAACTGGGTTGGAGTCAGTTTTCTTCACAGTAACTGGTATGGGCTGTGTCTTGGATTTGTCCTGGAAACAGTGTTGATAACACTGGGGAGTCGTTGTTACTGCTGAACAGCACCTACACAGAGCCAAGGCCTTTCCTGTCCTCACCCCACCCCACCAATGTGCCTGAGGGTGTGAACAAGGAGCTGGAGGGGACACAGCCAGGAGAGCTGACCCCAACTGACCACAGGGATAGTCCAGACCATGCAGTGTCATGCTCAGCATGTAAAGCTGGAGGGAAAAGAAGGAAGGGGTATGCTGGGAGTGATGGTATTTGTCTTCCCAAGCAACCTTCAAGTGTGATGGAGCCCTGCTTTCCTGAGCATGGCTGAATGCCTGACCATGGGAAATAGGAAACCAATTCCTTGTTATGCTTCATTTGTGTATGTGGCTTTTGCTTTCTCTATTAGACTTCTTTATCACAACCCACAAGTTTTCTAACTTTAACTTTTCTCTTTTTCTCCCCCATGCCACTCAGAGGAAAGTGAGAGGTTGCCTGGGGCTGAGTTGCTGCATGGATTTAAACTACAGTAACATCTTAATAAAGCAGCTCCTGTGGCCTGTTGATAATTTACATTCACATTTATCAATCCAATAAGAGTTTCTCGGTGGCAATGACATCACTTCCCAGAGACACAGCTTAGCCTGGGGGTGCTCCATTGCTTCCTGGACGAAACAGGCAGGGCCTGTGTGTGCCCACCACAGACTGGCACGGCTCCTTTACACCCCATGCAACTGCAGTTATATTTCTCAGCCTATCATTTTTCTTGTATAAAATCATCTCATAGTCCTGAAACTTGCTCTTTCATACTCTTATAAGAGTTTGATGGGGTACCAGATTTCAGTGAAAGTTCATTTGCCTTTGTTTTTTTGCTATTGTGTTTGTTTCAAAAATCCCTTTGTCATCATTTTCACATTCTGTTTCCATTCAAACAAAGACCAGCTTTACATGGGGAAAGAAAAGGTCAGAGGTTACTTAGAGCATGCCAAAGAAAATAAAAGGGTAGCACATATACAAATGTTTTCATCATTCTGGCCTGATTTTGCAATCTGGGACTGTGCTCAGCTTTCACTAACATCACAATTTAGGGCATGCATCCCACTTGCAATTGTTTTCAATAGAAGGCAAAGGCAGATAGTTCCTTGAGATACTCAGTCCTTTACAGATGCTTTATAGGACCACAGTAACCACAGAAAGTCCACATCCAAACTCCATGCTATTTTCTCTCACAGTTCAGAGCAGATTTGTTACTGATTTCAACAAGAACTGCACAAACTATCTGAGGGAGTATTTAATTCTACATAACATAACATAACATAACATAACATAACATAACATAACATAACATAACATAACATATGTGTTGCCATGAAACTCCTTACTGGGTCAGAACCCCACTCCCTCAAGCTGAACCAGAGATCCGAAGTTGCACACTTCACCCCTGATTAACTGGTGGAGTTTCCCAGATGTTCAGCACCATGTACTGGTACAAATTGTGCCATTGCTGCTAAACTTAAGAACTCTATTTTCAAGGACCAATGATTTTCACAAGCAATAAAGCTGAATGTATTTAAACAACATCTACATACAAGGTCAAATACGTTCAATATCCCATTTGGCAGTGACTGAGCAGCATTTGTCTGTGTTTAGGGTCTGAAAAAGACCTTTGGAAAGACTTGGAGAAGTTCCTGTATTTTAGGAAAAAGGCAAAATATTTTCTTCACGAAGCTGATATTTTCAGCCCTCTTATCTCTGCATGCTGAGGTTTTATTTTCTTTCATTTTTCAAAGTGCAACTGCCTATAGAGGTGCAGGATCACGGCAGGATGCTGGGAAAGGCTTGCTCTTTCTCTCAGACCCGGGGATATTCCCAATTCACAAGTTGACCTGCAAGATCCTGTTTAGGAAGTTGTCAAATTAGTGCACCTGAACCCCATGGCTCCATGTGCTCATTTAAAATGCTTTTTTACTAGATACTGCAGTATTAAATACAAGACCGAGAACAAAGAACTCTTACGTATGTCCTAAGAAATTAGTTTCCTGAAAGCTGTGCATGGTCCTAGGTCTGCGTTAAATTCCTCCTAAAGCTTAGCATCCAGTCCTCAGGAAATCCAATCTCAAAAAGTTCACGCATTCTGGAAGGGGGTCCCATACATAATCACTCATGGTGAATTACTCACCGTGCAAATGTATGCAAATGCATTCCCACCACTTAATCCAGGACCACAGATAGAGCTGAAAGTGTGCCTTGCTGAACAAGGAATATAAAGGGGTGGTGGCTGTCTTGCTAAGATTAACTGTACATGGCAGGCCCAGTTTGGTTATTGGGTTAATATCATCCTGTGAGAAAAAAAATGAGTGGGTTGTGGAGCATCGATGATGCCTCCTTTATTTATTTATTTTCCAAGGTCCCATAGTTTCTCCTGCTTTCATTTGCTGGTATTTTTAGTGTGCTCAGAAATTATTTGGTAAGATATTCAAGATTTCTAATGGGATTTCTTGATAATGGACAGATTCTTTCTCTTCATAATGATAGCTGAGTTTCTTGAGAGCAAAGAGACACTTTGTTCTTTGTTCTCAAGGAGACAAACTGTTATTTCTTTCCCTGAAGAAGCTTCTAATATGATGGGTGAAATATCAGGAATAATTAGACCAAATGGTGATGTAAATCCCACTAGAAATAGTGCATCCGTTATTTCATTTTATGCCTATCGCTCCAGTTTCTGCCTGATTTAAGTCCATGTGAAGAAAGCTGTGGGTATTCCCTTTATAAGAACTACAATAAATTTCTTCATTGAATATTTACAAGTCCTGAGTTGCTCCTTTTTTGTTGGACCATCATTACACAATTAAAAAATAAGAAGGTAATTTAACAGTTTCAAGGGCTCGTATTGCTTAATTTCAAGGGAGGGGGGCTGACAGTTGAAAGGTTAATGTATTTCACTGATTGGGCTCCTGGGGTTCATTTTCAGAAAAAAAAGCTTCTTTCAGTTTTTATTAAGAAACTCCTGTAATGAAAAGGGGAAAAGCATCTCTCATTTGGCTCACACGAGGCAGCGGCTGCAGGAGCCCATGTTTCTCTTCCTGGCTCAACACGCAGCCGCCACCCGGCTCAGGGGCAGCAAGGATGCACTCTGGAGGGGGCTTTGCTGTGTCCTGACCCATCAGCACAGTGTCCCTGTGGAGGGACAAGTCCTGCTGGGGGTGACATGGGGACCATGTGTTGTCCTTGTGATAGCTCTGGGGGTGAGAAGAGGAGTGAGGGGTCCTGAACGCTGTGTGAGCTGTGAAAGTCCCCCGAGCAAAGCTGGTTATAGGTGCCCACCTTGTAGGACTGTGCTGTGGACACTCTGTAGTGACCCAGTGGGGTTCATTGACACAAAAGTCCACCTCTTTTTGCCCCAGCAGAGCACCGTGGCCCCACAACCCGGACAGGCTCCAAGGTCTTGTTGATGACCAGGAGAAACTCCTTCTTTCCACCCATGGCTCAAAGGCTTCTTTGGTCTTCAGCCCGAGACCAATAACTTAAAACAAGTTGAGCACTTTGGCGAACGTGAAATTAAACCACAAGAAAACACTCCCAGCATTTTTCTGGAGTTTTACGGTTGCACCTACCCCCAGACCCTTTCTCTCACAACACTCCTCTCTTGTGCTTCTGCTCCTTGTTTGTTCCCAGTACGAACTTGAGTGACAACTGACAAGCAAAGCTGTTTTTCGGAGGTTTAAGCAAATGCTGGGAAATACCCTCTTCACACAATTAACTGCATTCATGCTAAGACAGCCCTATGATTCACACACTCCCTGAAAAGCTGATAGCTCTGCAGTGCTTTACGAGATAACAATGCTTTGTGCCACCTTGGCATACATGTGGCTAACTATTAGTAGAGACAAGAGGTACTGGGTGTATAAATAGCTCAGGGTTGGTTATTTCTCACTGCAGTTAGCGAGAGAAGTTCTTGAGCCGAGATCTTAACAGTGCGAGAGCACTGAGTCTTTCCCACTAGGTAAGTTAGCATGCAAGAGACATCACTTGACATAATTTTACTTGCTTGGTTTTAATGTCTGCATCAGAAGATTTTAATCCACTATTTGCGAAACTTCCACAGCGCTGATGTCTCTGGCTGATATTTTTATTATTATGAAATCCCTAAAAGTCAACATTTACAGGCACAATGAGGTAGTAAAAATATAAAATAGAAATAAAATCGTTTGCTTCGGCTGGAAAATTCTGAACATTGGAGAAAATCTTAACAAAATAAAACAAAAATGTCTCTGTCTTCAAGCATCTAGAAGAATTGTAAGAATGTCCCTTTTATTGTCTTTTTTTGTACCCCTTATAAAAATTGTTTCCCTCTCAGCCCTTAATGAGATGTTTTTAGCAGTGTTTTTCTATCCCAAATTACCATGTGAGACGGGCATTGGAAGAAATGTGGTTTTAGCTCGGGGAGTTGTGCT
Organism: Oreocharis arfaki; assembly: GCA_013398015.1. Taxonomy (NCBI): domain Eukaryota; kingdom Metazoa; phylum Chordata; class Aves; order Passeriformes; family Paramythiidae; genus Oreocharis; species Oreocharis arfaki. The sequence continues at coordinate 353,401 of VZRR01014152.1, read as the reverse complement.
GGGGCTGGAGCCTGCGCACGCACTGGGGAGCGAGGCAGGGTCGGAGCGCTGCCTTTGCTGCCGGGGACTGTCTCTCTGCTGGCTTTTGCTCTGCTTATTGATACACTTTATAGATTGAAACGGCTCCAGAAACACAGGCAGGAAAAGTTCTGCCTCTCACCGCAGTGGAGGATTTGTATTCTTTTATTTCAACAAAATTAAACTGCTCAGAAATGAATGAGAAAAATGATATTTTATTAAAGAGAGAGAGAAAAAAACCTGATGAGTTAAATAAACATAATACTTACCAAGAAAATAGAAGAATGGGCATTTCTACATATCCAGTTGAAAATCACTTTCAAAATTCATGCTGATGTTTTGAAGCAAAATACCTTTCTGATTCCTAGTTTGGCTGTAGTAGATTTGTGGAAATATAATGCCTTTGTTTTCTGTAGCCTGAGCTTCAGAAGAGAATTGCAGCTACAAGGAGAAATTCCAAATCCCATTTATCTCTCTCCAGTAAATATGATGGGCTCCTAAAAATAAATATGTAAAATTCAACATATACATAATCCTGGAAAAATTGACTGTAACTAACAGATAATGATGACTTGGTTAATTATTGGAATAAACATAGGACCAAGACAAAGCTGTGGTAAATTCTGGTAATGAGCCACTTTCAAAGAAACCAGATGCCTATATGCATCTCGTAATACAAATGAGTGTTTTTTTTATTGTTGTTGGTGTTAATTTTAGAAACTGTTAAACACCCTGAATCGGATGACTGAAGAAATGTTCGTTCCAAATGGTTACCAGCCGTCCCCAGCTCCCGTCTCCACATCCAGTGATCAGAACGCAGGAACAAACTCAATAATAAAATCCAATCAAAGATATTCCACGTTCTCCTGCAGCTCTCCACTCACTTTCTCAGTGCAGCAGGATTCTCGAACAGATGTAGAAAAGCTTGTTGTTCAATATATCACAAACCCAATTTTCTTAAACAGAAATAGTTTGGTGGTTTCTGAGGAAAAAAAAAAAAAAGAAAAAGGAAAGAAGGAAGCACTCCAGCTCCAAGGTTTTGAAACGAATGTACAGGAAAAATATAGCTTTCATTTGTATTTTTAAATACAGTCTAAATAATGTCTGAAGAAATACAGCTTTAAATATCTGTTGCCAAATGGTAATCATATTGTTTAATTTTAAATTATACAATAGTTATACCATCTGACACCAAAAACATTACACACAAACACGTTTTGTTATTGTGAGAGAATGTTGTTTAAAAATGCAAAAAACATCTTTAAAAGCAAAGGAAAAAAAATCTATTTTTTATTATGAATGTGAACTTCTCCTATCTCCTTTTCTGAAAGTTATGGAGCTCTGAATTGTGTTGCCAACTCAACGTGGTGAATAATCCCTAAATTTATCATTATCTTATAAAAACCATTTATATAAACATTTTTCTGAATTGATAAAAAGCTAAAAATTTTCTAATGGGTATTAGAGTTAAATCAACTATCTCATCTCAGGAACTTCTTGTAGGACAGGAGCTTCCCAAGTAATGATCTTCCGTAAATCTGCAAAACCAGCAAATAGGTAAGACAGCAAAACTGCTTAAGAATGGTAAACATTAACTTAAAATAAAATGAAAACCCCCAATAATCTAACAGGCTGGCATGTTAATAGCGCTTGAAATAGTTTATGATCTGAAAGGTAGCTATGCATTATTCTGCCCTTCCCTCCTGGTTATGGAGCTGTTGTTTACGGAGTGCCAAGGGCATTTCTGTCTCATTATCAAATACATAAATAGAAGAATATGCATTTAGTGGGAGACCTATTTTATTGTCAGTCTTCCCTTCCCCCCCCCCC
>VZRR01014152.1:335197-351534 GCA_013398015.1 Oreocharis arfaki | reverse complement strand
CCCCCCACCGCACACACATTTCTTGATGTTTTCTCCTCCCTTCTGCAGCCTCTGTATTTCCACAAAACTGTGTAAAAAAGCCTAAAACAAATAACATCCTCAGCCAAAAGGGTGCAATTTCTAAAGTAGAATCAACTTATTTTAGGCTTTGGAGAAACATCCACGCTTAAGACCTTTCTCTTTTTTTTTTTCCCTACTGTATGAAGCATTTTTATGTAAACTTATAATTTCCCCTTAAAAACTATGTTTAATACTTTCCCTTTTTATTTTTAAATGTTCTGGAGGGTGTCTTTAATGCTAAGCTGTGCCGTGTATTTTTTAGAAACTGGGATCCAGCTCCTGGTTGACTCAGTGTGGAGGCTCCTGAGGCAGGTCAGGGAAGCTGGGAATGTTCGCTACAGCGCTGGCCCCAGTGGCAGCAGTGGTCCCAAGTCAGAGTCTGTCCCCTTTTCCCAGGCCACAGAGGCTGCAAAGGAAACCACAGCGTCTCTGATGGAGCCTTGTCTGAGCAGGGAGCGCAGAACCCACCTTGTAACGCTCAGCTGGACTCAGGGACCCTCCAGTGCAGTGGGCTCAGTGCTCAAGGGATGCTACCTCTGACCCCAGCTACCCTCTCCCTGAAATACTCCACCTGGTAAATACCTCAGACCCAGAAAAAAAAAAATATGCTGAAGAATAGTATTTCTCTGAGGAAAGACTAATGGGATCAGACCCTAAATTATTATCCTCATGATATCTCATACATCAAACAATGGAAAATGTGGGAAAATAATTATAAAATAGATATATGTTTTTAAGTTTAGAAAGTTAATGTCCCTGGGGTTTTTTTAAAAGCTATTTTTATGAATATTGAATGCTGTAAACCAAACACAAAGCAAAAGCCAGACTTGATTTGTTCTGTTTTTGGTGAAGGGTAAGGATTTTTTTGAACACTGGAGTTATTTCAGTTTTAGGAAGTTGAAAACTGATGAAAAATCGTTCTTTTCTGGTGGGTTGTGTATTCAATTGGCTCTTGGTGGCAAGTAAACGGAGTCAAGAGTGTTTTTCTTCATTACCCTGAATGTCTACTGTCCCTTATTTGTGAAAGAAAAGATAAGGATGCTGTAACAAAGTACTTGGGGGAAAATGTAGAATAAGGTTTGAAAATAAAGACAAATCTGAAAGGAATATATCAATATGAATGTATCTTATGGGAAATTTTTACTCCTATTTTTAAAACAATTTTTTTATGATAGTTGTTCAGAAAAAATACCGTATGCATAGAGATACGTGAGTGACTGTGACAATACGCTGTAATTCTTAGATTTTCTGCTCACCTCGACGAAAGGTTTCATGTTTGTTTAGGTTTTGTGTGCGTGCATAAACCAGACCACATCTCTATTTGTATTTCTCACTCTTGTTTTCTTAAATGAATCCCCCGCTTTCCCCTTAATTTTAGCTTGACTGCGCATTAAAAAAAAAAAATAAACAACAAAACACACAACCAAAAAATTCCAACAAAAAGACGAAAAAAAACCCCAAAACAAAACAAAACAAAACAGAACAAAAAACCCAAACCCAGAGAGGTTTTTTTTTTTTTTAATGGTTAAACTTGTCAGCCCTGCACCTCGGGAATGATAAACAAATGATAAGTGCGGTGCTTTATGTAGACAGACACGCTCGGCTCTCGTTATGCTGCACTGCCACCTTCCGTCCCCCGGCCCCGGCAGCCGCCGCCCGGCCCCGCCGCTCCCGCCGGGTCGGGCACCGATGGATTCAGAGGTCTTCAGGAGCTTTCATTTCCATAATTCTGCTCCTGTACTGACAGGTTCTTTATATACAATTTGTTAGTAGAACCTCCACATTAGCTGTATGATGGGGTTTGGGTGGGCTTTTTTGGGTTTTGTGGGTTTTAAATTATTACTATTGTTATTATTATTTTAAAGTAATTCTTATTTTCAGGGTTTTAAAAACATTTGGCCCTGAAGCTATTTATTCCCCGTAGACAGCGATACAGAGAGTGTGATTGCTGCTATTTATAATCTGAAAGAATTAATGTGTTTCAGGCTGTTCCCTTTCGCTGCAGCCCAATCCCAAGCTGAAGAAGCATCTGGCAAACCCAGAGAGGTCACAACACAATTGTCACAACACAAGGCTGCAACTCCGACTGGTGAGAGAAGGCTCCCCTTGGATGTGCAGATCACAGAGAGGAGACTATTTAAAAGGACACTGCAGCTACGAGGCACAGGCATAGCCATGCTCTTGCAGGCAATGAGGAGCCGTGGTCTGCGGGAACCAAAGGCAAAGAGAAACACACTCCCCTGGTGCCAAACTCATTATGTGCGTGGCCAGAGCAACCTTCGCTTATTATATTTTGAGAGAAAATCCTTTAATCTCACTCCCCCCTCAAGTCCAAGGCAGGTGATGCTTGTGGGGGCTCCCCAGGTGATGTCTCGTGACGGGGAGGTGCTCAGCAAGGAGGGGTGCTGGCCCAGGAGGTGGCTGCTTGTGGGCTGCTATCGTGGCTCCTGGGTGATCCCTCCGACAGCCTCGCTCCAGGTGCTCAGCAAAACCACAGTCCCCCTCTCCACAGCCTTTGCTATTTACTTATTGACTCCTCTTGCCAGTGGCTCTTTGCTTTAGGGAGGCTGAGCGGAAGGAGAGGAAGGCTGGGGAGGAATGGGAACTCTTCAGCACAGGAGGTGGACCGTGTTTCTTTTATCTTTACCAAAGGGGAAGGAAAAAGCCTCAGGAGGGTATTCCCAGAGAGGAAGTAATTCCCTTTTCTTCCACCCAGCAGGAGATCGCATCCTGCCTTCAGCTCTCTGCTCCCTGGCTTCCCAGGCCAGCAGGGTTACATGCTGCTGGTTCTGCCCACACCACCACAGAGCGCCTCCACGCTGGGTGGGTTTAAAGGTCCTCACAGCCCCTTTGGGGCTTTGACATGGCTCATCACCTGCTGCAGACTCTATGGGATGGGCTGGGGGTGAGTATCTGGCTGCTTTGGCTGCTGGCCCGGTGTCATCATCCTCATTTTCTGAGCAGGAAAAGAAAGCACCAATGTCCCTGTGCCCAAAGGTGGCAAAGCCTGGCACTTTAAAGGCCTTGTTCTTCATACCAGGGGTTGGTCTCAGCATCAGAGACCTGGGGTGTGGGGGGGGGGGATGTACTGAGGATATCCTGACCCCTTCTCTTCTAGCACAGAGCCTCTGCCCACAGAGGTAGCAGTGTCAGACAGCTGCGAGTTCACCTCCCACACGAAGGTATTGCTCTGCTGCTTACACAAACATTATTGTTTTATACTAATTTCACATGAAAAAATTCCTGCCTGGGTAGGCCTTTCTACCAGCACTGGAAGAGCCTTTTAGAACAAAACAAAACAAAACAAAACAAAACAAAACAAAACAAAACAAAACAAAACAAAACAAAAGAATTAGAGATGGCTCCTTTGCCTGTTAGATGTCTACAACCTTGCCTTGGCTGCTACTGTTGGGAACCCAGGACTTTTTTAACACCAAATTAAATTAGTGTAATTGAGATAGAGTTGCAATTTCTTTGCCTCCAGCTGTGAGTCATAATCTGTTTAGCACCTGAGTGCTATTTCACTTTATTTTTAGTACTTAGCCCATAGTTTGGAAGGGGAGAAAGCAAACCTACATGTCAGTCAGGATTTTTTGAAGGTGTGGATTACTTATCGTTAATTTAAATGTGGCATTTAAATGACCATTCACAGGTGGTTTTAATGCTTTTATTAAGTTCTTTTTTGGCCCTTTTAAGGGGCACATTTGAAAAAAGAAATGTCAAAGACCTTGAACTACAGGCCATGCCAATAATACATTTCTGCTACTATACCATGGGAAAAACCGTAAAACAAGAGGAGAGTTTCCAGTGAGGGGAAAAACAGAACTTTATTATAATAAAGAATAATAAAAAAAAGGCAGAAAGCTATTATCAATACCTTGTTTGAGCTACCAGTTCAGCCTACAGTACATTTTGAAATGATGAATCGGCTGGAGAGAAAAACATATTCCAGATGTTTTCTGTGTTCATCTCCAGTATTTACTTCATCATGCTTTATCCAGAGGGGTTATCCAACGGAAATAAATGATATATCAAGTATGATCAGTGAGGAAAATTATTGATTGTGCAAGTATAAAAGACAAACCAGCACTGGGGAAATAGCTCAGGATAAAACACAAACCAGCCAGAAATTTTGTCTGCAGTTCAGATCCTTGCTTATGACTCAAACCAACCAGCCTTAGAAAAATCCTTCTGAATCATGGTTGATAACAACTGTGGACGCAAATAATTGTGATGGATTGGGAAACCAAGACCCCAACAGTGGGAATCCCCCCAGCCAGAGGCGGGGGTGAAACACCCGTGTGAACCTGCTGTGTGGGGAGGGACATGGGGCTCATCTTTGTTGGGGTCAGCATGCTTGGAGCCCAGTGCTGGGAAGCTGGCAAAGGCCAGCAGGCAGCAATGCTGGGCTGGCTCCAAGGACATTGGAGAGGGACCTCTCCTGGCATGGCCAAGCTGCCGTTGCGCAAGAGAGCTTAGTGCCAGGTCCTCTGATTCATCCCCAAACTAAAGAGGTTTCAGAAATGGTAAAAGATTTACAGGCACCAGAGATGGACTAAGCCACTAAGGTGACCATAACATGTTGACTAATACGATGTGTCTACTAGTGTCTCCACAACTGAATTGGGAATGACAGCAGGTCCATGACCTTCCAGATCATCTGTCTCACACAAAAGAAAAATTTCAAGGCTCCTCAGGCAACTTATCTAAAAGGATGTTTATTTTGCAAAGCAAGACTGAATGTCTTAAAAAAAGAGCCCCACCTCATCCATCTATCTACACTCTCCAGGGTGAGGTTTTCTTTAAAAACAAAATAGCCAAAAGCTAATTGCATGTAAGTTTAGACTTAAGATATTTTAGTGACACTGAGAAGGTGGGGAACAAAACCCCTGTCACTAAGTTGATGTCTCTAAAATATCTGCCAAAACAGCTCTTTAAAAAGATATTTGCACCTTTATTTAGTTCCTGCTTGTGAGGAATGTTTACTGCAGTCCGTAGATGTGGTTATGTCATGTTTCCACTGTGTTTTCATTCAGTGTTGCTCTGTATTTGTGGTTTTCTCATTTGTGACAGTCTAGTAACTGGAGCCATTTGTACCTGAGCAAATAATATCAAATCTGAATACTTTATAAATATTTACAATATTTGGTGTGTCTCCCACTCACATCAAATGCAAAGTATAAAAAGCAAAAACAAGCAGAAACAAACAGAACCTGTGTTACGTTATAATAAATATTTACTGTATGTACTATTGACTAAAGAGTCCCATACAGCTATTTAGGAGGCATTGTTTCTGTCAGGCTGTTCTATATTAAAACACTCTAAATGAAGCTGTTTGAGAATAAAAATGTGCATGTTAGGGAGTGATTGATGCCTATGACTTATTTAATTTTTTTGGCAAGGGGTAGTAGTTTGTTTTTTTTTTTTCTCCCTGCACATGTGGGTAGTGAATTAGGCAGGAGCCTGGGACTCTCTGGCACAGCTGCAGAATTCATCGGAGTGAGGTCCCAGTGCAAGACTTGAGGGGAACATGACCCTTCGGGCCCACCGGTTTTAAGCAAAGATCCCAACTGCAAACAATCTGTACTGAAGGCAGGGCAGGCAGTGGCAGAGCAGCAGCGTGTCCCTTGTGCAGCAAAGTCAGCCTGAAAACAGGGAGGAAATAAATGTAAGGTTCATAGAATCATGGAATCATTTAGGTGGTGAAGGATCTCTAATACAATTGAGTCCAACCATTAACCCAGCACCATTAAACCTTGTCCCTAAGTGCCACATCCATATGCCTTTTGAGAACTACTGGGGTGGACCCTCCATCATTTTCCTGTACAGCCCATTCCAATGCCTGATATCCCTTTCAGTGAGGAAATGGTTCCTAATATCCAATTAAACTCCCACCTAGATACGAGCTCCTTTCAGGTAGTTGTAGAGAGCAATAAGGTCCTCCTGAGCCTCCTTTTCCCCAGGCTAAACACCCCCAGTTCCCTTAAGCCGCTCTTCGTAAGAATTGTGCTCCAGACCCTTCCCCAGCTCCATTGCCCTTCTCTGGACATGCTCCACCACCTCAGTGTCTTTCCTGTAGTGAGGGACCCAAAACTACCCCTGATTCGAGGTGTGGCCTGCTCAGGGCCGAGTATGGGGGAACAGTCACTGTCCTGGTCCTGCTGGCCACACGGTTGCTGATATGAGACAGGTACCATTGACCTTCTTGCCCGCCTGGGCACACCTGGCTCGTGTTCAGCCACTGTCAACCCAGGCCCTTTTCTGGTGAGCCACTTTCCAGCCACTTTGGCCCCAGCCTGTAGCACTTCATTGTTGTGTCCCAAGTGCAGGACCCAGCCCTCGGCCGTGTTGAACCCCATACAAGTGGCCTCATGCCATCGATCCAGCCTGTCCAGATCCCTCTGCAGAGCTTTCCTGTCCTTCAATGGATCAACACTCCCACCCAGCTGGGTGTCGTCTTCAAACTTGCTGAGGGGACACTCAATCCCCTCATCCAGATCACCAGTAAAGATATTCACATGAACAGATAAACGCTGCAGAGCAGGGAGAAGGAAGCAGTTCAGGACATTTGGTTTCTCTGTTTTTGAGGAACAGTTTTACCAAGTCCTGGACAAAGGGATCTTTAATGGACAATCAAAGACTTTTTAGGGTGTCATCAGATCCTGCTCCAAGAGGAAGACTAGATTTGCACCTGCAGGCTCCATGTCATGAGGGACCTACAAAGTTTTATGAATCAGTTAATGGAAGACGTCCCTCCACCTTCGTCTTTACTCCTCTTGTCTCTGTAGTCAATTTTCTCCCCTTGTTCCTCTACTGCACAGGAGCTTTTATCTTTTCTTCTATGCTTGTATTATTTTTCTAAGTCACCTGTCCCCAAGCACCTCTATTTCTTTGACATATTTATTCTTACAAGACTGCTATATCCCTTTTTTACCCAGACTGAAGCATCACAGATCCTTTTAAGCCTGTGATGGAGTTTAGGAGATCTGGGTTAAATTCTAGCTTGGCTGAGCCCTAGCCACCAGCATGGCTTCCTTTTGCTGTGTCCATTCCTTGTTTGTCGCAAGTCGGCTCTTAGCCACCCATCTGCCAAGGCTTACTGGCTTGCCTAATTTAAAAGAAGTCTATTGAACTTACAAAACTTACAAGCAAAACTCAGTCAGTGTCTATAATTTTCAACACAATTCTTCTCCAAGGCCAGTGTTCTCTCACTGATTCTACAGAGAGGCTCTAAGAAGGTGTGGTGTTCTGCAGTGTTTGTGTCTCTCCTGAGATGACAGGAATAAGCAATATTCAGAGGGGTTTTCCCTCTGCTCCACCCCAGTTAGATCCCTGCAATGAAGTCTTGAGAGTCCCTGGGATTTGGGATGAAAAGGTCTTTGGGTGGTGGGCCATACTGTGGGGTACACAAGTATCTGCTGCAGGGTGTGGTGAGGTGAGGTGGGTTGGAAAAGAGGATGAGATTAAGACATTTTAGGAGAAGGATCCAATGCACAGACATGCCACAATCAAGTGAGGGCTGGAAAAGACTACAGAGGAAGGATAGGAGAAATGATAGGAGAAATCCTGCCCTATTACTTGCATGCTTTCCCAGGGCATGAGACTCCCTGTTAGACACACTGCTGGACCTTTAGTCTAGCTGTTCTTCTATAAATGAAAGTAAAATTATGCCTCTGTGTAGGCTGTGCCGCACATAACTGCAGATGCATCTAAAATATTTCCTCAAGAAGGATTTTCCAGGACTATTCCTTCACCCACCTCCTCAATCTCTTCAAGTGGATTGAAATCTAAAGTCCTGCAGCATGGGTTGTTACTGGGTACCCTCATTGGCAGTGCATTGAAATCCATGTTTGAGTAAAAAGAACAGTACTTTGGAAAGACAGATTTGGTCTGAGTAAAAACTTGTAAAAATACCAAGATTTGGTTTGGCCTATTTGTAAAATACACGGCAGATCCCCTGCCTGGGAAGAACTTAAATTGTCAATATAGAAGTTAAAAAGCTTGTTTCAACTGGAAATTCCAGCTAAATTGTTCCCAGTTAGCACCAGAAAGGAATGCTTTAGACTAAGACAAAACAGATGCAGTCTGTTAGGTCCCCATTGTGTGAGCAGCCTTCCCTTGCAGGGAGGTAGGTAGCTGTGCACAAAAGTCCCCCTCGACTTGTAAACAGAGATAGAGCCGGCTGCCTCCACACCAGCAGTTTTGTTTCTTCCTGGGGCTCTTCCAAAGCACACAGGGCAGGGGAGGAATAAAACCAGTCACCCAACCACCACTATCCAGGAGCAGATGAACACAGCATGCTTCAGACACTGGAAAAAGCTGTCCGTTTAACAACTGGCTTGCTCCTGGCTTCGGTGGCCATTTCAAGGGATGTGCCCCCAACCACTACTTGCCTGCAGAGTCAGAGGCAGCTCGGTTACTCTGGAGCCCTCCCTGGAGCACTCCAGCAGCAGAAAGTGGCCCCTGAGCAAGCCTCTTGCAAAGGCTGCCCTTCAACTTCCTCACTCACTGCAGGCTTTTTCCTGCAGGAGCCCCACGTTTACCCTTGTCCCCAGACTGTCAGGCGATGTGGTTTGTCCTCTTCGCAGAGCACATTGGGCACTGCAGGAAACAGCTGCTGTTAAAGCTCTCTTTCACTTGCAGGAAGGACAGGATGGAGCTGCTGCAGGATACAGGGAGTGGGAGAAGAAGGAATTAAAGATACTTCACAGTCTCTTCTCCCCTCTCCCCCATATTTGTCACAGTCTTGGAAATGGGAGTTGTCTACACATGACATCATTCCAGATTAACTACTGATGAATTAATTCCTTGTGTGTGTGCTCTTATATCCCAAAATAAGAGTGTGTTATTCCGAATCTCCTGCCCTAGATAGTGCAGTTTTAGTGTAAAGGGTTTTAAAGTCAGTGGTAAGAGGAATAGTGGCGATCCTTTATTGTAAAATCAGGAAATACGTATTTTATCTGGTTCAAACAGTTTGGCACAATACACTTTGTCTCTCACTCCTTGTGTGGATGCTGTCATTCTCATGTGAGGTATAGCCAGGAGAAGCCTTAGATGGACACCAGGGGCCAAGGGAGATACTGCCTCAATCATTGTAAAATAATTCTTAAGCCAAGAAGGTAATCTACAAGGTATTACCCCAACCTAACCTAGTCCTTGAAAAGGAACTGAGCCGGGAAGAGCAGTGCCAAGGCCTTTTAGGGGTGGGGAATGAAGTCTGCACCTGATGCATTCACATTGTATCAATAGGCACCAGTGTAAATACCTTAAGCAAGTAGAAAATAAAAATCCTAACTAGCTGCAATGCAATGCATTTTTATATATTTTGGGATACACAGCGTTGAAAGATTGGGGTTCTGTAAACCCCTAATAAAAGAAAAGGCCTATTGTTTGAAAAATGTCTTAGGACTGCCCCCTTCTGCTCCTTCACCTTATTGTTTTTGCAGCAGAAGTGTTTCTAGAAGCTATAAAAATGTGTTGCTTTTTAAAAATTGATTACTTCCCTTCTGGTGGCACAAAAACTGGCTGACCCCACTGACAGGTAAAACACATTTACAGTGGTAGTGAGCGGCTGAGACCAACAGGTAGCCAGCGAAGGCTGGGCTAGGTCACAGCTGGTGTTGGGACGAGAGTGAGGCCTGATCCATGGTACTTTGGGCAGGTGGAAGTCTTGTTTGCAAAAGCATTTAGGCAAATTTGTGCTTTATAAATGCGTCTTTAAAGAACAGAACTGTAGGTCACATTTGCAGGGTGTTCCACGAGCCCTGAGGGTGAGCCACACACCCTGCAGAGAAAGCAGGCTGCCGGGGCAGAGAGGAACCTCCCACCTACTGCAGGCTCCAATCCTGCCCCCATGGCAGGGCTGGAAAGAGTTCGGGATGCCCCAGCCTGTGTGAGCACTGCAACCCTACTGCAAATCTCAGCTGCTATTTCCAAATGCTTCTGTAATCCTCTAACAGACTGTGGTCACTACATCCTTTCGTTTTGCTTCCTTAAAACATCCCTGCTAGAAAAAGTCAGTTTTAATGAGCATTGTGGGGTAATTTGACCTAGAGAAAGGACAAGTAATAAAGCATTCATTTGCTTTACATGCAGAAAATTAACTGTGCATGTGTGTGTGTAAATTCTTCTGGTGCTGTCTTTGTCTAGTGCTTCTGCAAAGTTTGTCTTTAGAGCATATGTGAGCTGTATATCATTGTTGCAGCAGAGAAATGTGAGAAAAATCCTATATCTGGATCCACTTGCACAGTGTATCCTGAATGCCATATATGAACCTGTATTCTTCCAAGAGCATATGCTTTTTAAGACATGCTTAAAGAGGTAATAAAATATCTAAAAATATTTTAATATGTTCTAGGTGATACACAGTTTTAAAAGACTGAGGGTCCCTAAAACCCAAAGCCTTTTTGAAATCCAAAGTTAGTTGTTTGAAAAAATATCCTAGGGTTGGTGTCTCCACTTTTAACCTGTTCTTCAACCTCATCTATTTTTGCAAAAGAAATTATTCCAGAAGACATCAGAGGATACTCAATAGTACATAAATGGTAGTGGGCAGGGCAGGAACAGGATGAAAATCCCCCATTGCCATTGCTACCAAGAGAACAGAGAATTTCCTCTCACCCAGGGCACAGCTTCAGGAGGTAAACAGCCTTCTGCAAGTATTTTCTCTTCCTTGCAGACATGACCGTTTGCTCAGAACATGTCTGTATGCCTATTAATCAATTAGGACATTAATCCCATCTCTAAGAAAACACTCATTTAACTGTCCAAATTTATATAACTTGTATTATGGAGCTCTGCCACTGAAAGGCCTCTCGTCAGATGGGGGCTGGAAGAGGGACCATTTCTCATCCTAGCGATGAACTGATTTCACAAGTGGCTTGTTTTAGAGTTCCTCCTAAGGCACTGTGCCCTGGATTTTACCCCTCTGTATCCCTCCTGGCCTTGCATGTTGGCCCATATAGGTATGGAAGACTAAAGCAGGGACAGTGCCCTGCGGGCAGCATCTTTAACCAGTTTGCAGAGCTTGGGAGGTCCCTTACTGCGAGGTGTCATCTCTGGTACCTAAGATCAGCCCAGGACTTGGGCTGCTGATGCCTGTCCATCTTGGCTTTCTGCCTGGGCCCTTTTCTTTGTCTCTTCTCAAAAGAATCAGGATGCTGGAGGTGTTTTCTCATGCATTCCCATTGCCAGCTCAGAGCAGAGAGTAACCAAAATGAACAGCTATGCTGCAGATGTCTCTCTCACTGCTTAACAGCTCTTTTCTCTCTCTGTGTCTTTTCTACAGAACTGCATTTCCCAACCCTTTTTCCCTTGAGACATCCAGCTGAGCTCCCCCTATAAGTGTTTAAATCCCCTGCTGTCAGCTTGAGCTCTGCTGATTATCTGGGTCGAGGAGAGCCTGCAAAAACTCAGTGCTATGAGAGTCTCTTTCCCTTTCCACCTCCCCATCCCTCCTTCCCATTTTCCACTGCATCTTGCCCCTTTTGCCCCCATTTGAACCAAATCTGGCTCATGCACAGCATTGCTGGTGCACTACCCCTGCAGGGTGTGAAAGGGGTGTTTCTCAAAGGATTTGTTGGATTGTTGGCTGTGATGCACCTCCCCTTAGCCAAAAAGATTCATCATGCCTTGCCTTCCTCTCATCTTCCACCTCCTGTCCCCATCTTTTTCTTCATTTTCTCTCTCTTTCCTCTTCTCCTTTCCACCCTGAGGTGGGTCCTGCCCGCTGAGCTGTGCGTGTGAAGCACAGCTGTGTCCCTGACATACTTTTGCACAGCATCCCGCAGCGTGCGAGAGGTTAACTTGCAGTGGCATGTGCAGTATGTGGCCCAGATGTTCCTGCCACCCCCTGCACGTTCTCATGCGATTCGTTCCATTGCTGATAAAAGTTATGGACTTGAGATATGGGGGAGGTGAAGTAATGGATGGGAGGTGAAAGGAAGGCTATCCCTGACCCTCCTGAGCTCATCTTATGGTCCCACATATTCTGTTTGAGAATCGCGGATGGGCGAGGGGAGGTGTTGTGTCTGGAGGTGGATATACTCCATCTCAGAGGAGAATTTCTTTGAGTGAAAGCTGCAGTCACTTCCCAAAACACCTCTCCAGCTCTTCTTTGGGCACTGTCCTTGCCTGGGCAGCAGAAAGAGGAGCTTTGTGCTTCCCAACTCTCTGAAAACAGTGTGCAGGAACACTTCAGGTAATATATTTATAGATAAAATCTCGTCCAGCCTCTGAAATACCCTTTGCCAACCTCTAACATGTCTGAAGAGATTGCTACGTTTTAGTAAGCTCCCGGTTTGACCCAAGTATAACAGGGAGGAAGAGAGGGTTAACAATAATATCTCCAGAATAGAAACCTCCCCTACAAATACCAAAGCAATGAGGTAAAAAAAGATTTTTTCAATAAAATCTTTGTAAGTTTTAACAGGGGCAAAAATAATGTATTTTCCTGTAAACTCACTCCGAAAAAAAGACCAGTCTGTCTTGGCAGAAATTTCCAATATATATTCTTCCTGAAGCAACTATTCTGCATGGAAAAAAAATCAGTCCAAACTGTTAAAGCCTGACCAAGTAGGTTATAAGCAACTAAACCAAGGTCTTGTGTGGGAAAATCTCATGCAAGCTTAGCAATAGGTGTTGTTAACAGTGCCAGCTATAATACACACACACAGAGTTCAGCATGCATCTCCGGGAAGGTTTTTATGAGTGATCAAATATACTTTCCTTGAGAAGTTCCCTTCCAAGTCATGTGCTATTGCTGTGCAAGGCATAGAAATCTCCCCTGGCCTCGCTGCATTCAGCAAGTCAGGGCTAACAATGGGAACCGTGTTCGTCCCGAGGAGGCCGCGGCATTCGCAGGGAAGCTGGGCTTGCTGTACAATGTCAGACACATTTTATGGGCTACATTTCTCAAAACACTGCAGGCGGAAAGAGGGAGCATTATCTGCTAAATACTCCAGGGAGGGCCTTTATGGATTTCTCAAGGGGGCTCAGAACCACTGATCTGAAAAGATGCTAAAGTTCCATTGTGCACTCTGCTTTGCCTGATTTGCATGGCTGAAAGAGGGGGTAAGAAAATGGACTCTGTGTCAGAACCTGAGACAATAGACAACGGTCGGAAACAGCCTGAAGTTTGTAGGAAAAAATTCTTTCCTCCATTTTATCTTTGTCAGGGTAGAGTTTGGCCTGGGGACTGTAGGATTATGCCTGAGGGTCAAGCCAAGAGGTTTCCACCTCTGCTCTTCTGGGTGACACCAGTGCTTCGAGAACACACTGCAGGGAGAAGGAAAACTAATTTCAACCTCACTGGACTCCTGGAATGTGCAAATGTCCTGACAAACTGTTTTAGTAAGTTATTCTCCTAATTCTTACACAAATGACATATTAGTAACTTTGTTTGGATTTGCACTGCCTAAAGCTAAGCAAAGCCAGTATTTTTTAATTTGCATGTTGGGTGTTACTGTGTGCTGGTTCAGGGAAACAAACTGGGCTTGCCAGAAACACGGAGTGCCAAGTGGAAGTGTGAAGAAGGATACTCCTTATGCAACTCAGCACCCTGATTTAGAGGGACTGCTGGAGGAAGGATCAGCACACCTTTTCTCCAGGCCTGCTTCACCTGTGGCTTGCAGAGTGCGTGACTTAGTTGGGAAGGGTTTTTTTGAGAGATTTCTACAAGTGTGAATGAGCATTTGGTAGCCAGCATTGAATCCCTTCGCCATCTCATGGCCTTCCAAAGACCCTCCTCCTGCTGTAGAATAGATGGTAAAGCCCTGCCTGTTTCTGTCTAACCTAACCCTGAGCAAACAGGTTCAGAAGTTTTGGAAATTCATTCCCTGGTGGGAAACTAGGGAAGAGTAGCTGCAGTGACAAATCTCCTTGATAAGCAAATGACAAGAGTTGCCAGTGATGGGAAATCCATGGGCAGAAGAATAGAGCAGAAATCAGGACTGGGGTGCAGGAAAAGTGGATCTCTACTTCTTGGGTCTTTGCTCTTCTTTCTTGCATGAAGAATAATGCTAATAACCTTAATGAGCAGAGTGCTTTGAGACCACACATGCAACAGCCCCATGCCTGGCATTAGAGCTGTAGGTTGGCTTTGCTGAGTGAATGCAACCCAGAGGAGTGCCCACACTGGAATCCGACCCCTAGGAATCTGAAGGTTGGACAAGCATGTAGGACAGCTCCTTGCTTCATGATAGGCAGTTCAGAGCATCCAACTTCATGTGGCTCCCTGCACCGAGCCCAGACACCAGTCTTTGCGAGGTTTGCACTTTGCTGATTTAAACCTGCCCACCTGCTGATGCTCTGAACCTCCTTCTATAAAGAGGAATGAAAGGTACCGTTTCACTTAAGTCTGCTCCCATGAAGGGAAAATGGAAATTGTTTCATCTTCAGGGTTTCATTAAGTCTCATAAGAATTACATAAAACTCCCTCTCACTGGCTTTCCAAGGAGAAATCCTTTGCCTTTGTGTATTTATACTTGCAATGGATGCAGCCCTAAAAATGAGCTTGGATTTATTATTCATTATGTTTATAATGGCACAGATGTGTGCAGAACTGAGCAATGGGGAGCAGTAAATCAGCCAAAATTCTTCTCATTCCTGCTCTTTCTATAACATTTTCTACCTCATTGGGGAATTTTAACTGTTACAGAGTTTCTGCCCAAGAACTGGCAGACCAGAGAAACAAGAGGCAAAGTTAGGTTGTGAGATGTCTATGTAGGTCATTATCTTCTTTGAGACAGATGCTGGAATAAGAGATTTCATAATTTAAATTACATTTGACTACTATATGATCTGTAGTTTGTACCAGAACTTTCACCTTAGTTTGGTGTCTGGACTTTTTGTAGCTAAAATATTTAAGCATACATCTTCTCTTTGTCTTCCAGAACAAAAAGACAATGAAATATGACTTTTTATTCAACTTTATAGTACAATATTCCGTGTTTCCACCATGTTTGTTAATAATTGCTTCAAATTTTCAATATCCCCATGAATCTTGAGCAGTGAGAGTGCACTACATCGTGACCAACATTTCATTTTTAAACAAAAAAATCCAGATATGTTAAAACCCTTCTCCCTCCCTGGGAGCCAAGAACATGCCTTGACTGTGGAGCAGGAGATATTTTATTTTGGCAATTCTTAAATGGAGAAACACCCAATTGATTCAGTAGCAGAAGTGTGAAATCATTTACACAGAGAACAGCCAACTGAGGCCATGATGCCGCTGCTCCTGGAGTGTCCATGCCTGAAAACAAGCCCAGCTTGTCATTTATAATCATTTTCTCCCCTCTCAATAGGCAAACAACGCATTTGTCAAAATCTTATGCTGATGCTTTCAGATTTAGTTCATTAGCCCTCATTGTGTCGGTGGGGATGGATCACTGCAAACCAACACCAAACAGCCTCCTTATTTCATATTAATTGTGTGTCAGCAGTAACAGGGAAACTGTGTGTTTTCCTCTCATTTCATTATATAGTTTCAGGGTATTTTGTCAGTTCCAGGGACCAGGAGTAAACTCTCTTTCCCAACCCTTAGTACTGGGATCCAGGCTATTTGTTTGGTTTAAGGACAGTTCTCACTTCTGTTTTTAAACCTTTTGCTCAGGCTTATTGCTAGAAAAGCCAGAAATCCTATACTTTAGGGGCTGATTTGCCCTAGACACCACCAATGCAGCTGCCTCTTGAGAAGAAGTATCCTGAATTTCTTGGCTACCTCCTCCCCTTACAAAGACTCTTCTATTGTCTCAGAACTTGTCCACACCGGAATTCAGTGCTTACAGAATTTAGCTGTAAACCTCAGTGTAAATACAATTTCACTCACCCCACCATGCTTCCAGCAACACTGCCAGCTTTGGTAGTGGGGAGGACAGGCATATTCCCAGCCTGTGCCAATCCTTGTAGGGGTGAGCTGCAGCCTTGGTAGAGTGGTGTGCTCTTAAGGGACACTAAAGGAGTCTTTAAACCAAGACATGAATGGGGAAGGAGGTGGAGGCATTCATCCACAAGATGGAAAGCAGATTGCCTTTTCCTCAGTCTTTCAATTGTTCCAGATGCTCGCAAACTCCCACCTCTCTGAATTGTTCTTGTCCTTCCCTTAGCTTGGTGTTGCATTGTTTTACCATTTTTCCTATTGTATAAAAATTATGCCTTCCCTTTTTAATGTATTTGAAAAAGGGGGAAATGTGGCACTGTACCCCCTCTTACTAATCACTTCCTGCCCTCTCCATGGGGTCTCCCTCCTTCCCTTGCCCCTAGTCCTGGCCACTCCTCGA
>VZRR01014152.1:24337-335152 GCA_013398015.1 Oreocharis arfaki | reverse complement strand
TAGCAGCTAGCTGGAGCAGCGGTGCGGGGAGTCCGAGATGGGCTGCAGGAAGGCAGAGAATCCCTGCCTTGTCCCAAGAAGCCCCCGCTGTGCTCCCAGGGAAAGCTGCAGCAGCTAAGCAGCACCTAGCACTGCAACAGCTTGGTTTCCCTAATTAAGCTGGCACAGTCCATCCATTGCCCCATCTCCCTTCATGGCTGCAGTTACAATTGCAAGTGATGTGTTTGGGAGCTCCCAGTGCCACGCAGAGGAGGGCTGTGGAGAGGACATCCTCTTGGAGGGCCTGGTATCATTGAAAATAAATGTGTAGGGAAAATCTAAGCAAAAAAATCAGCCCACTTTGCTAAGCCCTAGCAAGACAGAAAAAAAAAAACCTCACTCTAGTGATAGATAGCTTGAGGTCTCTGAAGCTAACATGTTTAACAAGGTCTATTAAAAAAAATCACTTAGCATATCAACTATCATACTTCTAATGCATGCACTGCTAAAGGCAATATTAGCTCTTGTGACATGTTGTTGTAACAAAGTGCTGTTCAAGGATGCATCATCTCTCCTGCACGCTCAGTAAGGAGGACCAATTTTTTGTCAAAGATCTATCAAGAGGTTTTAGGTCTGACTGAAGGAACTCTCGTGGTCAGCACATGCAGCAGTCCTCCCTCTCCATGCCCAATTATCTTCCAGGGAATGGCTTACAAACGTATTGGAATCAAGGCATTTAGCAAAAGCAAGATCCTGACTTTTGAGAATAGATGAGAGTATTCTGGTATTCTTCTACCAAAGACGTGATTCCTGCTATTTTATCTGCTATGTTCAAGCCATGCTCTATTCTTGTGGGAGGAGGATGTTTCATAGCTTAGAAAAGATGAATGAAAGTTGAGAGGGGTATTCCATGATTAAAAAAACATGGTTGCTAATCCAGCAAGCCTGAAACACCTGAATTGTCTTGTTGACAATTTTGTTACGTGTTTACATGATGAGAATTCATGGCTTGTATTCATAAAGAGCATATTTTTTTCTCTCTCCTGTACAGGGAGCAGAAGTTTCCACTTAATTTTGTGCAGTGATGCCCTGGTCATCTTCCAAAGTGGTCACAGTTAATTTAGAAACCAGCCATGTACATGAAGAGCTAGAATGATGCCTCCCACTGTGCCTGGCACTGCATTCATCAGTAGTGAAACTCCACGTGACTTTATGTGATTACCTGATAAACTTTGTCATGCCCTTGTAGTAACAGGAAATCTATATACATGAGGAAATAATTTATATTATCACTAGATGGGTCACACCTCAGAACATTTTCTGCAGAATGCAACCACCACCACTCCACTCACAAAGCTGAAAAAAGTCACTTATAGACCAGTGGAAACAACAGGAATTCAGAAAAAAAACCAGGATTTTTTTGTTGCTGCACAGGTATTTGAATCAGGGCAGCGGAAACTTGGCTGGCAACTCCTCAGTGGAGAGGAGCATGTCTGCATTGGAGAGGAAGAAACAGAAACAAACCCAGCAGTGCCAATAGCTTTACCTACTGACAACACAAATATCAGGAGTTTTCAGGTCAGATGCTGATCGAAAGGGCTTGCTTTTGAGTTCATGAGCTACCATTTTTTCTTTTAATACCACTTCTGTTCAGAGGAATGAGATTTTAAATGTTTCTTCAAACTTTGTTGATTCTTCCTCCTTCTAAAAATTCCACTGGGAATTTTTCCTGGCCATTCAGTTCAGGTGCGACAAAAAGCACGTGTTGATGGTGAGATCTATATACACTTCTACAGATAACATCTGCAATAAGGTTTTACCCAGGATGGCCATCCCTGTATCTGACATTGTGGTTCTCACATAAATCGAGATGCCATTGGCTCTCATTGGTCTTCTTGCTAAATTTTTTTGCTTCAATGGGAATTACTCTTGGGGAAAGACATGTACAGTAAGTTCTTGAGCAACAGAGAAAATCCCATGGATCCTGTTTAATAGTTTGTGTTTAATACTACCACAGAAAACATGAGAAAATTCTCTCCTATAGTCAATCAGTCAATAGATAGGATCCTCAGACTGCAGTCCTGAAAGATTTATGGTTAGACAAAAGCAACAGTTTCTTCGTGGAAATGAGCTAAAGCAATAAACAAATAAAAAGAGATTTTATTAGAGAAGGATACATCTAGCCGGAAGTCTGGGAAATCCTGCTTTAATCTGCTGTTCTGGAGTGATTGTGCCAAATCTTGGACGGAGTGAAATTCATGCTGTTTTAATTCTCTGTTCAGAAATGTTCATGCAGTAGAAGGAATAGAGCACTTATCCCATCTAACCAAGAGCCAGGCTTAGCTGAAAGAACCCTTTAGAGCTGTCAGCTTATCCAGCTAATAGCTGAAATTGTGGTGAGCATAACACGGAGTGGAACTGCATACACACATATCTTTTAAAACTGCCTTTTTTTTTTTTTTTTTCCTTAAAATCTTACAAAACCAGGCTTTTCTTGTGAGATTTGATCTGCTTCCTGCTTTGGACTAAGTCAGCAAGATGACAGAGAGCTTGTGTTTGGGCTGTAGTGGTGTTCCTGATCGCCAAATAAATGCTTGAAATATTTTGCCCATTATGACAAGTGTCCACAGCTTTTGTGTGTTGAGCACACTGTAGCAGCTTTGTAGCATAGAATGATATGGGCTTTTTTCCAAAACAGGGGGAAAAAGCAATTGAGGCAACAGCAGGTGGTTGAGGTGTTCAGGTACCGGGAAACACAAGCTCCAAGCCCTGGAACAGCATCATTCATCTACGGTCTTGCTACAATTTCACTTCTATGGTTTCAAGTCTTTACATCCCCCCAAAAGAACCCATGGCTTGCTCAAAATAAAACTCATTGTCATGGATGGGACAAGTCACTACTTCTGACCTCAGTGGTTAGAAATGACCACATTACTAGAGATATAGAGTTCAACTGCTGAGGGAAAGACCCGTGGCTGAACAAAACTTCAGGCTTTCTCTGGCTGAAACTTCACATAATTCATGGCCAGGAACTAGCCAGGCCCATTAAGGGCTGGTGCCAAGTTGAGTGACAGTCAGGCAGGCTCATGGGCCGCCTTTTTGTAATGTATAATCTTAGCACAACATTGTTCTGTCCCATGACTGAAGCTCTTGGGTGCTATTAATGTGCATATACTGGTAAGAATTCAAATGCTGAAGCAACTAAATTAATTGGAAAGCAGAACAGATCAATTCTCCATGCAATTCTTCTGTATGTGTGTCCCAAACTAATTGATTGCTATCAACTCTAGCAATATCAGACCCTGATATCCACCATGTGGTATTGATCTGAGAAATGGCTAGAATTGTTAAGTTTTAGCAATATTTAAAAATATGAAATGCGGAAAAAAAGTCAATGAAATTTGCTGGTGTTTTCCCTTTAGTTTTCAGCCAGCTAAAAAATTGCTAGTCATTTCTGGACAGAGCAGGGGAAATATTTTGCTTTCCTTTCTTCCATGTCCTGTTAAATGAGTTCCAGAGCACAGATTTCGTACAGAGTGGAACAGAAAAGTGGTTGCCTTCTTATATTGGTTTTAAAATGATAATTTTTATTTATTTCAGAAAGGAAGAAAGCATGTAGCAATAATCAACCTATAAGAGTTGACTGTTCAATCTTCTCTGTTCTTCACAGATGCAGTTCCTGTTGCAAATAGAACACATCCACTAGAAAACATCTAACTTATGTTTAGAAATTATTACTGACAAAAAATGAAGCAGAAACTCTGCTGAGTTTTTCCCAATACTGACAGATAAAAACATATACCTGGCTTTAATCCGAAATTATTTAACCCTGAACACTATCCTTTCTTGCAGCACACCCCCTGGCCTAGCAGCCTCAAGCTCACCTGCAGGAGCAGCAAGGAAGGAGAGTTCTTAAAAATCTGGTTTCTCGTACCTTAAAATGAAGATTAACCTGGCCTTGAGGTGGTTTCTTTTTCTTTTTAAAACCAATCACCACCACATTCCCACAGTTATCCAAACAGCAGCCCATTATATAGTGAACACTCAGTGGTCCTTATGAGAGCTACCCAAAAGGCTGATCTTTTCTAAGGCTTGTAGGAATTTATCATCACTGTCATCCTTAAATTTACTCTTCTATTGGAATTTCCTCCTTGTTTGACAACTGCTTTTTCCTTCCATCTATCACAATTTAGAGTGACTAATCAGGTTAGTCACAAACCCTTCAGAAATTTACCCTCCAGGGCACTTTTTATTTTAGCTTGGGGAGGAAAGCATTTCAATTTACAACATTTAACAGGCGCCTCTCTGCAGTAGCCGTGAGGGTTTCTCTTTAGTTCAGATTTACATATGCAAATTATCCAAATATTAGTTCAGTTATGCAAAAGGATGAGATTTAAAGAAAATGATCTGGAGATTGGAGGATGAGAAGGCAGTTCAGAAGATCTGTCTCTGTTCTGCATCATCATTCCGTGACCTGCAGCACTGTAAAGTGGATGTAATAGGCTGGGCATTGATAGCCACCAATTAACTCATCTATAAGGCAGATAAAACAATTATTATCAAGTTTTTTTAAAAGTGCAGTCCATTTCAGAGCTTCTTCTTCTGTGAAGGGAACCAACGAAACTGCAAACATTTGATTCACTTCTAAGACATCTCAAATGATGCAGTTACAGTGCCTGGGATTTTTGGGAACGTTGAATTGTAGAAAAGCAAATGGGCAGGAATCCCTGACCCAGCTCCTGACAAAAGTTTATCTAATCCATGGATTCCTGAAGTGCAACTCACAGATTCTTGCTTTTCTGTAGGGCATTTCTAGGAGGAGGTGTGTGTGGGGGTGTGTCTCAGGCAAATCTGAACATGAGAAATCCCATTAACACTGTTCTGTATATGAAGCCTCCATGTGAAGCCCTGTGAGGTGCAGTGTTAGGAGTTCACAGACTGCAAAAGGCTTCAAATTAATTGTGCTTGAAGATTGCCTATGATAAGAAATTTAGCAAGCTCCCGAGATAATGCATTCCTGGCCTTTTCCCTTTTAAGAGGTAAAATACTTTTCCTAATGTCTAACCTCTGCTTGAAGATCATTATTTCTTCTCCTGCCCTTGGTGGCTATGAGGAATAGCATGTTCCTTTTCTCTTTGCAGAGCTCTTTTACATATATGAAGAGTGAGTACCAAGAAATTGTTCTACAAATACATTTATCATAAGATGAAAAGAGAAAGGTATTGCCAGACGATACCAAGGGGGTGAAGTGTTTAAAGCCTTCTTTTTGTATCAGTGTTCATTTAAAAGATCAGTTGAGAGCAGGAGGCTAACAGGATTGGAAAATGAATTGAAAAAGGATGGGAGTTCAGCAGAGAATAACGAAAGAAGTGTGAAAATTAGATAAGCTTCATGTTTTATAATTGGCTGAACCTGATGATCTTCATCCTAGAATATTTTGAAAGTGGACTGAAAAGATCTTAGATACCTGTGGTTATCTTTGAGAAGCCAGGAAAAGCTAAGTAAAATACCAGAAAACTGGAAAAGGGCAAACCTATCTTCATACAGAGGAAGGGAAAACAGAGGAACATGGGAATTACAGACCAGCTCGTCTATATTTTCAGCTCCAGCAAATATCAAGCAATTTAGTTGTTTGGGCGCATCTGGGAAAAGAAGAAGAATAACAGTCAGTGTGGGTTTGTCAAGAAAAAATCATGTAATCTTACTTCCTTTTGTACAGGAGTGGTGAATAGAAATGAGAGTTTGATTTTGTTTAGGAATTGACAATGGTTGATAAAATGATAGGCCTTAGAGTGAAGAAAGAATGATTCAGAATGAGCTGATAAGAAAATACTTCAGTAGTGTCACTCATGAAAACCAGGTTATCTTGGGAGCTTGTAGAGTGTGCACCACTGGAGATCTTTATGAACAGGTCAAAGCAATGTCTATCAGCAGTGATTTAGATATTGCTGAGATTATTTCAGGGGAGAGGAATGCATTGGATGACCTCCGAAGATCCCTCTTAGCCTTATTTTTCTGTGGTTATCTCCTGTAAACTTCCTCTTCTCTAGATGGAAAAAGCTTCATTCTTTCTGTCTCTCCTCATCTTCTGTTGCCCAGGTCTCTGATCACTCCTGTTTCTCTCTCCTAAATGCTTTACAGTTGCCACACTTCTTGCAGTGTGATATTAAGAATTACCAGGTAAATGCTGTAAAATCCCTGGCACGTGCCAGAGTGAGGAGGAGGATGAAGGCTCCTCTGCATAGCCCCTTCTGCTAGAAAAACACCCAAACTTACCCTTAGAGCAAAACCTACCACAATTAATAAAAAGTGGAATTTTTTTTGCCATATCTCCTTGTTAGTTCACATAAAACCACTCCTATATTTCCTGTCTTAAGTGCTGATGAAGAGATGCTTGAATACTCCAGTACTTTTGGAGATCTCCCATTTTCAGAAATTTCGTATTTTGACATAATGTCAGCATTCCTCTCTGCCTCAGTTGCCTGTTTTTTCAGCCTGAAGTGAAAGGAGTCCCAGCAATAATAAAGCTAAAAAATAAAGACAGCATGAATTACTATATTCTTCTCATGGTACAATAATGGAGAAAGGTCCCATGTTAGGCGGGGGGAATGCATGTCACTGTTTCAATACTTAAGAATCAGAAGTGATTCAGTGCACAGAGCAAAATAGCAGCTGTGTTCAGATCTCAGCCATTCACTGGAGAGAAAGAATAGTTTTCACTCATAAAAATGAGTATGTGTCTTTATTCTGTCATGGGATAATGAGGCACCTTGGGCTTGATCCAAAGCTCCCTGAAATCCAGAGAAAGACTCACGTTGGCCTCTGTTCACCCTAAACCAAAGAGGAGAATCTTTTGGAGCTGGAAGAGCTTCCCCTTGCTCTTCTTTTCTCACCACACTTGCGTCCCACACCACTGCTAGCCTGCCCTATGAATGAAGACCACCACCAAATAAAATCTCTCAGGCGGACAAAAGGGTGTTTAAAGACACGTCAGCAATTTAAGCTGCAGATCTCAGAGCTCACAGACACAATCTGCAGTGTAGGTGTCCAAGGTGCAGTTCTCTGCTGTGTCATCCCATAGCAGGTGACAAGTCCCCTGGCAGGCCGTGGCCTCAGGGCCATACCCAGCTCCGTATGCACAACTGCATGGGGGAAAACACAACACTGTCCTGCAGCTTGTGCTCCAACAGAAAACAGTAATTTCTCAAGGAGGACTGGCTTTTTTTTACTAGCATCAGACCATTCTTGAGGAAAACAGCAGGAGCAAGGGCAGGATTGCCTCTTTTAGTGGCAGACTGCCCTGGATTGACCTAAAATCGATCCTAAGGCTGCAGCTGTAGCCTGTGTTGAGATGATAATCAAATCACCTGAATTGCCTTGAAAATGCCTAACCATAAAACCAGAAACTGTGTTATTTATTATGACAGAACTATCACTGGGACACCAAGGGCCTGTGCCAGGCTTTGCTTGTAATATATTGCCAGACACATCCTTCTCAGATTATTTTTTTAAATTGTTGCTTAGACAATTTGATGAAGAGACAAGTTAATTCTTTTCTATAGGGAGGAAAAAAACCTGTTGCACCAAAACTCTTTGAAGATTTATAGAGGCACTTCTAACTGCAGCCCAAAGTGGCCTGGAAGAGGAAGACCTCCAGAAAGTTTTAGAGCAGGAGCCCCATGATTGCATCGCAGCATGCTCTTGCTTTTTGTTTTGGAGCAGTATTTTGTTTCAGAGCAGTATTTTGTTTCTTTCTTTCTTTTCCCCATAGCTATTCCTCTTGTAGAAAAGTCACAGGAAAGGAAGGCAAAGAAGAAACTTTAACACCAGCCTTCCCTGCCCCAGCCCCACAGATAGCCATCTCACCAGACAAAGTGCAGTCCTGGAAGGATTCTGTGCTCTTCTGCCAGAAGCATTTGAAAAAAACATTCGGGCTCCTGCAGAACAGGGCACCATTTTTGAAAAGGTCTCTGCACTGAGAAAGACAATTGATTTTCTTCTTTTGGCCTCTTCCCCATGCAGCAGTGTTTTATAAAGGCAGAGAAACAGAGAAAAGGATCCAGAAGGGAGTGTTAAATATTTCACTTTCCTGTTAGCTGGAAAAATCAAACATGACACCTCTCACCATCCAGAAGGTTGCTTCTGGCTCTCTCTTCTTCTGTTGTGTTTTGGGTTACATCTCATGTTAAAAGGTTTGGGGCAAGAAGTGGGTGAAATTAGAGTAAAATTCCATCTGGAGGCAAACTTTAACAAATACTGAGGAGTGAGTTTGGTCTTACAGCTGGGATATAATGCTGAGTTTGCACTAGTGATTTTTCAGGTGGTGCGTTCCTCACTGAATTCTGGGATCCCAAAGTAGAAGGCATCCAAAGGTATTCCAAGGTGTTGAGGAGTCACACAGAGCTGTTCAAAAAATGGGAGGTTGTCAGTGCCCTTTAAATCTGCCTCTTTCTTTCCAGCTCTGTGTGTGTATGAAAGTGCCTGCAGGGGAAGGTGGGAAGCAGGTACAACGTGGAGGTGTTTTCTGTCCTTGAGATGTTGCCAGCCCATTTCCTGTGAGGACTTTGGCAAATGTTGCTGCAGACTGTACTGTGAGAACAGGCTCTGCTTTCTTTGCTTTATGCCAGCCATGGCCTCTTGTTTGGCTGCATCTAGAATTGTTATTTCTGGTAATTGTTGGATGGAGAAGTTGGAGATGCAAGAAGGATGGAAACATGGGCTCCTGCTGCCAGCCTGCATTTGTTTGTTGTGAGAAGCCTGAGCAAAGGGAGTTGGCTAATTTGGATTTAAGAATCTGTTGATCCCGGTTCGTGCATCCTTGGGCCTATACATCAAATCTTATGTTTAGTCATCTGCACACTCCTATAACTTATACGATGTACCTGAGTCCAGTTCTCAGTCTGAAATCCAGACATAACCATGTCTTAAGTATTCAATTTCAGTACAAGACTTTCACAATGGTTTGACAAGGTCATACAGCAGCACTCTAGAAGAACCCTAGATGATCAGTGAGTAGGACTTATGTTATATATATATATTATTAAATTGATACATTAAGTATTTTTCTTTCTGTCACTGCATAGAAAGGTAACAAGATTTTATTCTGTCAAGGGGAGATTTGCAATTCACTGTTTTTCTCTCACAGTGCTGCAAATACCTAATCTTCCTATATGATGGGACATGTATGTTCATGGTTGCAAACGCCCACTGGATGTTTTTCAGGTCTCTGTGAAGAAGTTGCCCTGCTGTTCATGCCTTTGCCAGCGTTTTTTATGGCAGGAAAGTCAAAAAATGAAAGCTGGGCCTTCATTTACCCTTTTTACCTCGTGGATCCATGTGCATGTGTGTCTGTGGGGATGGGAGCCGCCTCTGCACAGACCAGACAGACAGAGGAGCTTTTAGCTGGAATCACAAGGTTGTGAAATGCTCGATGCCTTGACCTGTAACACGCGACTGTAAATTCCTCTGCTCTTGTTATGTTTTCCAGGGGTCATGGTCTTTAACAGTTTACTTAGTGGAGGAGGAGGAAAGAAGCCCTTTGTATTGTTGAGCAGCGGACGAGAGTTTGCCTTGTCCTGGCAGCTGGCGCTGACACAGGGCTGTTCTTCAGGTGTTGCTTTGATGGACAGTGCCCCCGATGCCCACGGAGCAGCAGGGGTGGTGGCTGCCTCCACTTACCTGGCTTTGGGTAAAGAAGAACCTGTGGATTCTGTCCAGGTGGGACCCAGTGCTGCCTTTCCGGTGTTTTCATTGCATTTCAGATGGAGGCTGAGCTTTGCTCCAGACTAATTGCCTGCAGCAGCCTGCTGAAGTGAACTGCAGATGTGATGCAGTGCATGCACAACCAGGCACTTGCAGGGACAGGTTCATGTTAGTAGGAAGTCCAGCAGCAGATTCAGTGAGGCTGGAGTCCCAGGGCCACAGACCTTTAGCATCTCTGGAGCGGGGAGGAGCAGATGCTGCTTTATCATGCTGTGAACTGTCTCTGTACAGACAAGCAGCCTGACACTGTGTGATCTCAGTGAGTCACTGGCCCCCTGTCTCTGCCTGGGGTGTTCCTGCATCCATGGCTATTTTGGTACTCAGGGACACCACAGTGCTGAGGTAGGTACTTTGAGTCACATTCACAAAGGTGTTGCCAGCTCTTCTTCGGCTGGTGCCAGTGCAGGCCTGAACTCAGTGTTCCTAGTATTGGTAAAAATAGCACCAGGATGCACCAAGTGTCCCTGGCACAGCCAGAACTGAAAGCTCCTGGGCTGGTCAGGACTCTATCTGTGACAGAGAGCAGCCCACACCCAGTTTGCACTCTGCAGCACTGTGGTCAGGAGGAGAACACGGTTCAGACTTGCAGTGGTGAAAACTCCAGGGCTTTTCACGCAAACAATTCGCTCTGTTCCCTCAAAAAATACTGTCTCTTCTGGCAACAGCTTTGAAATGAGAAGGAGCTATAGCAGAGCCCAAAGTGACTGCTGGCAGCACTTGTTGTTTTGTGACACCTGGGCTAGGAAATACATTGTGTGAAACTGAATTCCGTTCGGATGCGAGGAAGTGGGAGAGTATCCTGAGCATAGCCAGATGTGACCCCCAACCCTGCTCGTGCAGCAATCCACATACACACATCTCACAGATTTGCTGTCAGGTCCTGATCCTGAAGAGAAGTCAGTCTGTGTACTGCTGTAGGTTTGAGATATGGAGGACTTCAGCTGTCTGATTTTTTTTTTAGATTTTGTTTTGTTTGTTGGTTTTTAACTATTTGGTTTTAAACTATTTTTTCCCCAGAAAAGCATAGTCCTGCTGTGTTAGCCTTTCACCAGAAAGTTAGGGTCAAACATGCTGCCTGGTGGGCTCTGACACCACTTGTACTGAGAACTTGCCAAAAGGGCTTACCCAGGCAGCATGAGAAGTTTAACAGAGAAAAGTAGGAAGGTGAAGATGTAAAATATCCTCTCAGTGCCTGTATTATGGAAAGCAAAGTGACACAAAAAACGTACAAGTAGAATGGGGATGGAGGCAAACTACTAGACTTCTCCAAGCCTCAAAATACTGATAAAATGAAGATTTTGTGTGCTTACAATTCACATGGAGAGTTGAAGTAAAAAAAGAAAGTTTCTCATGCAAACATAGAAGAGCACTCCTCCATTCCCATATCTTTTTCTGTGTCTTTAACTGCACATCTTTCCACCTTTTTAATTTTAAAACGCATGTGTGTTAAGCCTAGAATTTCCTGTGGCTACAAGGAATGGGGTCTGATTGATCGTAAGAAGGGACAGTCTAAATGAAGTGCTTGGACTTGCCCCGGGCACTTCTATCTGCAGGTGCTGGGAGCTCTTGCCAATGTGAATGACTTTTTGGAACACAAGTGATTATTTACTGCTGAAGCAAGCCAAAGGCTATGCTTCTCCTTGCAGCTCACAGCCCTTGGCCTCCAACAGGAAATGTATTTAGTTTTCAAATCCCTCTCTGACTAAAAAAGAAATTCCAGCAAAACGGCAATAAACATTCTGAGAGTCTCCTCTTCTGTAGGAAAAACTCATGAGCTTGGGTTTAAAGTGAAATATCCTGTGATTATCCTATTCTAGGACTGGGCTGGGGTCAGCTTGTTGCGTGTGGGAGTCAGCAAGATGACCTGGGAGAAGGTTGCCACACCCTATTTGCCACCCACCCTACTTTTAGAAACTCTGAATATCACCAACATGATGTTTTCAAACAAGGATTGCAGAAGGGTTCACTGTTTGATCGTCCTCTTCTCAGTTTGTCATTGATTTCCCCCATGAAAATAGTTTGTGCAACGAATCCCAGCTGTATTGCTGGCACTTTACTAGCCAGCAAATACAATCCAAATGTTAATTCTTTGGAGCCCAGAGCTCCGTGCCAAGAAATGAATAATCTGTGCAAGGCTAAACAAACAGTTTATTGATGGGGTGGGGTGGGGTGCAGGTGGGGGGTGGCTGGGCTCAGAAGCAGGCGAGCCCGAACAGAAGGACATCAAAGCTGCTTCTGTCAGAAGACTCAGTCACATGTGATTTGTTTTCTCTTGCCGCTAATTCGGTTACGTGTTGAACTACCAATATTCCCAGGCAAGACTGCGAGAGCTTTCCAGCCCCAACACAGCAGGCGGGCGGAGCAGATGTCTGCACCCTGCTCATCCCAACTTGCCCTCTTTGTCTTTTTGGGACATGGGAGTGTGATGGGCACACTCGGGTCCAGAGCTCCAGCAGCCAGGCCCTCGCTACATTTGCCTCTGCTTTATAAATGGAGCACATGAGGCAATTTGGAAGTTAACAGTGGCATTTCTCTGGCAGCTGATGGGAGTGTGGCAGGGCTATTCTAATGAGATTTAAACCAATAGATTTCAATTACGTTGTTAAATCTTTGCACCTTCTGCCTTTCTCTCCCACATTATCCAGGAGGTCAAGACCAGAAGAAGGATTAAAGCCTAAATCCCCTGAGTCCCAAGCCAGCAACAGTGCAGACCACTCATTGTAAATGCTACTGGATCCTGACCCCAGCTATGTGCTGTAGTAATCCACTTTGCAAATTTTGGGCCAAAGCCAGGGCAGGATCCTGGGGATGCTGCCCAGCCAGGTCTTGTTCCTCTTCCAACCTGCTGCAATGTTACAGCATGCTGTCTGGACTTTTTTTATTTGGGGGAGGGGGCAGAGAAGAAGGACTGGATTGCACTTGAAACCCAAACCCAGTGAAATACAGAGACGGAAATTTGAGTCTTAATTTTTAAAATAAAGGATCCGCTCAAATTTACAAGAACTACGTGCTGGGGAAATGATACAAACAGGCCTCAGTTTCTTATTCCACTTCTCAGATACACTGACTGAGCAGGTATCTCCACTTTTCCGTTCCTCCCCATGGCAAAGAGGGTCCTTCCCACCCAGGGGTGTGCCTACACTGGCAATGTCCTTGCTGGAGACAGTAATCTTGCAGACAGACCTGCCCAGCCTGCAGCTCAGAGGAGATGGAGGGATTCCCTGGCCACCCTCAACACCTGTCGACACACAGACAGGAGAAGGTGAGGGCCTGCAGCATGATGGTTTAATAAGTAAAAGACAGGGAAAGTCGCAGGTGGGGGTGTTGTGATGACAGGCCATGGAGCCGCATGCACAAGCAGTTAAGTCTGTCGGGGGTTAATCTAACTCAGGTACTGATGCGGGCATTTAGATAGTGGATAACTCATGCTGTCATTAACCTGTCAGCATTACAGCAGGAAGATTATATCTTCACAAGTATATATTGATCTGGAAAGGGACGTGTTAGGCATGACCAAGCTTTTTATACACTGTCTTTTACCACCTGCTTTTCCCCTGATCAAAGACGCTTAACGTGTGTGGTCAGTGCAAAGAAAGCCATGTTTTCCTCCAGGCTGGAGAGATGTTTCTCTTTGTCCTCTTCCCATTATCTTGGGTGCAATCTAAATATCTGGTTACTTACACAGCCCCTGCCTTTTCATGCTGATGGAGCAGTGAAGCTGAGATTGGTGTCTCTGTAGGTCAACCCCAGCCTTTTGCAGAGAAATTTGCACTCGCTCTGTGTGTGCTACGAGCAGCTCAGGTGCAGGACAGCTCTGAACTAGAACCTGGGTGTGGAACACAGGACTTTTCTGGAGCTGGTAAGCCTGTTCTTGTCAGGTGATTTACTGGCTCAGGGACTGCTGTGTGGTGAAATAGATCCCCAGCATTTGGGACAGAATTGGTTCCTCCAGGCATTCAGGCCTTGGGAAGAGTTTGCCAAGGTGTGCTGCCTAGAGATGCATTCCAACATCTGGTTCCTTCCACAACACACCAGAAAATGAAAGTTTATGGCCTTCATTCGGGAGAGGCTGGGCAACAATGTGCGTGACTCAAGGAGAGGACAAGGGTTACAGCCAAGGTTTACAGCCGTAAATGTCTTCATATTTAAGTGCACCAAAAAGCTAATATTAGGACCATTTCACTGGGAGTTCCACCTATGGTAAATGGTCTTTTTACAAGCAACAGCATTCTTCTGATGACATAGCATATCCATTCCCAACAGTTCCCAAACTTGGGCAGGTGGGCTACAGATGGTCCCCAAAACCATGGCACAGTCACATGTGCAGTTCTTTCGGCTACCCAAGGACAGCACCATGTGGTAGTTCACAGGAGAGTTGAGTAGCTGGCAGATAGGCAAGGACTAAAAGTGTAGGAATGAGCCACACTCACCAACAGGATAGCATGTCCCATTACTGAGTGGCATCAGGATTTCTCACAGCATAGTGAAATCAGCTAAAATTAGGATTTTTTCCTGCCTTACATCATCTGGATTGGCAAATATCCTGAAGAGAAGTTTTGCAGTACGAAATCGAGAAAATTCCCTAGCATTGGCATAAAAATGCTGATATTGGCATTTCTTACACTGCGTACAAACTACATTTCTATGAGCTGTTCTGATGAAACTTTGAAAGGCAAGTAAGCTTTTCTTTCATTCTCCTGGTTCCCCTGCTTTGGGAATGCAGACAAGAAGCTAGTTGAGCTCAGATGAATGTTCTTTGTACATCGCTTATGTGAGAAAGCAAAGGTAACTGATAGTGGAGATATTCTCTGGAAGCTCTGCATATGCTGTTGCCCTCCAGACCTGCTCCTGGAAGGGACAAGTCATGGAAAGGCAGAGGAAGCAGTTGTGCTTCCTTTCCCTGTGCTCACCCCAAAGCCCTACATGAGATGTGAGCAGCATTAAAACATTTTCCTCTTTCATTTTCCTGCAAGCGTCCACTCGGCATAACCTTGTTCTTCCAGGGTCTGAACTGGAGATACCTGGGGAAATATGAGAGGACAAAAAGTCCCCCAAGAACTGCCTAATTTGGCATCAAAATGTTGACAGTGTTTAGACAAACCCTCAAAGCCTCCTGAGAACAATTTGTTTTCAACACTGTGGTGGAAACTGGCTGCTCTTGGATAAGAGGCAGGTGGAAGTTCAGTGGACATGCGTGGCTGGTCCTAAAGCCTCCTGCCTCAGATTGGAAGCCTCTGCTGTCTGTTGGCAGCCGAGTTCCTGAGAGCTGATGGATGTGTGCAGGGCATTGAGCACGCAGGCTCACGGGTGCATGCGCTGTTTGAGTGCTCGTAGAAGGTGACTGCATTTTATTTGTTCAAGCTGAACCACAGTTCTGGGCAGATGACAAAATGGCTCATCCTCTCCCCTTAAACACAACCACAACTTTTGACTCAATGTTAAAAACAGAGCAAAAAGTTCACTGACCTGTGTGTCTGCACATGACACCCTTGGAAAAACCTCCCCAAGCTCCCAGCTCACCCAGACCTTTGCGAGGAGGCAGCACTGCCTTACTGGGGGGCTGTGAAGTCATGGCTGCTCCTTGTGCACTGGCCACACAACGATATAACACAAAAAAAACCCCAAAAAACCAAAAGTGGAGAGAGGAAGAGAAACGAGCATTCTTAACAAAAACATAATAATATGCTAAGGCAAGGCTCTTTGTGATGTGCTGTTTGAAAGCAGCCGGGCACTGAGCTGTCGTTACCAGCCTCCATCATTTGAGGGCACCCTAGCCTTTGATGTTGGCTGCAATTAGCTGTGGGAGCGGTGCAGTGCCATCCTGGTCCTGGCAAGGCTGCCTTTCCCTCTCTTCCCTCCAACCCTCCACGTCCGTGCTGCTGGGACTTGCTTCTTTCCTGATGGCGGGAGCTCATGCTGGGCTCGCAGATCACCAGCCTTGTTGGTGTGTTGGGGATTGGAGGTGAATTGCCTAAAGGAGGGATGCACTGGCATGCCAACACTGCTATTGATTAATGCTAATTATCATTTAATTTAACCTCCAATTAGTCTTAATCAATTGTCACATTCTCCCTGAGTATGATTGCGAGGATGATGTACAGTGAGCAGGATAATTGTCTTGAGCTTTTCCTTGCTTGCCAGATGGCTATTTTCTATCCCTTTCTTTTGCTTTTAATGGACCTGGGTGAATAATTTATTTGCCAAATTTAGTTGCTGCTGCTGCTGCTTCTTGTCCCTTGGAACTGTCATAGTTTGAGTCTGATGCTTGGTCCAGAATTTCTCAGCACAGAATATTGGTTCTTGGTCTGTACAATGCATTACAGCCATTTGATCCTGAAAAATCAAGCAGAGTGGTTTCACTTTAATCAGGCATGCAGTGGAGTCTCATGGCCCTGGCCCCACTGTTGCTGTCAGTCATAACTCTAGGGATCCAGTTTTGCATTAATTTTCTATGACTGTTTCTTTAAAAAGTGGTCACAGTCATGTTTCTGTCACCCAGAGTGTTTCCCTTCAAAGGGGGAAAGCAGGGAGAGAGAGCAGTTTCGTCTGTTCATCTGGATCATCATCTCCAGGGCTTGAATGCAGGCTCTGGCAATAAGCGAACACCAGCTCAACCTCTTCTCCCAAGGGGCCAGCTCCTCTCTGTTACAGCACCAGCCCTCTTAACACTCTCCTATGTGGTCTTCCCACTGAAGCTGGAGAGACTGGTTTTATCTGAATATCGCCATGGCAGCCTGGCCTTTCCATGTTGCATTTGAATGGATGGTCACAGAATATAATCGGAGGTACTTGTCCAGAGCTAATAATAGCTCTGTCTGTCCAAGAGAATTACAAAAAAAAGTATCAATTCATTAATCACCCCCACTGTTTTTGTGTACATTACTGATGAAACATCAGGCAGTGTTCCCTGAAGGTCAGTAAACTGGGGCAGTTATCCAAAATTACCTTCTGAGATCTCTCTGAAAGCTAAGGGAAAAGTGAGCAGAGCACAGTCCCATCTATTCTTGCCGAGGATCAAAAGCAACTCAACAATACCTCAGGGCATCAAAGACAGCTGATAGATCTAACAATAACATCTTGGAGCCCTGATATTCATCTGTAACCTGGACTGCCCGTGCAGTGCAGTCTCTGTGCTCTACTCCGTCTGTACCCAGACCAACATGGGTCAAGAAAGGCTGAAACAGTCAGGCACTCGGGGAATTCGCTTCCCTTCACAACTTTCTCATTAACCATGCCCACACCTGAAGAACAGAAACAACACAGCCCCATTGCCAGCATCCAGCAATAGCTTGTTTGGGCACCTTCTCTGCACTTTCCAGAGATGTCTTCGGCCTGCCCTGTCACAGTTTCAGCTGGGGCAGTTTCTTCCCTCAGCCCTGCCACCAGGTATCTGCGATGCTGATCAAAAGCTCTGGTGGACAATGCAAGTTCATTTCAGCTGGTGGGCAGGTCACAGCCCTGCCACCAGTACCACTGCTTGTCTTTGAGCCTCTGCCGTGACCTGAAGCGAGGCAGTGGCGGTGTGGGAAGGTGGATGTGGCCATGGCCCCTCTGCTGTCTCCTGGCAAGGCTCTCCACATGGGCACTTGTCCTCCAGGGCATTTCCTCCCTTTCCTTCCCTGCAGAAGAAAGGAAGAACCTCATTGCTGGAATACTCAGAACCTCCCTTGCAATAGAAATCAGAAGAACCTCGGGTGCTTTGTAGGAAACATGCAGTTCATCCCAGGATTATGTCCTGACTTGTTAATTATTTTTTTAGTTTTATTTTAGAAAATAAAAGGTCAGCTTATCTGTACAGCTGAGCTCTTCTTCCTCCTATTCTGTCCCCAATGGGTCAAGTTATGTGGGCTCACATGTCCCAGGCAGATAGTTATGTCTTGGTTCAATGTTATTTTATTATAACCATTTAAGATACAGGAGAACTTTAGTGAAAAATAAAACTATGGTAAAGCAAATCCGTTGCTCCATCAAAATGAAAGCTGACCCCTTGCTCGCCTTTGTGCATGGGCTGGATAAGAAACTCATTGTAAGACTAAAATGAAAAAAGAAGGAAAGCCAAACTTGTTTTGTTCGTATAAACATGGGACTTTCGATTTACTTTTCACAGAGCTTTGACTGGGCAACAGAAGAAATGTGAGCTATCTCACAATGTTCCCTTGGCATAACATGGTGCTTTCAGTCTCATTATTATTGCATTATATGTAGCACATCTGTTACTGGTCAGGAGCCAAACTATTTAATTCTATTAGATACATCTATACAGCTAAGTGATAATCTACACCAGGTTTATGGAACAAGCACTTAATTCTTGGCAGGGAGCAGCTCAAGACTTGATACAAGAGCAACAGAATATATGCAGTGTAGTTGTAGATCAGTGTCAGAAACTGGCCAGAAATCATTTCTGCATTCTTCGGCATGCAGGCATTCCAGTGTGGGAAACTATTCATTCAATTTATTGTTCTAACATCTGTAAGTTATTGGGCAAAGGGGAGGGGAGAGGGAGAAGAGGAAAATGCTCAGAGGGAAAAACGTTTACCTAACAAAATACTAACTCTTTCAGGGGGTTTCATGTCAGCACTCTGTAAATAATAGGAGCCTTTTAATGCACATATGGTAGTATTTACTTTGTGGAGAGGTACACAGAATCCTGTTCTGCTCAGAAAGTTTTGTGCCCCAGTGCTGCTCAGGCATATAGTTTTTGCTGAACATATTTTGTCTTAATCCATCTTTTATCTTGCTGAACACAACTACCAAAAGCAAAGTCACGTTGCATCGCCTCTGCTCACAAGCACCCCTAGAGCAGGCTGAACATCAGAATGTGGGGTTGAAAGAAGGAGATCAGCTCCTCAGGTCTCCCTGCCCTTGCAGGGCACAAGGCAGCTCCAACATTTGCTGGCTGGCAGTTCAGATCCTGGTGTTTTTTCCCTCCCCTCCCAGCAAGACCCTTCCAAACTTTGAGAGGAGGAAGCCCCAAGCCACGTGTCCTTCCCAGAAGCAAGTAAACATGGTTTTGACCCATTTTGGAGGGGAGGGGAGGAGGAAGGGCACTGGGAGGTGATGGCTTGCTGAGGGTTGCACAGGATGTCTGCAGCAGAGTGGAACAGGGGCCAACTCTGAACTGTCAACAGTTCCTCTACCTTTATCCACCAGACCATCTTTCCTTCCTTTATGTGAAGAGTTGAAACAATTCTGAAAAGAAAAGGAAAAAAAGAAAGAAAAAGGAAAAACAAAAGAAAAAAAGAAAAGAGAAAGAAGAGAGGATCTCCACCTGCAGACATTTCTGACCTTCCACTGACAGGGCTTTTCTTTTCCTTTCCTCCTTCCCCCCATCAATTTTTTGGTCTCTCAGTGGAATTAATTGGGTCTATTTCTCAAGGAAGTGATGTCAGGAGACCTGGGTGTTCCAGGAATAGTTATTTCCATATGATTTGAGCAGGTTCTTACATACTGTGACACGTATATTGTAATTTAAACAGATCTGGTTCTTTGGACTGAAGGCCATTTATAAGAGTCTCCAGCTGGAGAGGAATTCATTCACTCATGGTCTCTGGGGAGCAGCAGCATCCTTAACTCTCTGCTGTCTCCTCCAACACCTAGTGTCTGAAATTTCCCTGAACTGTCTTATCCTGAGCCTGACCCTACCCAGGTAAGAACAGCTATTGATTTCAGAGGCCCTGCTCTGCTGTGGGTGAATGTGGCTGAGCTCCACTGCACATTGCAGGCAGCAGGCTGGTAACACCAGCAAAATCATTCCTGGTCATCGCTGATGGCACTAGAGTACTTATAAGAAAAACCCAGTCCTTGCACCTGAATTTGCAGGCTGAATCCAAGAGGTAAAAACAAGACTCTGAATGAAAGCAAAAGGTTGTAATGCTGAACTATATTTAGGCTGTGAGCTTTGGGGACAAGTGCTGCATTTATTTTTCCCATGGACTTGTACAGCATCTCATACAGTCAGGTTCTGGTTCAGGACAGATGTCTGACATACAACAATAGTGCCAAAATAATATCATTAAATACCAGTAATAACATCATGAGGTAATAAATAGTAATAAAACCTTGGAGAGAGGCCAAGCAGAAGGATCTTCAAAGGCTGTGCTGCCCCTGCTACTCTTGATCCTGAACTGTGCATGGTCTTCAACCCTAAGTGAAGTGGAGAGGTGTCAGAGAAACAAGGCTCTTGCTTAGTGTGTGGTCACAGCACCCGGGGATGGGGTGAGGGGGGAGAAAGGTCTGTGCCTTACTGAGCCCCTACACCTTCCCCTCCTGCCCCATGCAACGTCCTTCTGACCAGGTCTTGTCACTGCTGTGCTGGTTGTTTCAGTGGTTTCAGAGGTCGTTTTAAAATCATCTCATGATTTAACATTACACTTGTGTTTCCCAAGTGCTGCTCATGTCAGGGGTGCAAAAAGCAAAGCCAGTGGCTGGCTGAGGCCTATTAGGTCTCAAACACAGCCCTGACCTGTCTCTTCCCTCTAGCTGAAGGCCTTGGGCAGGGCCAGTCAGGAGGAACTGGTCGCTGCTGACAACAGCACTTTGTACTGCATTTGTCAACACATTGGCTTGTAAAAGTTAATCTCCCAGCACATGGGTTTCTGTCCATTAAACAAATAACTCACACCCCTGCATGGCCTGGACACACC
Organism: Oreocharis arfaki; assembly: GCA_013398015.1. Lineage (NCBI taxonomy): Eukaryota > Metazoa > Chordata > Aves > Passeriformes > Paramythiidae > Oreocharis > Oreocharis arfaki. Next base: position 314,768 of record VZRR01014152.1, on the reverse strand, counting down.
CTTCAGGGGACTGACTGAAGGAAGGAGTCGCTGCTGGCTGAACCTCTGACCTCCAGCCAGGTTCTTCCAGGAGAGCTTTGCTCTCTGTGGAGCAGAACAAACACATCCTTTGTACTGACCACCCTGCTCCCATCACTGATTCTCTGAGTCACCGTGAGGAAGAATTTATGAGGACTTCAGATACTTTCTTGAAAATGGGGAAATTAAAAAGACCAAATTCAAATGGTAAGAAAAGTCACGTTGTTTTTCACCGTTTATTTGCCATTAGCTTTGATAATTGCTCCAGAGTGCAGTACCTTGTGACAGTGTCCCCTGGAGTTACTGCTGCCCATGCTGAACATATATGCTGATATCCAGAGGTTTAGGGCAGCAGCTCTGGCATCACACACACTAGCAGTAGAAGCAAAACTCATATTCGAAATGTTGAAGGCACTGCCAGTTACCCCACCAGAATCACTCTGTGCTTTTCACAGCACCATTTCTCTCCTTCCTGCTCACAGCTCTGCAACTAACCAATGGAGCATCCTGGCATCATGCTGCAAGCTGTGTTTTTGCAGTTAGCAACTTCAAACTTTTCAAAATTAAGGATATTTTTGAGTTGGTTTGTGGGGTTTTTTTCCTGGTTTTTGGTCGGGTTGGTTTGGTTTGGTTTTTGTCCCTTTCATGAAACCTGGCAAGGTGCTGGTAGCACAGGCGTTGCTTAGTAAAGTGGGGTAATTTCTGCAGGCTGGGAAAATCTTACATTTATTATGAAAATAATATCCACTGTGCCCTTGAAGCTGTTCACCATTTTAAAACTACTGGTGTGATGATACCAATTCCTGATGCTGGGTATTAAAGAAATGACTCTCACCCACTCTTCTGTGAAATCTTCCTTTTCATATTGTTTGCATATACACTTGATAGGTAACTTTCATCTCTACAAAGTGCTGGCACAAAAAAATATTTTGTCTGCTATTTTCTTTCCATGGTCCAGAGCAGAAGACTCTAGACATGATCTCAGAACACCATTGCAAAAAAAGATGAGTAAAAGACATTTAATTTCAAGGGCTGCTCATTAGGTATTTTTTCTTGCTCTCTTCCCATGAGAGAAAATTATGTAAATGGAAAACCTCAGTGGGAGTAGTTTGCTGTGATTTAGATTATGCCTGGAAAGTGGATGGGGGTCCTAAGATACAGGTATTTCACCCAGCAGAGCATACCATGTTCCTGGAGCCACAGCTGGATGAAGCCTTGGCTTTGGTGCCATCCCAAATCCACCTTTGGAGAAGTAAGGTGTTTCTGTCATCCACTGCTGTCTGTTACAATCCACTGGGACCATTTGTCAGAGTATAGCCATCCCCTGCAAGAAACATTCATCAGTCCATCCACAAGTAACAGGATTCAATTCCCCTCTATAAAATCAGCATGAGACTGTGTAGGAAGCATCAGGACAGGAAAAGCCCAGCAGAACAGCCCCTGGGGCTAGTGCAGATCTGCTGACAGTTCACACTGCTTGCTGCTAGTGATAGCTCATTGGTCATGGTGTTGGACAAGGTTTTCAGAGGTCTGAGTTCGCCTTCCAGTTTTCCATAAAATTTCTATGCCTTAATTCCCCACTTCTGAAAGCAAAGTTGGTGGGAGAATGCACATCCTTCTTGAATGTTGTGAGGGGTACGGCCCTATAAATCCCACACAGTTATAGACTAAGTCACACTGCGCTGTTTTTAGAGCCGACAAGTTCTCCACATGCGGTATAAAATAACCATTAAATCATCTGTAATGAAGCCAACTTAACTGTAATTCTATAAGGCGTGGATTGAGGACATGCAACTAACAGAACTGGTTAGAAAATGTGGGAAACTTTTCAATGGAGAATTAAAAATAACCTTTGCATTTTTTTTTCCAAATTTACTTGTTTGCTTTTAGTTTAGTGAACTTTTCCTTCCTCATTTAAGCAGCTTTAATCTTCTCCTTCTTTTTTCTTTCTCATTTTTTCATTAGAAAGAGCAAAGAAAGGAAAGAAGGGGATGAAAACCAATACGGAAGAGTGAAAACCTGAAAATCTTCAAACCTTGCTGGTTATTTTTTTTTGAGATCATTGGGATGAGGGTTTTTTTGATTTGTTTGTTTCAAAAATGAATAGTTACGTAAATGCCAGAAATTTCTGTTTCATTAAGTGGGTTGTTTGTCACTGGAGAGTATGGCTGAATTGAAGAGGCCAAGGCCTTCCCTTCTTCATTGCAGCTGGGAAAACTGAAGTGAAACACCAGAGTGATGACCCTGAGGACACATGGTAGGGATCAGTGTCAGAAAAGGTATTTAGGCCAGAGAAATCTCTGGCTCCTCTCCCAGGCCTGGACCATTGCTGCTCACAAGGGAGCTATGTGAGGTCTTCTACTGCAGCACAACCACGCTGTGCACAAGGAAAGCCTAGAGGGCTTCCCTCTCCCTCTCACAAAAAATACCCCTGCATCTCAAGGTTGCTTTTCAGAGCCCCTTCTGCAGCAGTGTGGTGAGGGAACACCCCAGAATGGGTCTTGGTGATGGGTGTAGGAGGCAGGATGCTTGTGCTGGGGACAGGTGGCGGGTGGGGGGACAGGGGACTGTTGTGGGGCACAGCCAGGAACGTGGCGAAGGACTGTGCACACAGATCTACAGATGCCTGAATTAATTGCCTGCTGTTTACAGCTTGGGTTTATTGCTCAGCTTTTAATTAACTGTTTCCGGATTTAATCTCACAAATGTTCTGTCTTCGTCCTTGTTTAATCCGGCAGTCTAATGGCAAGCTGATTTATGCAGATCAATACTGTTTACAAACATGAAAGCCGCCGGTCGGTGTTTGAACTCCAGGCGTGATGGCATTGGTTATCAATAGCTGAAGCAGCCTCAGCAGGTGGCGTGTCAATATGCAGCCAGTCAATATGCATGGAGCAGCCAAGATTAAAACTTTTTTTAGCAGGAGTGGGAGGGAGCTGCCTAAACTCCTCATCATATTCATATATGGAGGATTTACTATCCGCTCCCGCCCCTGCTTTCTTTTATTCGTTTTCAGCCATCCGAATGCAGTGCTAATGAGAATAATCTGGTTATTTGAGAACATAGGTGGTGGTGGGGAAAATAACTCTTCCCACAATCTGCTTCGGACTCTCACTCCCCTGAGCCAGCTCACCTGCAAAGGTGTTTCCCCTCTATCAAACTATTTTAAGTAGCAGCAAGGGAGACCAGGCTTGGTCTCTGCACATAGTTTACCACTGATTTAAATGGAAATAACTGAAGGTATTGGATTATTTTCAGTTTACTCTATTGACTTCAGTAGGCATGGAAGAACCATTCAGCAAATGCTTCCCTGAAAACAAGGAATGAAAACCCAATGGCTGGCGATTTTTGGTGAGGGGATGCATGGAGAGAGCAGCTCTCGATGTGAGCCTGCTTCTGCAGCCTTGTATCTCCTTGGACCTGTTCTCCTGCTTGTATCTTGGGCAGCTGTTGGCATAACTGTGAAGGGAAAAAAGAGTGTTTTCTCGCTGAGCTGCACAGGTTTGAATAGCACAGAGTCTGAACCCTTAGGGGACTGACACATGCTTATCTTCTTGCTCTCATTTCTTTTAAAGTCAGTGGCCCTGTTTTTAACAGGCCAGGTTAATCATGTGCAAACCTCTGAAAAAGAAGAGCTGAAGTTAGTCACCAGTCAAGGCTAGTGAAATCTCTTCTTGGGAAGAGTTATAAGCCTAAACATGGAACACAGAGCCTCAGCCTGATTTTGTCTGATACAACCTTAACCTACCAAGGCAAATGAGATCAGGCTTGCCTGTGCCTTCTCTTTATTAGCACAGTACTCCCAACACCAGCTGCATTCAGGGGCCAAGGCCCTGCTGTGCTGGGGATGGTACAAGCAAAGCTAATTGCATGTTTGCTATAAACACAGCTCTTACACAGTTGTTACACCTTTCATAAATACGTTTCTAATAATCAGCTGACAATAGCGTGGGCAAGCCAGAAGCATAACACAAAGCATAAGAATAAATTGCATTTAATTACAAGGAGAATCTAATTAAGCCTGATTTTCTTAGACCAGTGTTAGACTGGAAGTAACTTCATACACATTAATAGAGTTGTAACAAATGTGACCCGTGGTATAATGACAACGACTACTCAGGGGTGGATTGTCAGATTGATGCACGGCATGACATGAACACCATCCCCTAATTTCAAAGGTGTAGGGTAGATCATTTCTATGCAGAACGCAAGGGCTCCGATCCCCTCGTTACCTTTGTGCCTTGGCTTTATGCTTTTGGCCATTTGCAGCATTTTCCAGCATTTTCCAGTCTGTTTGTTCTAATATTCATTGTCGATTAAGTAGCCAGGAACAAGCCTCTTGGGGCAACAGCGGCAGTGTTTGCACTGGGGTCCTGTGGCTTCCTCGGATTGAACACCCTCCCCAGCGTCCTAGGAGGGTATTTTGTTCTCTGGGTTCAGAGGCAGTGCCATGATGGTTTAATTTGGGCTCTTCCCAAATGATTCCCACAAAAGAGGGAAAATAGGACATCAGGAAGCAGGAAATGTGGGGACATTGTGGGAATGCCAGGCCAGCGTCAGGCTTTGCAGAACCAAGCTGGATTTCAAAGTGACGCACCCTTGTGTACAGGCAGGCTGGTTAGAAGCTGCTGAACTGTTCTCTAGCAACTTGTGGCACACCGCAGGCTTTGTAAGGCTGGCAAAGTCGGAGCAGCTAATCAATTCTGCTTTATTCTCCTCGCCACAGACCTTCGCCTGCAAAGCACAGCGCCGGTTTTAATAGTGACATCTTGAGCGCCTTTCAGAGTCTGCTTGAAAGCAAATATAGGCCTTTTAATAGGTTATTTTAATGCATTAAACTATGGAGAGGAGGAAGAGAAGGGGAAAAAAAAAATCCCTGGCACACACATCTCTGCAAAAGTTTCAGAGTCTGGAAGAATCTGATCCAGAAACAAAAGCCCTTTGAATCTCTCCCCTTCCCTGCTCCCCCATGCCTGGCTCCCCCTCCCCTTCCTTCCTTCACTTCTCCCTCCTCCTGCTGAGCAGTAACAGTGCCAACTTATCAGATACTTTTAGCTGCCAGCTTCCCAGATACTTTCCTTTGAATGTGACCTGGCAGCAGCTCGCTGCAACTTTTGAACTGCTATGTATGTCATATGCTAAGAAGAAGAAGAAGAAGGAGCTGAAGTATAATGACTACTGGAATACGCGATTCAAGACAAAGTCAAAATGCTTTCAGTGGGGAGCGCGAGGCAATTTATTTTAACTCGTGAGGCAACTTTGCTATCCGACAGGAAGGGGGGTGGGGAAGTGAGCAGGATAATCGTCGCATTTTATCTTCACCTGAGGGCTGCGAGTCCATTGCCAGCATCCACAAACTGCCCCTCCTGAGAGCCCTGAGGTGCCCGTGGGAGTCTGGGATGAGAAGAGAGAGGCCAGTAAGGGCATGTGCCTCACTGGCCAAGGAGGCACCTGGGGGCACCATCCAGCCCTGACCGAGGGGGAAAACGGGAAACTGAGGCAAACTGACTCGTGCTGCTGCAACAAGTCTGCGCAGGGAACAGCACCAGGGATCAACCACCTGGGTTCCCGTTTTCTGAGTCAATGGGATCCCTCTGTTGTGTGAAGGAAGAAAAATATCCAGAAATCCAAAATCCACATGGAAACACGCAAACAGCTAAGTTTCCCCTATCAGTACCGGCTCAGGAAAAGGCTGTTGTAGGAGCAATCACCATTCAATGATAATTAGACCTTTTTTCCTTTTCTGTAGAAATGTATGGATTTTGACACGTTGCTTTAAAATTGCACAAACCAGTTATGGAGGGAAGCATCTGATTAAAAAACAAAATAAATACCATGAACAACAATACCCTCATTTCATTCACTCAGAAGAAATAGCTTTGATTTTTGAAACACAATAAATTTTCTTTTAGCAAAGTGGAAAGGAAAGAGAAGTTTTCAAGGCTGAGACACGGTATGAAGTGGTATCATTTACGAAAAAAATGTTTCAAGCGATTGGGCATTAGCATTTCAACTTTTGCTGGGAAGGAAATGGTTGAATTCCCAAGTTTTTTGTTTCAGAACAGAGTGGACGCAGTTTTCGTGGTCTGTGGGGTATTCTGCTCAGCGGAGAAGCCGGCTCCTGAACAGCTCTAGCTCTAATACTTTTAAAGCCTGCAGTGCCGGAGATCTTTCTGCCTGTAGCTGCCAGTTGAGGCTGTTAATAAAGAAGGAGTGGGAATGCTGAGACTAGAGGAAGGTGGTTCAAGATGTTCCCTCCAGCTCAGGGTTGTATTGCTCCAGGAAGCCTCCAAGTGCTCCCCAAGCCTCTGCTTAACCCTCACTGAAACAGGTAGACTAGTAATTATTTGTTATAAAGTTTATTAGTGTCCTTGGCACATTTCAGCAGACGCAGATTAAGACCACCTTGGCCCCAAGGAGTTTGCTGGTACACTGCCACCCTCACCGGGGCTTGGCAGGAGACTTAATACAATAATTTCACAAAGCGCTTTGAGATCAGGGGATGAAAGCTGCTACAGAAGTGCAAAATATAATGATTAATTGCCTTTTCTTGGTGGGAAGTTGCTATCATCTCTTCACTTTCTATGGCTGGCAAACCGGAGGGAGTATTTAACTTTTAAAAAAACCAACATCTTTACAAAGTAACAAATTAAGATGCAAATCTGGAGGGGTTTTTTCCCCTCTTCTTTTTTTTTCCCCCTCTCTCTCTCTTTTTCTTTTTGCTAATTGGCAGAAAATTAATGACTGTGTTTCTGACTGAGCAGATGCTCTCGTCAAAAAAGGCAGATTTGGAATTTCTCTAACCCTCCTTTTAAAAACACATCAAGAAGGCAGTAGCATGTGGCAGGTCAGAAATTAAGCTAAGGTAACTGTACAGATTGTAAAGAACACAAAGGAGGTTTTGTGTATGTGTGTGAGTGAGTGAGTGAGTGGGGGGTACTATTTTCTCCCCCCATTTCTCCCTTTTGTTTTAACTTCCTTGCATCGGATTTTATGGGGGTTTTTGTTTTTTTGTTGTTGTGGCATTTTTTTTTAAACTCATATTCCACTGCAGCTCACAATTAGCAGCCAGGCCTCTGGGACCTAATTAACCAATTCAATTAACAAAAAAAGCATACAAGTCACCCTGACATTTGTCAGCCATTAGGAGGGATGTCAGGCTGGCAGGTTCTACCGACACATTAATGATGATTAGCTCATTTGCAGCTCACTTTTACCCCAGGTGTCCACCTGGAGAGACTGGCACGAAACACTCCACAGACAGGGAGAGGGGCTGGGGCTGGGAAGAGCTTTACTGCAACTGTGGTGACCCTCAAAGGGAGTTTTGACCTTTTATTGAACGTATAATCAATAAGATTTTTGCCTCAGTTAAGAGAAGCTGCTGTCCCCTCATCTGGCTCCTGCGCTCGCTAACCTTCAGAGGAGCACTCGCCCGAAGAGCCAGGGGACCAGTGCTTGCCCCAGGGGCTGAAAACCCTTGTTTTTCAACTCCTTCAGTGGGAGAGAAGTCTTTATAAACATTTTCCTTGTCAATAGCGCTGTTTGCTTGCTTACCGCAGCAGGGCTCCTTCACTTGGCTGGGGCTGTTCCTTAGCTCAAGCCAAGCTCTTTGTTCTCAGGATTGATTAACTACAGTACTCTATATAATATAGGCAGATATTTATATAGACGTCGCTTCCGTTCCTGCCTCTGATCTCCCTTAATTTAACTCCATTTCCCCAGCAGCATTGATTTAATAATAAGTGGCTGATTGTTACGGAAATGAAACCAGGAGAAACATCGGCAAAGATCACTTCCAGGATGGAGAGATGTTTCACCCTTTGGGGATTTTCCTTTTTTTTTCTCAGCACCTGAGTGCAACTTTCCTTTCCTGCCCAGGGTTGACTCGAGGTCACCTGAGACTGCATCTGGCTCTTGCCATCCAGGGAAGAGCCAGATGTGGCTCCCATCCAGGGCACTGCCCACAAGGGCTCCCTTAGGCTAGATGGAGAAAGGGCATTGCTGAGATTTGCTCCTGGGGGGACATTCACGGGGCTGGCCAGGTCCACGGGCAGCTCCCTTGCCCTGTGCAGGCTGAGAGGGTATTTCAGGTGACTGAAGAAGGGCACAGTGGTGGGAACACACCTCCACCACTGTGCAGGAGTCAGTGATCCCCATGGTGGGCACACTGGGATGCTGCCAGCATCCTGCTTCATCCCACGCAGCCCTCCTGCCTTCACCATCCTTCTCCAACCCTGGCAGCCCAGTCCCAGCTGGGTGCTGGTGGTGCTGTGTGACATAGAATGAGAATAAACTACATGCACGGGAGTCACCAGAAGCATCCACGGGGGTTATTGCAGCTTCCCTCTCATTCAGACATGTCTGACAGTGCTTTTCCTGGAGGAAACAGAGTGTATCAGTTTCTTTCTTGTTGCCTCTTCCTCTTGTCCGTAGGACTGCTGGCCAGCCCTAGCCAAGAACAAACAATAACCTGCTATCAAGGAAGAGATTTCTTCCTTGATTTTGGCATTTTGCAAGTTTCCTGCCTGCAGGGTGAGCTCCTCACATGCAGAGGCAGTGACAGTAAAGTGAGAAACCCAGGCACAGCACCTCTGAGCAGGGGAGAGAGCCCAGAGAGCAGTTCAAAGGCGATCGGGTGCTTTCCTTAATTTCAATTAAATCCTAACTGCCCCTTCACATTAACTAATCACCGAGGGGCTGATTCAGCTCCTTCTGCAAAACAGGACATATATCAATAGCCAGAGCCAAACAGTCCTTCCTGGAAATCTGCAGTGCACAATAGTAAATACAGAGAACCAGGACTATTCATGTATTAACAATGCAGCGGCAGCAGCCCTTTATTGTCACACACATTGTTAAACCCACAAAGAGCAACTGGTAGGTTAAATCTATTTTAGCTGGGAAAGCTTGACAAAAATCCTTGCCACCAAGCATTTGATACTGATCACAGTGTCGCATCAGGGAACAGCAAGCTCAAAAGAACAAGTCATTTTTTTTTATTTCTGAACTTTAGAGGCAACGGCCTCTCCTCTTCGCTGGCTCCCCAGGTCTTAGTCCTCTTGGTAGGAGGTGGGCTTTTTTTTTATTTTTATTTTTCCTGCATGCCACTCAATGAGAGCAAATTCACAGGGGTGGGGAGGGGAGGGTAAAAAAAGCAGGAAACATACAATGCTGTATTGAGGCAACACAGGTGGATGGGAATGTGAACACAAGCTTCTTTCTCGAGGGAAATCAAATCCAAACCTCGGGATGGCAGCAAAGGGTGTGGCTTGCGAGGCAGCAGGACCGCTGGTGGCAAACAATCACGGCTTAAATCAGCTGTCTCATACAGAGACAGCCTACCTAGAGCATCTCTCTGAAATAAACACCTTGGTATTAGCACAAAAGGCTCGACTCAGACGGATCTGTTTGAGCTGCAAACATTACTGTAACCTATTCGTTTTTCCTAGGAGTTTTCTATGCAGTAGGACCAGGTGGTTTTTTTCCCCCGTAACACACCCCCATTTGAAATTATCCTAATTTTCGTGGCCTCACAGGCAATTTCCACAAAGATCTCTTAAAAAAACCCCGTAAACTTTGAGTCTTGAAAAGGACAAAGCTCCCTAAAGAGGATGGGAAAAAAATTCTTATATAGCACCATTTGTCCCCGTTGCAGGGATCACTGAATGCTGCCAGGAAGGTCTGATGTGACAAGGGGACATTAGTGCTGGTGACTCCAGCTGGTGGAGTCTATCTGTTGCCTAGTAGAATATTCTTATTTAAATTATGGCAATGATTGGCTCCTTGAAAGGGTAATTCAGAGCTTCCAAAGTAGGATCCCACACTGATTTTATAATCCACGCATTGGTTTTATAGGGACATTGAAGAGAGCTCTGTAATAGTGGATGCCTTTCGTGTTAAGGTGCTTCTCTTAAATTTTGCAAGTGGACTTTTAACATTAATCAGAATAACAAGTCACTGGGAAGATAAGGCCCAGGGCTCTCAACACAAACCTTCATTATTTTTTGTAACTCCCATGCCTCAGAGTAGCAGGGTCAGCAGTGGATAAGAAATCCTGTATTTTCTGGGAAAAGTGGGTGGCCTTCTATGTATATATGGGTGAGGTGAGGGGTCTAGATTAAGGTCTTTGGATGTAAAAGGAACTTGGAAAATGCCAATAGGCAGGATTTTGAACTACCCACCAGAGGACATCATGACGGGTGTGTTGTGCAGGGAAACCTGGGATGAAGGAATTTACCAGCAAAAACAAATTTCTCATCTCAGAACACTCAAAAAGAATTTTTCAAGGGGAGGAAAAAAAAAAATACTTGGTTTGAAACCAGGACTGCATTAACCTCAATGATCCTAATAAGCATCACCCACCTCAGCTTGGGCACTCAGGTGCCTTTCAGCTACCCCAGGGACAAGGGTAAACTGCGGCTGCACCTTGATCCCACTGTCAGAGGCTGATGTGGTCCCTATGCCAAGTTTCTTTGTGGCACTGCCACTCTGCTGAGAACCTTATGGCTCAATTTTACGGATGAATTTTATGCCATTGAAAGTCAGCCAGGCAGTGTGGAGGGCCTGTTTGCTCAGCCATAGCAGGAGTATCTGAAAACACTGACATCTTGTGACAGTTTGGAGTGAGATGACAACAGAAAAGAGCTAGAGAGCTGGTGGGGTGTCCATTCCTCTTTTGTGACTGGAGATTTTAGAGAGGCTTTTACACTTATTGCCGTTTTTCACATGCCTTCTGCACCACAGTGCGTTTGGGGGCCCTGCTGCTGCCAGTGTGAGCAGGTTCACGTGGCCACTGAAGGTGTTTAATCCCCGAGTTTCTGCCCACCTTGCTGCTGATTCACACTGCTACCCTTCAAACAAAGGTTTGATAGCCTAAATCTTGTGATAGCTTCTGTAGCCCTGAGGTGGGGACAGTCCCACTACCACCCTCTCCTGCAACCCACAGCCTCCCCTGTTTCCCACAGACCCCTCCCCATCCAGTGATGATCCCCAGGACCTTGTGGGCACACCCTGCACTGCCCCCCACACATCTGGGCACCTGGAAAGTGACAGGGCAGTGGTGTGGGTTGCTCTATCCTTGCCCAAATTGTCATCACAGCTCAAAGGGCCAAGTGAGTGGCTGCCCTCCAAACCAAACCAGAGGCAAAGGTGCTGTCAGAGAAGGCACACCAAGTCTCTGGTCTGGACCAAGCCATCAGCTTCTCCAAGATTTCATCTTGTGTTCAGGCCTTTGATTTTTCTTGAATGTTGTTTATTCATGAAAAATAAGTCTTTTTAAGCCTAGTCAGTTAAACCGAGATAGCCCTTTCTACCCCAGCCAGATTTCCCTTCCCCATGGGAGAAGTTAAGTCTCAATACACCTGGGAACTGCCAACCTCAAATGTTTAAATTCCAGAACCAGGAGATTTGCTTTTAAATTATAGGATGAAAAAGGAAATGGAGGTGTTTATTTACTTAGCTCTTTCCTTGGGTCTTCTGAGGAGTGAATATCATGTTTTCAAACTTTACTGGCAAACACTGCGAATGATTTTTTTTTTTTTAAGAAATGTCTAGATTTTCATATATTCACATGACTCCTGGAGCTGGCAATTTAGGGAAAATTATCCAGGACTCGAGATAAAACTGTGAAAGCTGGTATTGTTGAGGCTTGATTTGAAAGCTGTTTCATAACTTAGCTACATAGTAGAAAAGCAATAAAAATAATATGATTAAAATACATTATTTATTCCCTATTTAACAGCTATATAAATGCTATTAAATGTAGGAATCCTACCTAATTAGTTCTATTCCTTTCCATTTGCAGGAATACGTTATAAGGAGTATCAAATAAATAGATTTTGACAATTATGACAAACAACATAAAAGGCTTGCTGTGAAAATTTGAAATAAATTTGTTATAGTTTGAAAAGAAATAGCTGTATGCTGGTTGAGAAACCAGTCAGCGCTTTCCAACTACTTTTATTAAAGAGAAACTAGACTGTTTTTAAATTTCTTCCTTTGAAAGAACCCGAGGTGTTACGAATAGTCTGCTAAGCAGAGTCCAGGTAAGGCTGATGAACTGCTTTAACCAGCTTCTGTTTCCAAAATTAAAGTTCTGTGGGCAGAAGAGGTCGTCAGGGTGGCTTGCTTTTTCCTTATTGAAGTCGTGTTTGGGCTTCACAGATTTTAAAGCCAGAAGGGACTATTATGATTCCCTTGCCTGACCTCCTGCATAACACAGACTGCAGAACCTCACCCAATAATTTTCGCATCAAACCCATAACTTCTGTTTGATCTAGAGCATATCTTTTACATCAAGACTGGATATCTTCTTAAAGACTTCAAAAGTGATGGGGAATCTACCAAGTTCCTAGATAAGATAGTTTGAATTTGTCTAACTTCAGCTTTCAATCACTGGATCTCATTATGCCTTTTTCTGCTAGATTAAAGACTCTTCTTCCATCAGAAACCTCTTCCCCATGTAGGTACTTGAAGACCTTGAGAGGGTGATAAGAGAGGATGATATTTCTCGAATGGTTGAAGAGAATGTGTCATCTTAACAAAGATAAAAACTTATCCATGGATATTCTTTATTTTCCCCCCAGTTTAGTGCTGGTAAAAGGTGAAACCAGTAGACTGCTCTGGCGAGCAAAGATTACTGCCAAGAATAAGGGCTGCAGCATCAAACTCTGACTTACTCATTGTAAGGTATATTATTGTGGATTTGAAAATGTCTGTCAATTAAATTGCCCTTCTTTTTTCCACATGGAGACATTATTGTATAGTAGGATGCACCATCTGCCCATATGATGGGAGATTGTGTTTTTAACAGGCATTTACAGTTTTAATCCACTCAGGAATGATCCATTTCACAATTTTTTTATCCTTTACTTTCTAAACACAAGCACAAGAATAGCTTCACCTCAGGCTACGTCTGTTTTAAAATGTTTACTATAGCCCCAGCAAAAAGTCTGCTTTTTTTGTGTGTATGAATCTACATGAAGGGCTAATTTTTGCTGTAGGCTAATTGTGAAATCACATACACTTAGAAAAAACCCAAAAAACCAACCAACCAAAGGAGCAAAAAATTACCCACAAACCAAAATGCCGCACCTCCATTCTCAAACAACTCCTTTCCTGGCCATCCAAAACAGTCTCATTGTTGTAAAATAGAAGAGGAGAAAGGCAGTACAAGAAAGAAATATTTGCATGAAGGTCAGTGGCTCCTAATTCTCTCCATGAAAGACCTTTTTCCCCCTCTTCAGACCACTGACAAGAATCCCAGTGATTATTTGGCCAAGGAGTTTGCAGGAACATTACACTGCAGTGTTTGTCCAAGGTGGACAGTGCCATAAAGTGTATTCAGCTGGAATGCTCCACACCTTTGTGTGGAAGAACAAAGGAGATTATTAATGAATAGTGGTAAACCACATGCTCCTGGGTACATATTATAAACCCTGTCCTACATCCTTTTTGACAGGACACGGTGCTCACTTCCACACACACTGCTGGACTCGAACAGAGTAAAACTTACAGGCCAGCACTGAAGCTCCCAAGCTCATTTCTTTCTGAAGGCAATGTTTAACTTCATGTTATCAATGGCTTTAAGGTTAAGGAAAATCTGGGATTTTTTTTTTTTTCCATTTCATTATGTAATCCTTGACAGTCAGAGGTGGAGCCAGGAGCTCTGCAGGATCAAGTCCTCAAAACAGAAGATGGATATGACAAAAAGAAGGAGCCTTTCCCAGAGCAATCATTTTCTTACATCTGGAAAAAACCCAGAACTTTTCTTAACATCACTTTTTTCTATTGTGCGAACATTAGGGATAAGTATGAAAACAGCTAATGGTATTTTTGGCCCAGCTCAGTGATGTTTCGGATAAAGATAAAATTCTGGGTGTCTCAGCAGGATTGTCTTTATCAACACCATGAGGTGCTCCAGCCTCTCATGTGGGTTTAGCCACGTGCTGTTTGGGCAGTGGAGGTCTGGCATTCAGCCAGCGTCGTCCAAAGGGCTGAAAGGGCCTGAAGGAGCTGGGAGGGTTACATGCATACAGACAGGTCTGTTTTATTCAAACAGGCAGGGCACACAGTTTACCTTTTGGAGTCAGCATCTGCCAGTACAAACTAAACTTTCCAGTGTTCAGTTGGGAATTAGCCCACAGAACCCAGTTTTAAAAGCACTGCTGGATCAGGAGCTGAACAAGCCCCCGTTCAGCCCCAGACTGCAGGTGTGCAGCAGAAGGGGCTGTTTGCTTCTCAACACACTGCCTCACGTTGTACTGTACTCCAGTCACAAGTATGTTTGAACAGCTCTTTAGCCCGACTAAACACCACTGTCTTTGGTGGTACCCAGCCACTCTCAAGCAAGGAATGTTAAACCAACACCGGTAAATAAATTTTTTAAGTAAAGGCTCCTGCAAAGGCCAGTTATTATCCCAAGACATTTCATCAGCTCCCCATGGACATGGCAACCTGTCTCTTCACCAACAGGTGACAGCTAACACTGCTTCAAGAGTTGGAAGACCCATTTGAAAAGAGGTTTCTTCGTACCTATCAGAGGGTGTTTTGTTGAAGAGTGTGAGTTTTCTTCCTCTCTTTTTATGAAGAAAATACTTGCCATGCACCTTCACTCCAAACAGCTGAGCACACCCATTGGGCGTGCAGGGTATATTTATAACATCTCCTGACATTGTCTCCTCTGAAAACATTGATTCCCATCATCAAGTAAAAGCATTCTGTGTATTTCTCTTCCCTGTGTGCTCCACAGTTTCCCAGTGCCTACCTTGTTAATCTTCACAGCACGTAACACTCACCCAAAATTCGATGTGGTATTCTGTAAAGGTTAGCACTCCCAGAGCTTTTTAACAAACGAGACATCTCCAGATATTGCCTCTACTGGATGATGCTTTGGTAGATACCAGAAATCTGCATAATGACCTTCCACCACTGGAAGTACTGAACTGGAACCAGACTGAATGGTGGCATTAGGACAGACCCATGCGCTGCATTAAAGAGCAGGCAGTATGCACATGGTCTTGTAATTCATGTTTTTCTTCAAACCAACATTTAAGGCCATCCTGCATGTTTGAAACTCTTTATCCAGTCTCTTCCATGATATTTATGAAGCAATTTCTCCATGGGCTATCCTCCAGAAATGCAGGGAAAAAGCATTCTCCAGGATAACAGAGCTGCACTAGAGTTTGAAAGTTTGCCAAAAAATCTTACGCACCAGAAAGGGGCCATTTTTATCTCCCTCTAGAAAAGCAGAAATTTTGTTTGGCAAAGAAATAGAAAATTGAAAAATTCAGCCAAAATTAAAATGATTTGTAGCAAAAATGTCATTCCTTCTAGGAACTGTATTTAAGGTTTCTAACTTTTAAGAAGAATGGTGTTGCTACACTGTCTTCTGGACTGGGTGATCTAGCAAAGGCTGTGTTCTTTACTCAGTCCTTTCTCTGTCTGTTAAAAAACACCTGATGTGCCAGTGACATAAATGCATATGTAATGTTTTATGTTACCCTCTGTAGCAGGATTTCTTAGTGATAAAGAAGAACCAAATAGGCTTCTTTATCAAAATTTGAAAATGAGAGTAGATTGAAGAACTATTTTATGGTTTTTGAGAGCAAATGCTAGCTTACTGCTCCCAGGCTACAATATGAGCAAAAGCTTTATGATAGCTTAGAGCCTGAAAAGTGAGAGTATCACCACCTCTGCACTCAGTTCTCAGCTGCCTGCAAATTTCTTGGAGCCAAGCCCTTGTCATAGAGTCAGGACATGGATGGAGAGAGATATTTTCCCCAGCAGCATAGCATACATAGCATGAAACAAACAGAAATGATCAAAGACTACCCCGATGACCAGCAGGTTCCCCTGGGCCATCTCCTGCTGCACCTCCAGGCAGCAGCATGACATCCTCAGGCACAGGTTGTCATATAGGATGTGGTACAGCTCCAGAGAAGGCATTTGGGAGAGCCTGGCAGGAAGATGAGCTGCTGCTGGAGGAAGGCTTCAAAGAGCATCACTTCCGAGGGTAAGAAATTTTGGGCTCAATGGCTTGGAGTTTTGGATTTCCCAGGGCAGACTTTGCTGAAACTGTGCTAGGTTGTATCCTGAGCTGGTGGTCTTGGATCTTGAGCTGGGATCTTGCCTCACACTGAGCAAGGAAGGGGAGTTCCCCAGATTAGGTACCGGTACATAGTCTAATGCAGAGCATGTTTTATCTTTCTTCTGCTGGACTTGGCTGTCCTGCTGCTCCTGCTGTGCAGGAACCTTGCTGAGGGAGCAGATCCTTGGTGCTCCCTGCCCTGAGCTGGCAGCCTTTGTGAGACTCTAGTAGAGACACTGCTGGCTACCGAAACTCCAGGAGGTTTCAATGCAAATGTAGAGATGGGCAACCACCTCTGATGCTTTAAGTAATCGGCCTGGCAACCCCACTTCCATTCTCTGTGGCTCTGGGCTTCCCTCCCCATGCACAGAGTAGCCTGTCCTGATGAAAGCAGCTGGTCTGTAAGTGTCTGCACCAGCAGAGTCCAGCAGGCTGGTTCTGTTTGAGTCAGGCACTGCCTGCCCTGCAGCCCATCAGTACACTGGCATCCTGGCCCAGTCCCAGATCCTTTCCAGTGGGTGGCTGGTGGCAGGGGGCCCTCTCTGTGGTCCTCATGTCAGGTTGACACAAACCTACCTGCTCCACCACACCCCACCAGGATTCACAGCTACAGAGACAGGCAATAGGCAGAGAGGCAATAACAAGCAATGTGGTGGTTTAATTCGTTCCCACTGGCATAGTAGCACCCTGAGCACAGTTAGGAGGGTGGCACCTAGGGGAATGTTCTCCCAAAAGCCTCCTCTAAAGGGCTGGACTCCTCACCATGTCCTGTTGTCCCCCTTGCAGGCATACAAAGCTGTTGCTCAGCTTGGTTTTCCTCTATATGAAATGCACTGAGCAGAAGTAGCAACCCACTTCACAGGCAAGCTGTGAGATCTCCTTAATCAATGTGCACGAAGGACCCAGGGTTGATAAATGCAAAATAACAAATAAAGAAAACCATGGAGTCTCAGAGCACTGCTAAAGGAAGTCAAGCATGAGATGAAAACAGGTTTTAATAGATCCTGACCAAACCTCCCTGTGTTGCAGGCCTGTGAGCAAAATGCAGTCTGCCTCATGCCACGTGTGAGGAGACTTAGAAAGCCAATTAAAACTGTAAGTAAAGTCTGGAAATTTAAACTTCCTTTTTTTTAGCGTGAGATTTTTAGGAATCCTAGGCACATCTGAGCTGTACAGCACCTGTGCTGTGCTGAGGTTTGGTGATCTAATGCTGGTATCCTGGGTGGTAGCATAAAATATTCACAAAGACAAATGTGAACTGAAGCTGTACAGGCTCCCTCTACCAGCCGTGTGGACAAAAAGAAAAAAATAAAATAAAATAAAATAAAACCCATCCAGTTAAATGAAATATGGCAAGAAATCAGAAGTGCCTCCACGTATGTGAGTTAGTCTGTGTGCTTTAAAAGCCAAATTATCAGGGTTTTGGGAAGAATGTTCTCCTGACGAGTCAGGTGAATTTTATTCCTTGCTTTCAGCTGCTCCAGTGAATTTTATGCCACTCTCCAGAGAGGCTCAAGCTTAGGGAGCTTCTTCCAAAAATGTCATCTTTTCTGTCTTTGTTGCATCCCTCCCCTTGTCAAACTTCCACTGCTCCGGTCCCCAATTCTTTTAAATGGGCCTTTCCTGTTCGCTTTTGTGCTTCAGTTGCTGCACATAGCCAAAAGTTTTTCTTCCTGTCAGACCTGAAACACCCATAAGGTTAAACTGCTTCCCTTTGACAAAAGAAGAGGGGCAGAGAGACTTGGAAATCTCCTGAAAGGAGAGAATAAACTGTCAGGATGAGTCTGTGAGAGGCTGGTGCTATGGGTGTCCATGTGTTAAGATGTCCCTCCAGATGAGTGTCCTTCACAGTGCCCCGAGGGATGTGCCATGATTTCCTGTAACACATAGGGTTTGGGCAACAGTGGAAGAACAAGAAGTAGAGAAGAGAGGATGTGGGATTTGGGGTTTTTTTTGTTGTTGGTTTCGTTGTCCATAATCCCATAGCATACAGGATTTGAGGCCCAAAGTAGAGGCTGGAGGAGCAGAAGTCTTTCCAGGTACTGCTGGATGTGTCTCCTTGACCAAGGTAGGTACAGCAGTGGCTCAGACTAGTCTGTCTCAACACATTCGCCCTTCAGGGCAGGTTTGTTTCCCACTGCTCTCTCCTGGATTCTCCAGAGAGCCATGGCATTAATTAAAAAACCATGTGGAATGCTGGGGACACCTGCCCCTGGTCTGTGGGGGCCCAGTGGCCCTGCGGGGGCAGGAGGTGGTGGCTGCTCCAGCCCAGGGACGACTCGAATGACTGACCCAGAAGCAGACAGTTCAGTATCCTGTTACTAATCCAGCATCCAGCTAGGTCCCCATCTCTCCCCTCTTTTTAATTTTTTTTTTCCTTTAAAGGGCATTTACTGCACCAGCTGCCAGAAAATCTCAATTGCATCATGTCAGCAGATCCATCTCAGCCTGGTGTTTTATACTAGGGAAGGTTGGGCTTAACTCTTCCGTTAAACAATTAAAGCCATGCACACCAAACTCGAAACAGGCTCTGTTGGAAGGGAACAATAAATATTGATGACTTGAGGCAAGTCTGGCTTTTATGACGTTTGATGACAACTGGTATCACTTACAAAAGTTACATCATAAAGAAAAAGCAATGAAATTGCATGTCATCAGACATCACTAAATGTCAGAAGAAATATGTTTATCCTTTGTTTTCAGATCCAAATTCAGTCTTAACATTAAAATGAGATCTAGGATCGTTTTGATATTTATCAGGCACCATTACAAATAGTCCTGGGATATTTTTGTTTGCTAACTTGCTCATTGCCAAGGGTGGTGTGTTGTTTACGTTCCTGTTCTTTCAAGCCAATTTATGCTTAGTAGAGCATCCTCTGAATTGAAACATCCCCTTCCTCTTTACTCCACCCACTTATTTTTGTCTGTTCTCATCCTCTGGAGGATTCATGGGCTGCCAGCTTGTTGAAAACCTCAGGGTAATCAATGGCAGTACTGGGCCTGGGGTGAGATTCACAGAGGTCTGGTATTAGCAATAAACCATGGGTTTATTGATGATACTTGGAGACATAAACACTTTGTCTCCTGTTTTTTCTGAAGCTAAATAAAATTAGGACTGTCTGGACCACTGCACCACAGCTCTGTGGTTCAAACAAAACAAACCCTCCCTCTGGATGTGAACCTCAAGATCCTATATATAGCCAAGGATGCTAAAATAAATGCTATTATTAAGCAAAGTTAGAATTTTCAGCTATTCTGAGTGCTTTAATATCTATTGCTTTATACATTAAAAAAAAAAAAACAAAAAAAAACCAGAAACACACAGAGAAGCCTTAAAATACATGCCTTAGCACTGGGGTCCTTTTGCTGGTCAAATTCTAAAAATTCTTTCTTGTCTTTGCACAAAGTGGTAGATTGCATGAGGAACCTGGCCTGGGGTTCATTACTATGTTTGTCAAGTTCCACTTTTGATAATTGATACAAATGTTAAAAAGTTACAATTCGGGGAGGAATAGGTAGAAGAAAGTAGAAATGGCACTCAGCAAGCATCTGGGCAGGTACAAATGTCATTTCTCTTTGAAACAGCACACAACAGCATTCAGCACCTTTTACAGCAACCTGCATCTCCACGGTGTCTGAAACCAGTGAGCTCTTTGAGCAGAAGAGCTTTGCCATTGCTTTCATTGTTAACAATGTGCCCTGATGTCTAATGCAGGGGGAAAAATATGCTCAAGTTTTTTGACCCAGCCATAGTAGATGAATGTGTTCGCATTGTCCTGTAGCCTGTGCACAAAAGGTGCAGCTGCCCCACATGCATCTCCAAGGTAAAGCGTGCACAAAACTTCAGTGTCTTCTCAGACATCAGCCAGAGCCTTGGATTTAAGCACTTGGAAGATTGGGTAAAACCTGCCCTGTACCTTTATTGCAACTTAAGCCCCCTGAAGATTTCAGTGTTTTTCTTTTAGAAAGCTGCTAGAAGGGGTCGGGGGAGTTGTTTTTGGCTCTGAGGGATCTAAACCCAATTAAACTATGCAAATGGTACATTTCTGGAACAATTTTGCAGTAAAAGTTTCAGTAGAGTTTTACTTGTTGAGTTTTTGGCTCATCCCTGATGAGCCAAAAGAGGAAGGGGGAAATGTACTATCTTTTTTTTCCTCCTGGATGCTGCACAGGCTGCCAGTTCATGCAAACTGAATAATCATTGCTGGGTGTTAGGTCTCAGATTTTCTGATGATTTTAAAGCAAGACAGGGGCAGCTGCAGTTGTTTTACACTGAGGAATTTCAAAGAATCATCATCTGCTTTTTCTTGTAGTTGAAATGCTTAAAATATTCCTGTTCCTAAAGTAAGCTGAATTTACACACATCTATATGTATATATAAACAAACACATACTAAGGCTCTAAGTCTGCTGGGAAAAAAAAAATGTAGCAGTTGAAGCAGGAATACATCTAGGTTATTCTGGGAGACTATGAAAGCATCAAAAAGTAAATACAACCTATGAAAAAAAACAAACCACGAAAAACAAAACAAAAAACCACACCAGAATCAAGCATTCATAAGGACTGGGAGATATTCCACTGGCTTTGCTCATTTGCATGTCAATGCCACAATGCCATGCCAGCTTGGAGCTGCTTCATAGCAGCACTGCTGTCTGAGCCCAAGAGAACAATGTAAGAGGTCAGAGCAGCACATTTGTAGGTTCACTGATTTCTTTTCAGTGTGCTCGGGAAAACAAAACAAAAGTGGAGAGACAAGATCTGTATCCTACGTGGTGATTTGTCACTGACCTTTCAGGTCTCCAGCACAAGCACGGTGGCTGGTTTTCCTTTGCACTGTACGATGTGGTGGAAGGAAAACCCCCGCGGAAGGAATTCCACTGTGGGCTCTGCTGCAGTTTCACATTTAGAACAGCACCTATCAAGGTATGCTTTGGCTATCAGCTTTTCCATGCCTGAACTGAAGGTCAGGGTGTCTTCAGCTGAAATAGGAGCAGTCAGCTTTAATTATTATTCTGTTAACTACTCTAAAGCCTTACCTCTGAATGTTCCGGGGCATTTTGTGGATGTTTAGGGGTAAATTTGGCTCTGTTACACATCCAGAGCTTTCTCAAAGGATGCTGTATTTGTGGCTCTGATTTGAAACAATTAATGAAATTTCATACTGTCAAATCAGCAAGTGCTCTTAGGAGGAGCCTCTGGTTCTGGTGTGACATGGAAAGCAAACTATACAGATATGTGGGGTAAGAATAGGAAAAATACTGAGTCTGAGGGTGGGAAAGTTAAACAAGCCTGGCAAGAAGCTCCTGCTTCAGTAGCTCACAGGTGAAGTATTCTTCTGAAATGCTTGCTGCCCCTTACTGGTATCACAAAGGACACATCTTTCCTTAGCATTTGCCACTGGTTCATTGTATCACCCTGGAATTTTGTGGTTCATGCCTTCAGCTGGTTATGGTTCCCTTCAGGCTCAAGTCTGGACTACTGCCTTCACGAGATGGTTACGAATTTAGAAGTTGCAGGTCCAGGACTCAATTTTCTTTTTGGAGCCAGCTCCGCGTTGTCTCACCATGCTTAAGAGGACTGCTTAAACAAGTCCAGCTGTTGTCACATGATAAACACAAATAGTTGCTCTGGGTTAGACCTCCAGCTACAGCTACAACTGGTTTATTTTTTATTTTCTTAAATGCCCGGGAACTTATGCTAGGACCCCACCATGCTGTAGTACCAAAGCAAGAGGCTAGTGGAGGAATCCAAACTCTTTAAACACACTAAAAGTAAATTCTGCAGCTGAGGGATACCAAGAGGAAAAAGAAGAGCTGCCAATATATGCAGCATTTTTCAGCCTATCATTATGTGCCAATTTTAGCTTGTCAACCATTGCTGGCAGTGGCCAGAGAATGTGAGTGATTTTCGTTAATTACAATTTCCCTGCCAATGTAGATAACCAGAACTTTTTCCACGTCATTGATGTGAAATGTGACTTTTCTTTCTTTTTTTCTCAGTTACAAAACTTGCAATTATCTTTGGAAACAGGAACTTTCACCAGGCCTTAAGCCTGCAATTTTTTTCCTGGATTGAAGTTGTGTCTCATTGATTTAAGTCCTGTTTTACACTTGCTTGCACCTTCTAGGACCCTGAATGCTGATCAGCCTTTCTGTAGTTTCAGCTGTTCTTAGATGATGGTAAAACCTTCTCTTCTCTGCACTGGATTTTTTTTTTTTTCAAAAGACAATAGAAAACCCCAAACTTTCCTACCTTTGTTTTGACCATGGGATATGTGTGCAGAAAGCTGGATTAAAAGGGAGCAAAAATATCATTTGGGGAAGATCATACTGTGTTAATAATGAGGCAGAGTTTATGCAAGTAAACCAGCTAGAAAGCTGATGAAAGCTGAAATATTGGTGTTAGTCCATCTCACGTTTAGCAGTCACCTGTACAAATGGTGAACTTTACCTTCCATGCTCTAGCCACAGTCATCAAACTATATATAAGAAAGGGCTGCAAAGAGAGGCAAAGCCATTTGTCTTTCTATAAGGTAACCTTCCTTAGTGGTTCTGTCTCGGTTGTGTTTTAAGACTAGCAGGAGTACAGTGATGTTGATCCTTTGCCATTAGCAAGACTTTAATTATTTTGCTCATGAACTAGCAGGTGACTTTGAAGGCTGCAGGGTTTTTGCTCAGATTTGCTCCAATATTCAGTGGGGTTTTTTTTTCTCTCCCTATGTGGAATATTTAGTCATGGTTGAACAAGTAATGGATAAGCAAGTTTGAGAAAAGTGAAAGCTGATTTGAATCATCCATTCAAGGCTGTTGGTATCTTCAGAACATTTTGTTTAATATTTCTGTTAACTTAAGAAATCATATTTCCAGCACAGAAGGCAAAAGTGCTGGAGTCTTCCATAGTAATGCGCTGAGCCACTCCATCACTTTCTCAGAGGCCCAGTTACTAGTTTTCCTCTCTTTGGAGAGTAACAGCAGCTCTGCCCACAACCTTAAGGCTCACTTTCTGAAATAGTCCCTGCAGTTCTGTGTCTTAGGCTCTGACCTAAAACACTCAATTCACTTTCTGTGTTGGCACAGAAGATCAGCCCATGTTTCACACATTTTGGCAATCTGCCCCTGAAATCAGAAAAGTGTTTAGAACCAAACAGGTCTCTCTCAATGGTGGGTAGACAGTGTTTAGAGAAAAGGCTTTTGATGGCAAAATAATGTTAATATCCAGCTTTCCTACGCTGGATTCTGAATCCTAATTATTCCTAATCCTAATTATTCTAAACATATCTAGTTTCCTCATAAGTTCCAGAGACTACCAGTGGTCTAGTTTGTTTTCTTTTCTTATCATAATCACCAGGGCACTGGTAGATACGAAAAAAAAAAATCATTATGATTGGATGTAGTGGAAATAAAATTTTAAAAAGTACTAGCTTTGGCATGTTTCTCTCATGTCTCCTTTATGTTATTCAAGGCAGTTCTTCAGCTTTGACTTGGTTTACCTGCAGCTTTATCTTTCTAGTTTCTTACTAAATAAAATCTGATTCATGAAGGATGCATTTATATCCAAGTCATGACACCATGGAACATACATGTAAGCTCCTGATTACATTCCTGCATGATGAGATGCCCAGATTGACCATTTTGTACCTGTAGAGATCCAAAATACTATTTCCATTCTTCACATTATGTTCCTGTTTCTGAATGAGACCTGGTCACCCCTTCAGGTTGTTTTTGTAGGCAAGTCGAATTTCTGCTCTTATCCGTTCATCCTGAGGGGCCTGAATCTTCTCTGATTCTACCCTGGGACCCTGAAGCACTTTGTTTTTTCTGTCCTGCAGGCTGTACCACAAAGAAAATGAACCAGGCTTGATCTTGTAACTCACTGTCAACATTTCCGAAAGTCTGTGAAGAACTCTGCTAATTGTGCTTGTGTGTTTGCTTACCCACGACCATGCTCAGCTGTTTAGCTGAGCTCTAGGAACAGTCAAGGCTCATTAACTAATCATACCTTCGATGAAAAAATTGGGTCTGACATCTTCATGGTCATAAATGCCCTCTAGTGACTGGTGATCACTGTAAGGGGCTGTACTTTGGGTACAGCCTGTGTGATATTTGATAAGCATCTTGTATGTCTGCCTTGAAGAGTTGCTTAGCTGGACTGTTGGCCACGTATGGTACTGTTACGGGAAAATTCAATGAAATTTGGGTTTTTTTAGGAAACACTCACTCTTTATTCTTTAACTCCATACTTAGATTGAAGGTACTAAATGTGAGAAACCCCTCTGACACTGCTGTGTTTGCTCAGCTTCTACTTCTCTCCTTTTTTTTCAGGTAACATGAGCAGATGACAGCTGTCACTTTTCCCTATCAACCTTCAGTGCCACCTTTTCCCGCAACCACAGCACATCTGCAACCAGTCTAATTGTGCTTCTAATTGTGTTTCTCCACAACTGGAGTAACCTCGTTCTCCTTAACGAGCGGGAGAACTGGGAACAGGAGGATTGGGACTGCTTGGTTCTGTTCCCAGCTCTTACTGTGAGATAGTTTGTACAAGAAGATCTTTAATATTTTTTTTTTCTTAAAGCTCTTGGATCCTTAATTCCTGATTTCTGCTTCTATTTGCTGGGGTTCAGAGACCCAAGGAGCACTCTTGCAGAGAAAGAGCAAGATGCCCATTGCCTTTGCTTTTTAGCGTGATAGTGCCAGCCCCTCTGGGGAAGACCCTGCCAGTGCTGCTCACTGATCCATGGATGGGTCTGCTCCCAATCCATGCTTTCACTAGCGGAGACAAAGCCCTTTGAAGCTGCACTTAACCAGAGCCTTGAATCTAGGCTTCATCCAAGTTGCCATCAGACCAAGAGATGTCTTTCATCCACTTGACTGGGAGATACAGGTCTTGCCCATTGGCAAAAGGTGTGAAGGCCACAAGGGGAACGATTTGCAAACTGGAAGCAGGCGCCCTGACCACGCAGTGCTGGCCGTCCTCTTCCTGGCCACTGATCACCCGGCTCGGACCCGCTAAGCTTCCTGCAAACCTCTCTCGTATTCCAAGGTGGGTTCACCCGACTCCTGGAAGTCCTCCTTCCCCACTCCCAGTCCATCCTTATCTTTCTGTCTGTGCAGGCTTTCTGGGCCGCTGGTTCTGTGCTGCTGGCAGCGCCGCCAGGTCCGGCGCAGTGCTGCCGATTTGCATGTGAGTGCATCACTGCCAACAAGCTGCTGCTCGGCCGCCTGCGCTGACCCTGCTCGCTTTGGTTTGGATTTTGTTCTTTTTAATGCTGCTAATCCCCAAATCTTACATAGGACGAATACAGGACAGCTAAAGAATGATTCTTTTTTTGGCGAGAGAGCCTTGCAAACCTCTGTAGTCAGCATGTGAATGCTATCTGGGGAGGGGGAAAAGAGCTGATCTTGGCTGTGTCTCAGGGTGGCTGAAGGTTTCCCATTAGTCTAGGCTGATTTTTTTGGAGCTCTTTCGCACTGGGGTGCTTGCAATATCTGCTATACAAACATATTCTGTGTGCTTTCAGGCACGTGTGTTATTTTCCTTGTTGCTCTTAAAAGGATTTCCCATTGCCGTTGGTATTCCTGTCCCTTTTGGGTGTCGTTACCTTCTGCCATGATAATTAAACCAAAAAGGGGAAGGGGGAAAATAACCACACAAATCAAAAACTACAGACTCATCATATTTGACAAAGGCATCAATGTTAAAACAGAGGTTTTCAATACCATGACTGCTTCCTTGTTGTACCTAGCTAAGGGAAAATGCAACTGATGCTGTGTTTTTTAGTGATTAAGTGGTTAATGATTTAATGAACTAAAAAAAATCTCATTTGTTGCATCCCTTGGACTCAGAAAAACCTCAAAGAGCTGATTTTCTGTGTACCTCAGTCCAATATTGCTACCTGCTGGGATATGAACACAATCTCTAAATAAATTGCAAGTGGCCTTGGGCAAATGGAAGAGTTTCGCTTTGATCTTGCTAGAGAGAATGAACTCAAATGTTCAATCAATCAAATTCATAACTTCTAGCTACAATCGGGCTGACAACAGCCTATTATTTATTTTTAAAATCTTATATTTCATTATTGCAAAACACACAGTCTCTCGTGGGGGGAAAAGCCTAAATTATTGATAAGCCTTGTATGTGACTGAGTTTGTTGGTTTTGACATGCTTGTCACTAACTATTGTCAGGAAGAATTTACTAAGATGTTTAGTCTGAAAAGTTGGCCAGGAATGTGTGTTGTGCCACATTTAAACTGGGTAGAGAAAACTTTAATGGCTTCTTTCTTCTTGAATTCCTAGTAGGTAGAGACAGCTGAAGGCAGACTGGGCTTTCTAGTGAGAAAACAATGCGTTAGAACAAGTGCCCTTTGTTTTAATTGCTGCAAACCAGATGATTCAGGCTCTGAAATTATCCATGAGTTGGGGATTTGAAACTTTTACTTGATTTGTGTATTTCTGGAAACAGCAATTCTCAGTCTGCAGAATATTTATGCATTCAGAAAAGAGAGAACAATTAACCCCACACCTCAAGAGTCTGTTTTCACTAGTGTTTGCCAAAAGCATCTGAAGAGTGGGTAAGGGAAGAGTGTATCAGGGAAGTCTGTAGGGAGACTTCTCACAGTCATCCTATTATACAAAAGCATTTATAGAGATGTTATAATGAGTAGTTTCTCCAGCCCAGCTGGAGTTTGTGAGAGGGCTGTGCAGACACCTGGATGCAGCTCCCACATGGCTCAGGGGACCCCATGACTGACCTATTGCCACGTGCCTGGTACTGGATAGAGTTTCTGCAGGAGAGGCACCACCTCTTCACTCCCCTGTTGCTATTCATGTGACCCTTATAGGCCTTACATGTCCGTAAATTACTAATACTTTTTTCTTGCTGATACAGCTCTGGAGCAGATCGAGGGACACAGATGAATAATACTGCCCTGCTCCTGCTGGAGAGAAAGTCAGGAATGGCTCCTCCAACCCCACAGCCTGGGTTCAAGCCCACAACTTTTAGGTCTAACGTTCTGCTCTTTACTGTGGGGATTTTTCATCGTCCTAAGAAGTGTAGGCTGAAATTGTGCCCTCTGATCTGCAGCAGATATCCTTTGGATGGGTTGCTTATTTTGCATCAGCTCCTCAAATACAAATTTGGTTCATAAAAATGGTACAGAATACACAGAGAAATGACAAATGGCATCAGGTTTTTTATGCACAGTTCCTGTGCTCTTAAGTCCTAGATAAGTAAGGGCTATTAGATTCTACTCTATTTTGAATATATATGTACACATAGCATTTTTTTTTCCTCAGTGAAATGGAGTCCGTATTTGTAACAGGATTTTTTTGAGCAAGACAGTTTAAAAAAAGACAAAAAATGGCTGAGGTTGAGATGGGCTACTGAAATACTGGTACTTCATTTCAAGTGTGACTTCAGGGTTAAATTCTAATCTATGAGTATAATATAAGTAAAAATCTGCAGAATTGTGTAAAACTCTGATATATCACACAGTCATAGGACTTGATAGACAATTCTGAAGATAATTGTAATGGGAAGGTGACGGTATTACAAAATCAAAATGATTGAAATAAAACTTGCTTTTCTAGTAAATGTTGGCTGTCTCTGTAGAGTCTAAGTCATTTTATTTCAGCTTAGTATAACACTGATCTATTTTTCTTTTGGTTTTGGCACGGCTTGATTCAAAATGAAATATTTCAAGTCACCGAAAGAAGAAAAATTAAATGTCGTCATAATCCCCAAAATGTTCTTTTAGTCAGATATTGAAATTATCATTTTAGTACTTCTGGCTGCACTTGTTCCCTAACAATTTGTTCCATGAACTTTTGGATGATATTTCGAAATTTTCTATTGACTTCACAACAGTGAAGTATCCCATGGGTTATAAGTTCCATGAGAAGGTAGTGGAAAAGCTGAGCAGGAGGACTGATGAACCAAACTTTAACGATCTCAAAGCAGTGAATTTCACCCAAGGTCTTCTAGGGTGCATCTGCAGACCCTGCACAGAGGGGCCCTTCCAGGAGATGGTTTGCCTTGTGCTGAAGCAGTGAGCATGGACTACTTTTCTCCACAGGAATGGAGGATATTCTTATGAGTACTGTTTGCATTTTTGACGTGTTTCTTCATTTCCTTGTTTTAGCTGCCATTGTCTCACGGTTGGTCAGAAGCAACAGTGCAAAGAATCTCCAAACCTTTCCAGGTCCCTCTGCTCAGATGTGTCAGAAACAGCACCGTAGGAGCAGCAGACAGCTCCAGTAAATCTAGGTGGCTCTGGGAGCTTCCCTTCCTGGTGCTTGCTTGGCAACTTTGGGCATGAACTCACACCATTTGCCTGGTTTATGTCACATGTGGTTGTCCTATTTGCACCTAGGCTTGGGTCCAGGCTGTGAATGCCTTTTAAGCCAACAATTCGCACTTGTTGCAGAGCCTGGAAAATTAAGCCTTTCTTTAGGCTTTACTCCTGTGGCATCATTGCACCATGTAATTATAGACTGTAATGTTATTTTATTATGAAGGTTTAGCAAGATGAGCAGTTTGGGACACACTTAATGCTTAACATGCAGTTCAACTTGGCTTTGATTTCCGTTATGAGATTTATTATCACAGGGAATACACACTTCACTTGACACAGCCGTGTGCCTGTCTAAGCTGAGTACATAGACTTTTTTAAACTAGAAAGATTTATTTGTTCTTTTTAATGTCTGGGACTAAACTTTTTGCATGGAAGGAATGTGTTGCCTAAATATAATGTGATCCTTCCAGGTACATAGTGGGATAGAATAATTTGCTTTATATCTGTTTTTGTCTGAGAAATATTTCAAAGATCTTTCCTGCCCAGGTTTCCTTTGGGCTCTAAGCGACTGTTGTCTGTTTTTAGAAGTTCACAGGTCTATCAAAATGTACAAATCACATCTCTTCCCTCTTAGCACGCACACAGGCTCAGATCATTGTGGGGAGACAGTGCCAGTGTTGTGTACTTTGCCAGATGCTTAGCTGCTGTGATAATGAGGGTTATTAAGGAAAGAGGGATATTAGCTGCTGCAATCCATGATAGTGGGGGACTGTGCCTGATGACTCAGAAAGGTCTCTTCAGCTGCTGTGTTCTTGTGTTTAAGAAAGGTGGTGTTTGTTACCTGCCAAGCAGCCTCTGATTTACAATCTCAAAGCACCGTGAAGTGTCAACACCAAATTAATTTCTTTGTGTGTCGGTTGTGATCTCAGACAGCCCCTTCTGATACTTGGTGGTTCTGGAAGAGTGGTAAATTCAGCTCTGAGGTTGTTTCGGTTTTTTGGCTCAAGTGAACATCAGAGGAAATCCTTCCCTTTTTACTCAACTGTGCTATTGAGAAGAGTGGAGAAATGGCTCAGCTATGTAGCTGGAGTCAGTTGGAAGTGTTTTCAAAGGAAAAACAGCACTTGAAAACTGGATTGTCCTGTGATTTCTCTTAACCAGGTGTATTTTGCTGTTAACTGTAATCATGTAATCCCAAGCAAGCCACATATCATCAGTTTATCAACTGATCCACTTGCAAATGAGCACACAGCAGGTGACTGCTGCTGTAGGTGGCTCAGCCATGAGACCTCTGGAGACAATAATTATCAATCACTTCTGTCTGAATTAAGGTACCCCTGCACCAGTTCACAGCAAGAGCAGATGTTGAAAGTTAACCACACCTGCCTGTGTGTGGGGCCATTAGCACGTTTGTCACACAGGAGATGATCCTGTGGCCATTTTGGGTGTCAGAAGTTATTCATTGACTTCAGCAGCCACAGAATGTTGGCCATGGCTTGGCGTGCACGTAGCAAGGGTTTGTTTATGAAGACCTCTGATAGCAAAGCACACCTACTGCCTTCAGGTTTGGGAAATGAGATGGTTGGATATTTTTCCAGTGAACTTGTGCACGTTACTGCCTCACCATGTTTCGGTTTTGCTTCCCCATTCTAGTTTATCACAGTATTTCATGACTTTGAAACCTGGAGCATCCTGGACACCTTTTTGCCCAGGCAAGCAACTGTGTGCTTTACTCATATACCATACATGGGCACTTCTGAAGGACCCAAAAGTGCCATCTGATTGTTTGCTTCTGGATTTCGCATATGAGGCTCCCCATTTGCACATTGGCATGTTTACACACCAAAAATAAAAACCTGTCTCCAGAAAGCGGAAGCCTTATAGACAACATGATGTTTTCTCCAAGTGAAAAGTGGAAGTAAGTGAACCGAGCAGTGTAGGATGGTTCAGTTCCTTGTCCTTGCTGTGAAAACGTTCTGATCTAATTCATAGCAGTTCTTGGAACGCTGCTCATCTGCATCATGTGCTTTATCAATGTTTAATTATAGGCGATTATATGTTTCCTCAAGAATATAATTATTGATGAATTTAATATCCACCCTTATAGAATCCTGGCCACAATAAACTAGGGAAATAGAGCTTTGTCTCTGAAGAGAAGCTGATTCATTCTAGCAGTGTAGTTGCAATGGGACTCTGTGAACTAACAAAGGGACAAAAATGAAGCAAGAGGATGATAACCAGTACACATGGGCTGGAAGAAAGGCCCACGTGTCGGATTTGGATAGCAGCTGGCCCAGGCCAGTGGGTGATTCCGGATGCCCAGGTTCCCAGCAGAGCTCCAGCTACCCCTGCCTGTGACTGCACGGGCAGTGCCGGGCTCCAAACTCCATCTGCTCAGAGCATTTCCAGATCCAGCACTTGTCCTTACTCTGGTTTTTGATGCACACAAGAATTCAGGTGTGATATCTCGTGCTGGTCCATTAAGCTCCCCAGGAAATCTTACTATGTCACACCATTGGTAATGCTGGTGGGCTTCCCACTGTTAAGTTGAACACCTTGGGTTTTGCCAAGCTGTGGTGTGGTTTGGAGGTGTCCTGCTCCCAGGGAGAGCAGCATCTAAGCACAGCACCACTTATCAATGTCCATCCTGATCCTGGCACTCAGCTTAGTGTCTATCCACCAGTTTTAGATTCGCTGTATTGGTGGGGGGCATGATTTCACAGGGCCAGTGGAAAATATATGACTTCATGATTGACTTTCCAGAATGACACTGACAATGGTTGATGGTGAATTTCTGTTGGTCTCCTTGCGTTATTTTAGTTGAACTTCTTAAAACATGAAGTGCTTATATTCCCATTTTTATCCTCGTGGTAGCACAAACTGAAACTCATCTTCTGGATATGAGATGTGGTTATCTATAAATGCATGGGAGAGGGTGGATTATGCAAATATGCTTATTACTCTATTATGGTACTGGTGGTGGTTTGTTTATGCTTGTTTTGTCTTTGGTTTATTTTTAATTTGAGCTCATTAACACTTGAGGCAACATGTATTTTTCCTGCAATCTGAAGACGAAATCATAGGAAAGAAGATTGTTGCCACCTCTATTATGCCTGGGCTGAGACATAAAAACAAAGAGGCTGCATATTGTTGACCAAGCCTCTCTTAAATCCCCCCAGCTCCCCCTATGTCAGTCCTTGTTTTATCACTCCTGAGCTGAAAGTATCAACTAGGAGCAAATATACAATGTTTGTGTAGTTGTTTCCTTAGAAATTAGGCAGTTTTTCTGCTACACCTTAATTACATATGTGGCAGATCCCGTCATAAGTCATTCTGACAAAAAAGGCCAGGGAACGTTAATATTTGTGTTTACAGTATGTTAAACAGATGTTTTTTTCAGTGTAGAGATAAGACTACATTAAATATGATTTTATAAATAGAGGCTCTCACAGCTCAGCTCCTCTCGGGACTGCTCTGATTTGCCTGTTGGATGATTATAATGGGATTTTAATTACACCTGTTAGCCAAGGTGTATATCAGAACTAAATTACAAAGCACCTTACAGTCAAGATTTTTCCAATGTACAATGAGCTGGAAAAGGCTTTTTGTACATAAGGACAAAGAAATTATTTTTCACATTATTAAAATTACAGAAGCTTTCTGGGCAAACGTAGCGATAACACAGTAGATTAAGACAGACAAACTTTTTCTTTGTTTATTTTTATTATTTGTTTATTTTGGAAGGTGCTTAGTAATTACTCCCAGCAAGTTTAACTCCTTGTGAGCAGCTGACTAATCCTCTGGTGGTTTTCTTACTTGGTGAAGCTTGCAGCAGGTTATTTTGTCTTGGTTTGGTTCTTAACAATTTTTATTTTCCACAAGAATGAAGAAGGCCGATTGTGACATTAAAACAAATAAAAATACCCCACAAACAAACAAACAAACAAACAAACAAACAAATTCCTACCCAAAAGTAAAAGGCTTGTGTTTAGAAGAATGAGGACAAATTATTTTCATCCTTGAAAGAAAATCATTTAAAACAGTTCAATCTTTTCTGAATCATCTGCAGTTTTCCCTTAGGCTGAGAGGTACCTCAAGCTGCCATGAGGAGTTGGACGACTGGAATCATAAAGAAGTGGCTATTTTGGTCATATATGAATGCTCAGTGAAGTAACAGGAGCACAATAATTCCATATAAACACATGATTGAGGTAATGTTTAGACCAGGCTCGCTTAGAGCAGGCTCTCAAATACATTATTTCAAACATAAATGCCAGCCTGATCCAAGTCCTACTGAGGCCAGTGGAAACAGGCCCAGTTTCAAAGTTTTGGTTTTGATTACAGCTAGATCCAGTATCTTTTGAATTGGCCTGAAACACAGGGTGAAGTTTCTGAATGTACTGAGGTGAGTTAGGTTTCCAGCTGCAGAAGGCCGTTGAAAAGTTTTTGAACATTTTATCCATGTTCCGGTGTGCTTTTTAGCCAGGAGTTGTTGTGTGTTTCCATCCATTGAAGCACGTGATGGTTTGAACACCAGAAGATCTGGGAGGGCCAGAACGGATGTGCTTTTCAGGGCTGCCATTTGTGGGAGCGTGCACGGAGGGAGGTTGATGGATTTGCTTGGAGACCCACCTATTCAGGTCTTAACCCAGCAAAATGCAGGTCTTGGCCAACCTGCAAGTTTGTTTTAGAGCATGGTAGATGCTGAATTCCAGACTTCCACAAGGAGAGACTAAGGAGAGCCCACCAGTGGTGTCTCAGGGGCATCCAGATATGTTTGAAAAAGCCCTATATGCACTGAGGGACTTGATTGTTGGATGATTATAAGATCCCTGTTGCTTATCCTTTTTTTAAATAAGTTTTTCCAGTATCACAGTGTATCAATGGAGCCACCATTCACCTCCCATATTTGTTTTTCACCTTCCAGCAGCATTCCTGGGTGTACCAGCATGCAGGGGCAGTGCTGGTCATGGGAATGACACAAGCTGTGGTACCTGGGAGCCAAGCTGCACTACTCCAATCACTTGTGTGTTTAAAGAGTGTGAAATGGAGTTCAACTAACCTGTCTTGACTCCTGGCTAAAAAGCACACAAGACCATGGATAAAATGTTTGGCCTATCGTATTTCACTGTGCAAGTGAGTCTTTTGCTCTGTCTTTCAGAAGAGTGTTTTATGACTTATTGGTGGTTTTAGTAAACTGATTACAATAATTATGTAGGTCTGAACATCTCTGAATAGTACAAGAGCAGGTGCTTCCACTGTTTGCCTCTTAAATGTGGAAGTCTGCTCAGACAAGGTGCTTCTCTTGTTAGAGTGTAAAAAGACACATATTTTTGCCAGCTTGGTTGTTACCACCAGGGTAATGCTTCACCTGGGTAATGCTGACCCCGACTTCTTGCCCCTTCAGCAGCTCAGCACTGTCTAGTAAAAAGAACAAGAAATCTCTTTTCCCCATGCGTTTTGAGAACGGGAGGGGTTGTTTCTTTATAAAATTTTGGGAAACTAAAAACTCTTCCATAAAGAAAGAAGGGTGGATGTCCAATAAAGGAATGGTGAAATGGTCACCATTGAAAAGCTATAGAGTGCAAGGACATTAGTCAGGCATATGAAGGGAAAAAGTGAAAAAAGCAAAGTTGATTGCGATCTTTACCCTGCCTTGGTGAACTTACCCACAGGGCAGCCTTCCCTGTTGAGTTTACTGCCCATAAATGTGGGCACTAAGCGCTAAGCAGGCAGTATCTCTATTCTTGCCTCATATATCTTTCAGAGAATGAACTTGCTGTGTTTCTGAAGGTATTGCTTAATGGCCGAGGGGTAAATAGACCACTTGAGATAAGCCACATTTGAAGGAGCCTTTAGGCATGTTGTTCATGAACTTTAATTTTTCCCTGAGTGGAACTGGAAGAGAACAAGCTGAATGCTGAAAGGTGGTGATAGAAAAGTAACACAAAAGCAAGGGTTAGGAGGAAATGTGGGGCATAAAAAATTAAGAAGAGATGAGTAGATGGAAAAATGGAAGAAATTTAAATGAAGAGGGAAAGTAAAGCAGCTAGTACTAAGTGATTGGTCCTAGGATGAGTCTCTAGAGAAGATTTTATTAGCTGTTCTGCTCCAATTATGCAGAGAGCAACTGACTGTAGATATTGGCTTGGACACCCTTTTCAGACGCTGGTTTCACCCAATACAAGTGCTAATGCTGATTTGAATGAAGCTTTTTAGAGAAAAATGTAATGTGATCCCCCTAGGCTCTAATCTGACAGTGAACAGTGGTGTTGTCCGTTGTGCTGATTCCAGTTCTAGTGAAATTTGGAGGGTTCACTCATACAGGGTGCCATCAAACTCCAGCAGGAGCTCCTTTCGGCACCAGGTCAAAGGCTGACAAAAAGAGAGGCTTCCATGGTAACCTTCTCTTTTGGAAATGCCAAAATAGTGGCTGAACCATCTTTGGTTTGGATGTGGTACAACAGACCTGGCATGGTTGCAAATGTCAGTCTGGCTGGGTTGGGGAGTAATACTTACGATTATACAGAGCTCTTGATAGGACCATGAACACAGAGTACAGAAGGCCAGATCTGCAACAGGCATGAATTTCCTACACAAAAATCTCTTTTGTTCCATTGAACCAAGTAGTTCTTTCACTTGGTGAGTGTCTGCCACTTCTTGCTGGAGGTTGATTGCCAGGACTCTTCCCAAACGTTCTCCTCATTGCTGTGCTGACTTTGGCCAGGGTGTGATGGCTGGGACAGCCCCTCCTAAGCCCCTCCTGCCAGTTTCTGACTTTTTCTTGTTTTTACAGGGGGAGCAACAGTGCAATAACTGTATAACTTCCCTGATGCTGCCGGCTTGAAACAAACCCAGGTAGCATGTTTATCACAGATCATGGCTCTCTTTCAGAAATCAAACTACCTTCGATCTCCAAATCTTCCATTTATTACCATTCAAGGCTAGAAAGCCTGATTCATAAAAATGAAGGCACAACCATGTTTAAGAAGCTGGCCAGGACCTCTGCTGCTCCTCCTTTCCCGAGGTGTTTGAGCCCATATGAGGGGACTCACATGCTTTAAAGGCCTCCAAATGACAAGAGAGTGCTCTTGCAGCAAAAAGAGACATACTGTAGGGCTGTGGCAACTGCAGTACACAGCGTTGTAACAAGTAGCTCTCCAGTTGCTGTCAACCTTGACAAGTACCCTATTGAAATGCAGATGCCTCCTCCTTTGCACCCAACGAAGCAAATGCTTCAGCCAGGGTATGTTCCTCTGGCTCTAATGAGAAAGAGGGGAAAGGACGAGCTTTTGATAACATATAATCATCTTGGGTTGTCTGTGCCTCGGGGTAGGGCCATATCATGCAGGTGCTTTGAGCATTATTCTATTATGAAATTTAATATTTGGCCTATCCTACCCACAGCCCAGCCAGGAAGATGCAGTGTTATCTGAGGTGAGGATTTGTTCCCTAGTTTTTGACTTTGTGGCAGTAAGTGGGAATGACCTCAGCCTTGACAGAAGATGAAATTTTATAAGCATTTAACTACAGGTGGATGTTAATAAGTATTTCTTGCATTCTAATATCCTTCCACTTAAACAGTATTAGTAAAATCTCCCTTCTTCCTTTAATCACCGGAGCTAGACATTTCTGAGCTTTTGAAAAGAGACAAACACGCAACAAATCGCGCTTGACTAATTTTGTTAAATTCTACAGAAAAGCAAATGTGAAGTCAAGTCTCTAGAGGTCGAGTCTTTCGCAAGAGGAATTTATAAGCGGAGTACTATTTGTTCTCTGATTATTTGCTCCGCTGACAGTAGATGAAGAAAAGACGAAGGAGAAGATTTGTGCTAATTTAGAAAAATGTTTGAAAATGTTTGCCTTGCAAATCCAAATATATTAGCTAAATGTTATTGAATAATAATGAGAATGGGCATTTATTGACTGAAGGACTTTGGAACTATGCAAAATTAATTTGTATTTATTTAACACTGCCTTTCAATGGATCTTTGTTCATGTTTCTGCAGCTTGGATTTCCTTGCAAGAGCTGATCTCTTTTTATAGCACTTCTTTATTTTAGTAACCAGCCTAAGTGCCTTGGTTCCCTAACAAAGCTTGAACAAGAAACGAAGTAAATATACAAAGCAAGGGCTTGCTTCTCAGAGGTGCTATTGTTTGTACAATGATAAAGCGCCAGCATCTCCGCTGAGGCCTGGGCCACCTCTTGCTGGATGTGTAGTAACCCCAAATCTTCCCAGACAAATGGCCAAAAAAAAAGAACTCTATTATCTTTTACTTGCAAGCGTAGAGCTGAAGTGAGGAGTAAGCAGGAGACCCATCCCAGCCTCTGGTTGCAGTGATCTGGGCTTCCCCGAGCCACAACCCCTTACCCCAAGCACGATTCCCTCCTCTCATTCTATACGAAGCTCCCCACCTGATGCTTTTTCCTTACACAAAGAGAAATGTTTCATCAGATTAAAATGAAGAAGGATGAGAGTCATAGGTAAGGAGATCTGAGAAGGACTTGCTAGTAAAGGGTAGTTATTAAAAGTGAAAAATCAAGATCTCGCCAATCTTTCATACAAAGATGACCTCCTTGTCCAGCCCGTGCCCACAAACACCATGTGGGAGACTAAATGAGTTGGCTGCATCATCTTCCTCGCTCTTCCAGCATCCTGGGTGCCTTCCTGGTGTTTGTGCAACCCATTCAGCCAAGCCCTGAAGCACAGCAGCACTCAGTCCTGTGTGGTCAGCTCTCTGCTGAAGGACACACACCTGAATGCCATTGTCCTGTGGGCCAGCATGGAGCACAGCCAGGTGTTGGTTTACAGACTGGGGCTGCAAAGACCCCCATTTCTCCTGCTGCACCCCGTATAAAGAGCAGCTGGGCTCATATCATCCCTGCACTTCTTCTTTAGGCCAGCCCCAGGAGCTGGGTCAAACCTTCTTCCTCACTGAGATGGGACTGAGCAACTCCTAGATCCTTTCTGATGTCTTCCTTAACAGCTCCATCAAGGGCACACTACAGCTTCCTTCTGCTCCAGGGGGCTAGTGGCCCAGACTGAACATATCTTTACATCTCTGTGGAACACAGAGGGTTGCTACTCCTTCCTCTTTCATAGCAGCCATTCACATGTGAAAGATTCTGCCTTCTCTGCCTTTTTCTTTAGTTCTAGACTAACCAAACCCATGGGTATTTTGCCTCTGGTGTGGGTGGGGATTCTCGGAGCTCGAGTGCTTCCACTTGCCGCCTCTCCATCACTAGAGAGCCCATGTCCTACGTGTGTCCTTCCTGTATCCCCCAAAGAGGTTAGGATCCCCTCATCCTTCCCATTTTGGAAGCGCCACCAAGGACTTGTGGAGAGGCCAGTGAAAATATTTCACAGCTGCTGTACAGTGGAAAATCAGAGGTTGGGGAGCATTTGTCAATAGGAAAAAAGGCAGAATGTCATGTTCCTTTTCTCTACAGGTGTGGAAGTGTTAAAGGCTTTAAGCTCTGCTGAGGACAAGGTAAAAGAAGTCCCCAGCATGTCTGCAATGGTTGCACCATTGCCAGCACATACACGTGTTATCTGAAGCAACTCAATACTTTTGCAGAGGGCTTTGGGAAGTGTGAGAATGAAACAGATTCTTTTTAATCTCATTTATTTCCTCAGGCCATCTGGATTTAGTAAACACTCAAGACGACTGACAGAAAAAAGTTGAACCTTAGCACTAACAGGTTCATATGTGCACTAAAAGCCAGGACTGCCTGCACTCCAAGCACTGGCTGGATCACTGGCTTGCAGTGAAGCCTTAGTAGCTTTTCTGCAGTTTATGTGTCTTAAAGTAGGCCCAGCTCTGTCTTCTTGCTTCATGGGGTGTTGGGAATGTTTATTACTTACTGCTGAGAGTGGACAGCACTACCGAAAAAAAGCTATCAGACTTATCCAAGGCTCATTATAACCTTGCAAATTTGGCTTGTGCAAGGTCATCCTTGAGAGTTACCTGTTGAAGTTGCTTTACACCTTCTTGTGTGAGAATGGCAGAGCTGAGCCTTTCAAATGGTTTCCAAATGGATCTGCTCTCAATGTGGTCAGGAGAATCTTAAACTGGCTTCAGTGGAAGCATGGGATGTGGTCCAGGGTAAAAGAATCGGCACTCTGGGAGTTTGAATGAAAACTAGTAACTAATAAATGAAAAGTACTTTTGTTTATCCATGCTGGCAAGCAGCCTGTCTGTAGTGGGAACACCAGTGCCCGAGTATGTTCTTTATCCGTTTGGATTTATACGATGCTAAAATGGGAGCCCGGCCAAAGCATGAGGTGCCCCTGCCACAAAAAGCAAGCTTAGCTCTGAGAGCCGTTTATGAAATCTGTGTGAAACAGAGCTCCCAACTCTATGAAATCTCTCCCTTTGCCTGTTCCTGTTTGTGTCTGTCTAGTGCAGACTTCCATTAAAGATGCTGCTACGTTGCTGACCTCTGTGCAATGCTGGCAGTATGGTGGGAGTATTTGGATGTAAACTGTGCAAAATATGAGCCAGAGGCCTGGATGATTTTTGGTGTCAGAGTCCTTAAAGTTTCTTCACTGGGAGGATTCTCAAATGGTTTAGTCATCTTAGCTCTTTTACTGCCTTGAATTAGCACCAGGTGTCCAACCCACCAGCACTTGTGTGACCCTGTACCTGCCCCTCTACTCGCTGGCGTCAGGAGCGGGGTGAGTAAGCCATAAGTTTAGTTTTAAACCCCATGGTTTCTGGGGTTTAAAACTAAGCTTCTAAATCTTGATTTATTTTGATGTGAAGGCAGCAGAAGGAAGGTTAAAGTGGAATTTTTCCAGTATCATCAGCTATCAGATGCTTACCCTTATGTATAGTACTGTTGTGAGTCTTGTGCAGCTCTACTGTAATTTGTGTTATGGTAAGAGTTATGAGAAGGGGGATATTCCTCTTTATTGCTCCTGATCCAGAAAACTGAGGATGCAAATATTCTGCTTAGACTTCAAAGTGTATGTTAACATTAGGGATTGGAGTAAGAAAGAGCTGTTCAATGCCTTTTCTTGAGGTTTACACTCAAGATACTGGGTAAAATTATAACATTTGGTCTAATTATTGTATGAATGAAAAGGTGCTGGAGGGAGTTTTGAGGAATCATTCTACTGAGCCCCACCTTAAATATCTGCCTGATTTTTTAACCTGAGCATCCTAGTTACAAAATCCCCCACAGTCGAGACTTGTGTAGGATATTTTATTCAAGTCACATGTATATTAAGAGGTGATACAGCACGATACAAAGTAATGATAAAACAATCTCTAGCTGCAACTTCATGGAGGGGCTTTTAAAATTGCAGACAAAAAACTCCCACCTATTGCAAGGCATCTTGGTCAGCTGCTTCATCTCTTCCACTGGAGGGGGAGTGGGTGGTTTCATACAGGCTGGTAAATCTGAACCCTGTTTTGACACCACCTCAGCCTGAGGTTGAGCCATTTGAATTTCACGGGTATGCAAAGTGATTGGGATGGAAGGTGTGGGGGGAAGAGGCTTTCAGCTAGTTAGAGCCTTACACTGTTCTTGGTATGATGCCTCCTGATGGGAAGCAGTCTAATAAAGCTTCCATTTTCAAGTTGAGATAAAAGCATTACCTATCCAATAGATCTGTGTGTAGAGACT
This sequence comes from Oreocharis arfaki, assembly GCA_013398015.1. Classification (NCBI taxonomy): domain Eukaryota; kingdom Metazoa; phylum Chordata; class Aves; order Passeriformes; family Paramythiidae; genus Oreocharis; species Oreocharis arfaki. The sequence goes on along the minus strand of VZRR01014152.1, from coordinate 274,738 downwards.
AATACCTCTCCGCTTTGTTTTCACGTATTATATGTACAACTGGCATTAATTGTTACATTTTCCTCATGTTTTTCCAGTATGTTTTTAATCTCTGCAGGCTGTATTGATTTTTTTCCTGTGTTGCTTCTACACTTGCCACCAGGACCTCCTTGTAGATAAGGTGTTTCAATTCAGTGTGTGATATTTCTTGGGAAAACACTCTAAAACACTTTTTTTTTTAATGTGGTTTTTTTTTCTTCTCTCCCCCCTTTTGCGATGTATTAAAAGGAAGATGCTGGAAAAGAATTCAGAGCACAAAGCAGAGACTTGCAATGCCCTTTCTCTTTCAGCAAACTCTTTTATTCTACTGTGAGGAATGAAACACTCCTGTTACAGCAAACACAGACTTGTGTTTTACAGCAAAAGCTGTTTAAAAGGTTATACACAGGCTGTACACACAGTTGAGCTTGCTAACAAGAGTGTTCCTGTGTTGCTAATATTGAGAAGAGACCACTTATTCTGAAGTCACGGTTGTTATGGAAGGAACCTTCTTTTTAGTGCTTCTGTCATCGCTTTAATTCAGAGCTGAGGGGATTCTGGTTGGAGAGCTAGGAGTTAAGGCAAAATATTCAGCTGTCACAGAATTAGGCTTGGGGGCTAAGAAAAGGGTATCCTTGGCTGTTCCTCTTGCCTCATGGATGATGATGGGGAATAAGTTTTGACGTGGGGTGGAGGGATCCAGTGGCCCCAGATAGAGAAATCACAGTATTTTGTAGGTTGTTGAGGTTTAGGATGCATTCCTTTAAAAAAACTGGATGTTAAAATTCTTCATTACCTCAGCGCATACAAACAGCAGACATGACATAGTCTGAAAACATCGTGGAGGTGGACTCAGCTGCCATCTCCAGGCAAACAGAGCTGCCAGAGGTGACTTGTGGTATATCATGATCACCAGTGTTGTGCAGATGTGATTTATGTCCCTGTCACACATCTCCCACCATCCCAGGCAATCCGAGTGGCTCTGCCAGAAGGCAGCTTTGCTCTCCAGCATGCTGTCTGTCTGCTGCCAGCCCCCACCCATGCCATCAGCTCCCTAGCCATAAGCTGAGTTGCTGAAACTTGGTATGAGCACAATTCATCTTGGCACAGCACATCTAAAAAAATGTGTCATAAACTCCAGCCACAACCACCCTGGCGGTGAAGGCCCCACAGAAGGGCAGTGGTGCTCCTGTTCCCCCACCCTGCTTTCTCAGCCAAATGTTGTGGCAGCCCTAATCCAGGGGAATGAGACTCACATTGTTGAGTGACAAATCCTGTGGAGTCCAAACCACTGTCGAGCCCTCTTCAGTTATAAATTGAGTGGTTTCACGTGTCTTGGGAGGCAGGACCTCTTTCTGCCCCATGCACTCCCCTGGACTCACTGTCGCTGCCCTCTCTCTTTCCTGGTGTGGACTGTGTGGGCCTGCTGCCCTGCCTGCTGCCTGGACAGTATCCTGCTGGTTCCCAAATATGGTATAAACAGGCTAACCCACATTTATCAGTTAGAAAACTGTGCTTGGAGCATCATGCTGTGCGCTTCCTACAGCCTGTGTGTATGATGTGCAAGCCAGCAGCCTCGTCTGCCTCAGCCGTGCATCGTTATCTGGGCCCTTCAGATCCACTCCTGCTCATTAGGTCTCTTTCTTTAGCACAACAGTGTCCACCTGTGCACTCCCAAAATGTCAGGGACCCTCCTGGCTGATGCTGCCGGGGTGATGACGCACACACAAAACCAGTGCTCACCAGAGATGATTTTGGTAGACCACTGACTGCTAGTTCAGCCCCAGTTTGATGCTGCTCTTGGGAAAGAAGAACAGGGAAATACAAGGTACTATTTTTACCAGGTGCACTAAAGACTCAAACCTGTTTCTCTCCTGTGTCCCCCTTTATTTATGCCCTGTGTTTGGGTGTGTTTGGCTGCTTATGGACCCCCTGCAAATTGTGCCAGGGGTGATTGCACTGCATCCACTACTCTTCCCAGTATTTATGTGGTCATCTCACTGTTCTGGCTCAGTTTTCAGGGCAAGATAGAGCAGAAGAAACTTCTCTTCAAAGCTCAGGGTTCAAAATCAGACCTGCATCTCCCATAGCACGTTATTGCCTGGGAAGCCTGTCTCAGCTGTGCCTCATGTACTATCAGCCTGAGATGCTCCAACACACAGTCTCCCACAAGCAGGAGAGGGAGAGGAGATGAACTTCCCATCAAGCACCAGGACAAGAGAAAGAGCAGCAGCCTGAGCATCTCCCAGTGATGCTCATTCTTTCATGTGCAGTGAAAGAAAATGCCACGAGTAGGTCAAAGAGCCTATGCTCTGTTGTCACAGGCTGTACCTCGGGCAAAACACAGCTGAAGGAAAAATCAGAAACCTTCCAGTTAACTTGGATCCTGAGCAGAGTGAACAATGTTAGAGCAGAACTGCATTTCTATCTGATGTTCCTAAATATAAATCAGCAATTTAGAAAAGAATTTAATATTAAAAATTCAGCCACCATAATCAGAAATAAGCCCAATCTGATTCAACACAGATGTATAAAAAAATGTTTTGAATTTTTAGGTCTACACCCCAACCCCAGAGAGCTAAACACTGAATCGTCACTGCTCTGAAATGCATGTTGTCTCCTGGAAAGTTCTGCAGAAGGTGAAATGTGCTGTGGTTTGTTTTGCTTCCAGACTGATCTAACTGTTCGAACTTTCAAAGAAACTGTGTAGGAGTCTGACATTTAGAAGAGTGGGGGGAAAAAAAAAGAATGTGGGGGAGGAAGTCAAATTTTCCTTGCAAATTTGAAAAGTTATTTTTCTGTCCCCCTCCCCAGAGGAGAGTGTGTCTGGAGCGCTGCTGGGCTGGGGTTAGCTCCCAGCGGGCAGAGGATTGCTCCGTGTATTTCCCGGTGCTGCAGGAGAGAAGAGAGTCTAGATGGGGATGCTGATGTCAGGTTTGCCTCTCTGGGTAGTCCAGTGGGAGGAAATCGCTCAGGAGATCAGCTCTCCCTGCATCACGAGACGCTGCACTGAACAATAGGAAATATTTGCAAAGACTTTATGGGCCATGGGATTAAAAGCTGGAAAATACGGAGCGTGCTGCAGACCTGTCATCTGCCCAGGAGCCAGACAAGCCTTGTACTCCCCTTAAGCAGTGCAACCAGGAATTCACTAAACTAAACTGGGGTGCATTTTCACTGTGTTGTTCCCCCTTTGCAGTATGCAGGATTTCCATGTATATTCTATTATATACACAGATGTATAACAGAATCATATAGAATATATTCTGCTCTGTTATGTGCAAGTATTTTCCCCATCTGTTTAAGTATTTCTTCTATATTTTGAGACACACTGTAGATGCAAATCAGTTGTTTGGAAGCACATGAAAAAATTTGCCAGAGCCTACATGTAAGCCACAAAGGTGTCCCATGGTACAAGCTTTCTGAAATATAGCGCAGGAGAGGAAAACCTGCTTTTTCCTTAGGAAACCATCCCCAGGAAATACATATTCTTAGAGAAAGTTTTTCTTCCGCCTTACCATACTGGCATAGACAGACTCACATAAGTGATCTAGATTTAGATAAAAACTCCTGAGGTCTAAATGTTGACAAACAAATGGCAAAGTTCCCTGTAATCCTGTCAAGCAGGTGACCAGGGGTTACTGAGTACAGCTTCACTCTCAGGGCCCTTGCAGCTCCTGTTGGAAGGTGCAGGTCCACACTGAGTGCCAGAATGATGCTGTTATGACTGGTAAGAATTTAGCTGTCAGAAATTGAAACAAATTCCTCATTCAAGCAGAACGTGGTGGATGTTACCGAGGCTCGTGGCCATGAGGTGTGGAAACAAGCTATTAGGTTAAGTACTCTCCCTCGTCAGCACTGGATGTGGGCTGCTGTTCTCCAAAACTGTATTCACACTAATTCTTCTCACTTACGTCATGCTTCCCACCGAAGTAAAATCAAACTCCAATGCTATTCCTTTCTCTGAACTTCTCTCTACATCCTGTCCCTTTTGTTTCTAGCAGAGGTTGGGAATGCAGACTGTTCAGGATGGCAGCTTTCAGCATCAAGACTTAAAATGAGAATTGTGCCTTACCACTGAGGGGAGAGACAATGAATATCAAATAGAGATTTTAAAACACATTTCCAGAGGTTTCAGTAAAAAATGCAGTCCTAAGAGAGTATTATTTTTTATAATTAGAAGAAATTATTTTTTAACTGTTTTAATATTTTGATTTATTAGAGAAGTGCAAATCAAGATCTCTCTTTCTTAAGTAGCTTCAATTTTACCCTTTTTCTTTCATACAAGAAACCTGTGAATCTCCTAGTTTTCTTTTTTTTTCTTCTCACAGTAAGATGAGTTAAGAATGCTCAACAAAAATTTAAAAAGAAACTTAATTCACATAAGTAAACTAAAATGTATTGTTAAAAAAAAGAACAGTAACAGGCTCTCCTTCCATTTCTTTTTTGATTTTTGCTTGTCTCTTGGAAATTTAAGGGTATATTCTGCTAAAATTATTTCAGTACTTACATCTTGCATATTCCAGTTACATTTAAAAATATTTCGTATTATCTTAGTGGCATATTTTCAGTTATCAAGAATGACAGTCATTCAGTTCTGCATGTTTTTAATGCTGGGGCTTCTCACATCTGGTTTATAGTTAACAAAAAGGTGTGAACTGATTTGCACCAAATTTCTTCCCAACAGCAAGAGTTTATTATAAAAAGAGATTGTGAAAGTGAAGGAAGCATTAAAAATAACGGCAGAATAATTCTTTTAATCACTCCGGATAGGATAAGCATGAAATGCAGCTATAATATGAACGATAATCTGAAGGGGGAAGTAACAGCTGAAAGACTGAAAGAATTTCAATTAAAATATACTGAGCTTAACTGATTGTGCAGATAAAGCCCACCGATACAGTGATGATGGGCACTCCATACATGCCAATGCAGATTCCCAGAACACACCAGACAGTTTAATTAAAAATGAATTTCGATACAATTATTGTTTTAGCCTGACAAACAAACTGCCACAGAAAGTCTCATTTCATCTCACGAGCTCCCGGTGCACAAAGCGTTTCATTGTCGGGTATTTACGCACCCCGGTTTTGTTTCAGACCCGGTGAGGGACAGTTGGAACGAGCCGCAATGAGCAAATCCTCGTGTCGCTCCTTTGTTCTGGAATTTTATCCGAAGATACGAAGAGAAGGAAGGCGGCGGCGCAGGCGGGGAGCCCCGCTCGGCGCAGGAGCCGAGCCGCTCCATCCCTTCGCTTGTGTTTCAGTGCCCTCTCGTGGCTCGGGCGCCGCGGGGACGCGGGGGACCGGCGGCCCCACGCGGGGACACCGCCACCCAGGGATGCCCCGCACGGCACCCGCGCCCGGGAGCGCCTCCCGCCCCGCTGCGCCTTGTGGCTGCACCAGCGCCCTCCGGCAGCCCTGGGGGACATCGCCGCCTCGCAGCGTTCCCGTGCGGCCGCTCAGGCTGGCGGGGGTCAGCCGTCACCCCACGCAGGTCCGTGTGCCCCGGGTCGCAGCCCCGCGGAGCCGGGGCCACCCACGCTGCAGGACACAAGCCTTCCCGGGGAGAAGCACAGCCCGGCACCGCAGCCAGCGGGGTTGTTCGGCGCTGACCCCGTTCCAGGACGGGTCGCTGTGTCCGCTCCCTCGCCGCGCGGTGACTCACGCTCCTGTCGTGTACCTGGACATCAAAGGATGCTGCAGCCCGAGCGGTGCCTGCCTGCATGGGGCTTCTGTAACAGTCAGGGGTTATGGACTGCGTGATGGCTACTTCAATACTTAATCGAGCATTTCAAAGTTCCCCTGTGATCTACACATACGTGCCATTTAAAACATCTTTCATGTCTGTTTTGTTCTCATAACATCTTTTTTTTTTCCCACCAGCTGCTTCTGTCTGCCCGTTCCTTTCCTCCCAAACCGAGCAGTGCCTCTCTCAAACTGCGTGCAGCTCTCGGTGCAGGGGCTGCAGCCACAGGAGCAGGCAGACTGTGGGCAGCTGCCCAGGGAGCATCCCATACACATCACAACTTTCTTTGAGAAATTAAGTTTCTTGTTCTCTCCTGGTCCCGAGTGTGCTGCCAGTCACTCTGATTTGTACCAAAGCATGCAGTACACGTGCTCTGATACAGAAAATTGCGCCTAATTCTGAATCGCAGTCACTTATCTAAGACTGGTTAGGAGTCAAGCTGTGACCATTACACTGAGATCACTCATGACACAAACTCGATTTAAACACGTATCTCAAGAAGCATAAACCTGTGTCTTCTGACTTTACTACAGTTTTAGATGATGGTAAAAGTCAAAACCACCACCATAATTACCCATCTATTTCTCATTGTGTTTTCTGTAGTGCCCATCACTGTAAAACCTAGGATATGATGTTTGAAAGTTAAATAAATGATGTGGAACTTAGATCTTTGTTTCAGCTAGGCATTTTTTACAGCATCAGAGCTTGAGTGCAGACTGTGAGCCTTGTCTGTGCACCATGTCTTTTATTGCTTCCTTGCTTGTACAGTGCAGCTTGGGAATTTTAAGGCAGAGGAGGGTGTATAAATTGCACAGCTCTGTACCACAGATAGAACAGATCCCTGATGTAATTCTGCTGAAGATAGGACAGCTGTAAATGAGAAGGGCTTTTGCTTAATGTTTAGCATATCCATTTCACCGAGCAGTGCTCTGCCCAGCCCTGAAGTCTTGTGCTCAGAAAGAGACAGCTGCTGGAGAGCACTTGTAGGTTTTTCAAAAAATTTAACGGAGCAAGAGTCGTTTTTCCTTCTTCTACTTCTTATGTCTCAGTGAGACTATGTAGACATCACTATTTATTTTCAGGAACATGGAAAATCAAAGCCAATACCAGGTCTGGGTAGAGTTTTTCCTCTGATGCCCTCCAAAGGTGTGGGAGTCTCCCATTAAGGTGTTGTTGAATCACTGGTTTTATCTTCTGCTGATGCTGAACTGATGTTCCAAATGTGGGGAAGTTTCTTATAAAGATGTTTTTGCAAAAAAAGGGAGAGAAGAGGCACCGTGACTCTGTGTTTCTGTGTGGTTCTTACTGCTCAGAAATCATGTGTCAGTGGAACTGAGGCAGGTTTGGAGACATCCTTATGTGACAGCAGCAGTGACTTGGAGGTAGCTGCTACTTCTGCCTACTTTCCCAATTTTTCCAGCCATGTTAAAAAGAAATGTATTTTTTCTTTGAAAAGGGTGGAGGGGAGCAGATGGGGTCACAGGAGCAGATGGGGTCACAGGAGCAGGCAAAACTTCTACTGCGACCATCCAACACATCTGGTCAGGCAGCTCTGCTGCATTATTGATATGACACCATGCACACATAGTTCTCTTGCTTATATTTTGTGAATCATTAAATAGTACCTTTCAGGTGTGTACTAGGACACCTTCTTTTCAGACTTCAATATTTCAAGTACCTCTAGCACTGAGTCTGAAGATGTGGAGAGAGGAGTTGCTTTGTGACTAAAATCCCGAAGCACCAAGGGCTAAGAGATCCTGAGCACCCATTTCAGCAGGTCTTCCCACTGCAGACCAGAGAAACCTGCAGTTCCTGCCACACAGATGTCAGGTGTGTGCCCAGTGGGAGGAAGAGCTGAGGGACTTTGTGGCCACAAGCTCTTGCCGTGACTGTGAGTTGAAATGCAGCTCCCTTGGCACAGACAAGGCAGTGAGAGAGAGTTTCTTTATTTGCCTGGATTGGGATGAATTCTGCATTGCCATGACTTTGCTTTTCTGTGACTCCTGTCCTAGTGAACCCTATCTTGTTGCTCACTGACATTTTCTTGAATGCAACTGTTACAGACAGAACAAAAGGTGAGCGCTCAGAGATGTTTTTGGAAGCCGGTTGCAAAGGCCAGGTTAATGGTTACTTGTGTGCTAACACAGACTCTGACCCATATGGTGCAGCCAGAGCAGTGGAGAGCAGTGCTATCCTCTGCTCACACAGCACAGGATGGCATAACACAGAGACGACCTGGAGTAGTGCTGTCTCCTCACTCTGCCTCATCTCTCATTAGCAGCAGCCTCTACAGCAAGAGATGCTTCTTTCGAAACTTAAAAAGTGAGCGTGAATGCTGTTCAAAAGCCTGCTTGTTAGAAGACTAGAAATGAGTGGCAGCCTGAGCCAGAGAGATACAGAGGACTTTAAATACATATATATGAATCATATACGCCAGCCTATGAGCCAGGGTGTATAGAAGCTGACCTTTCTCTTTCATCACTGCAGAGTAAACAAACTGCATAATTTGCTCCATCCATGTGTACTTGTCTCCTCTACGCTGTCTCTCCCAATGTCACACGCTGCAGCTGCATTTGGCAGCTGGACTCCCTCCCTCTTCCCTCTCTTCCTTCTGTTCTCTGCCAGCTAGTGCAGCAGAGCACACATTCTTCTCTCTTCCCTGTTTCTTCACCAAAAATAGGGTCCAGTTCACTCAGGTGCAGGGGTGAGCCCTGATCAGTTGGCAGAGGCAGTGTAGATCAAAAATCATAGGAACACTTTGTGGGAGAGCTGTCACAGCTGTCCCACTTTTACTGGGACAGACAGTATGTCTGCCTCAGATACAGAGGTTGAAATGGCTGAATGCTTACCTGGAAAGGCAGATATCCTGCTCTTGGTGGAGGAAAACAGAGTTATGGCCAAGGAGAGAGAGAAGAATGTAAAGTTCTACCACTAAAAAAAGGCACAGGAATAGAGCCCTTAGACCTGGACTAATATATATTCAAGTACTAAGATTTGAGTTCAGACTCAAGGTCAATACATTTTTACAGTCTTTTTTGAGGATGTATCTGTTCCAGCTTGAAGAAATTCCTCAAGAGTGGATACGGTTTTACTTTTGGATTCCCCAATGTCGGGGCACTTTAAGATCCAGCTGGAAGGGGTGCTGGGGCGTGTTGTCTAGACTGTGCTTTTGCCAGGCAAGGTTGGAGCAGGTCCTTAATGTCCTCTTCCATCATGACACTTATGATTCTATGATTCTATGATTTGCCAGCTAAATTGGACAAAAAGTTAATGTTCTCAAGGCTGAAGATCTACATTTAGTTTTTCCTTGAGGTAAGCAATCTCCATCAGAAAATGTATGTTTTTCACTCACAGAAGCAAACAAATATTCTACATGAAACCGATGCATAAAATAAGCTAAGAAAGCACCCTCCTGTGAGTACAGCAGCCTGCTAGAATTCCTGAGTAAGCAGCACTAGAAATCTATTACTTCATGGAGGCTGCAAAAGATTTGCTTAATATTTTTAGCCCGCTTGACAGTTTTGCTAACCTCTCTACCTTTAGAACATTTTTCATGTAAATATTTTTCAACAGTAAGTATATAGAAGCTGAGTGGTAGAGGAGCAGGGAAATTTAAGAGGAGCACGTGAAACTGGCAATGAAGGAACTGAGAGCTATCATGAAATACCAGCTCTGCAGCTTGATCCCCATCTGCTCACTAGTGGGTGCCTTCATGGGGAGACTTCAAACTTCCCCTGTCTACAAATAAATCTGATCTCCTCTGGGCTGCACACACGTACTTCATACACACTGACAACACACAGTCCATCTCAGTGCATTCAGCTGGGAGCTCTGGCCCCAAAACATAGGAACTCTGACCCCTAAACATGTCTAAGAGGAGCCCACGCGCTGCAGACACACACCTCAGTGGTGCCTCTGAGCACCAGATCCACGGTGCCTTTTTTGTCAAGCTCCAAAGGGCCCAGGTGGCACTCAGGATGACTGGCTCCATTTCAGTGTAACGCTGAGATCTAGTCATAAAATAGGAGTATGAGCTCTTTATTTGTTCTTGACTGCTGATTTCAGGCATTCACTGAGGGATAACCACCCCAGAAGAGGATAGGCAGTTATTTAATCAGCCTTTTTCTCATTGTTCCAAAAGAGACTTTTTTCCTATAAGTTTCCAGATGAAGGTGAAACCACGGCTACTGAGAATTACAGATTATAGAAAGGTCAGGCTGCGGGAACACTCCCACCTGCATGCCCTGAATCCTACGCAAAGTATTTCCTGAGCCTAAAAAGCAGGAGGAATGGTAAAGACTCACTGCAATGGAAATTTTGAACATGTATTAAACCACCAGGTGTTGAGGGAGGTTTAGGTGATGGGACTGGGGAAAAATATTATTTGTGGGAAAGTGATGTCATAACCAGGAAAATCATCCCTGTCCCTTCCTTTGTGCTGAGGTCCAGCCTTGCAGCGAGACCAGTGCTGAAGGGGCTGTACCTGGGGCTGGGATGTTTCCACTGTGAAACTTCTCTGGGATCCAGCTAGAGGATATTCCAGCAGTGCTAGGGTAGGGGGCAGATTGATGAAAATCATGTGAATTTGTATGATATTTGCTATTTTCTGGCAGATTGGGTCGTTGGATGATTCAGCTATGCGTAAACCTCCATCTCTTCCCTGCTGTAACATCAAATTACCTTCACTTCTCCTCTCTCCCTTCCTGCGCCACTCACTTGGATGCAGGTTAGGTGACCTGGCATCCTTTATTCATGAAAGGAGCCCTATAATATATGTACATTTGTTCTATGTTCATGGGGTTAATTCAGTTTCGGCAAAAAGTGCAGAGAAGCAGCCCTGAAGATAAAAATCCTGTCTTTTCCTTCCCAGAAACAGACGGTGTTGTCCGTGCTGCAGTGGTTGTCCTGCAGAATTTCTCCTGCCTTGTCTTGAGCACCACAGGGAATTTCAGCTGCTTGTACAGTCCTTGGCCTAACTGAGATCAGGATAACAGTGCCAGCCTGTTATGCTAGCCTGGTAGATTTTACAGCTTCCCCTACCTCCTCCTAGCTATAAATTGGGTTGGGGGAAACAAATTTTTTTCTCTGGGGAACCACAGAGAATCACCGTTGGTGAGTGATGTCATCCTCTTCTCAGTACCCAGCTGTAACTCATGGGCAGAAGATTTGCTGGTTTCAGCAATTAAAAGGTGGTTTAAAAACTGGTTATCTATCCCTCTTGTAGCAGGAAGTGTCTCCAGTTTAATTGTGAAACTTAACACCATCAGAAAACTCCTGTTTATCCCACATGAGCTATTACGGAACTTCTGAGAAAGAAATTGCATTTGTCACTGGGGAATAATAAGTCTTATTTATAGAGTAGCCCATGCATTAAATCCTCTGGGCAACTAGCAAAATACAGTCTGGCTTTAAAAAAAACCCAACAAGTAAAGTCTGAAAAAACATCTCCATGTAGTCCAATAAATGCCAAGAGGGGTGAAATAGTTTCTTAATGTTTTCAGACCAAACGTGGTCAGCAGTAAATGAGTGTCAAATGGATTTTTAACAGACATTTTCTGGAGTTGCGTGGCTATCGTCCTCCAAACAGTTGGTAGCTGTGTGGGATGATCAGAAAAAGAGGAGAGAGTACAGCTGAAAAGGTGACAATGTCTTGACCTTCAGCTCATCAGAGCACCCCTTCTGTCTCTCAGCAACTTTCATCTAAAACTACTGAAAAAAACTAATATAGAGATGGCTCTGCTGAACACCAAGTGACATTAATTTTACCCTAAGATGTGGTAAATTAGGAGAAAAGGCCTTCTGTTTAAAATATTTCCTGGTTAAGTCTTGAGGTCCCATCCCAAGGGAGGAAATTTGGGGTTTTCCCTTCAATTCATGTGAGCAGAGCAGCCCTCGTTCTCTGAAGGGGCTGAAGTCACGAGGGGATCTGAGGGCTGCTGGGCCACCCTCGAACATCTGCTGCTCCCTGGTGTCAGGGGTGGGTGTCACTGAGCATTAGACTGACACAGGGCTGGGAAAAAAGTGTGAGAAAGGACAATAATATCCAGACCTTAGTTACTCCTGGCTGGAATATGTGTGAAGATCCAGGGAAGAGACTGCAAACCAGAGCCACAGTTGCTCTCCGTGCCAAGGTTCTCATCACTACTTGCTTTTTAAGGAGAATAAGATTGAACTCAGGATGCTATCAACAACCTGACGATAACTGATGCAGGTACAATACATGTCTTAATATCTTCCTTCCAACCACATTTCTTGTATGTTGCAGCTTTTCTTTTAATTATTGCATTCCAAATGACTTGCCTTTCAGTCAGCAGGACCGAAAGATCTTGAAAGACCACAGAAGTAATTTATGAGCAATTATCTGATTTTCATTTTTAGCAGTCTGTACTGTTCCGATTTCTGTCACCTTGGAATATTCTTCGCCACCGTGTAGATAATTTAACTAATAGGAGGGACACCCATTTAAAAGGGGGCTTTCTAATGACAGGCCCTGCTGAGCCTGCTGACACTGGCACTGGTAGTTGGAATTATTATGGTGATTCTCAGCATTTTCATTAATCTCTTCTGCGTTGTCTGGGGGTTTTGAGTTGAAATTTGCCAGGCAGGGTCTTAGCAAAGTAACAGCTTTTATTCTCTTTCCTTAGGGCCTTTTTTCCTGTTGTGAGAATCCATTAAATAAGTTAAAAGTAGTTCACAAAACTACAAATGAAGATGGGGACATTATGCTGAAGGCATATACAGGCAGAGCAATGACTGGGGCATTGAATTCATCGCTGGAGCGGTGAATTCCCCCTTTCTCATACTCTTCACCTCAACGTCTGGGTCGAGGAGGGTGTTGGAGTGGCAGTGGGTGGGAGAGAGGAACGAAATGCATGCAAAGAGCCCCATGAGGGCTGCCAGATGTGGTTCCCCCACCTGGCAGGGCATGCAGAGCAGGATGCAGAGCACTCACCTTCCCTCTCTCCTTGCCCAGGCACAGCTCAGGTGTCCTCCAGCATGAGTTGGAGAGTGGGGCAAGACAGATTGTCAGTGGGGCAGCACAGTCACATCCATTGTTCACTCTCTCTGTCCACTAAGTGGCCACTAAGAGCAGGAAATTGACTGGTCTGACGATGCTTGACCAGCCCTGAGAGGACAGGGAGCTCATGGAAGAGCTGGAGGAACCAAAGCTCTTGTATTGCTGAAGCATGAGGCCTCCAAAGGGCTCCCCCTTGGACAGAGAGCCCCATAGAGCTGGTGGAACCCAGGCATCTCTGGTGACCGTGTCCAGGGTGAGGGTGACCACAGCTCTTGCAAGCCAGGTTAACCAGAGATGCCCTGGCAAAATGAGCATATCCTTATTCTGGTCACTAACAGAAATAAACTTTTTCATTGCCCTTGGGTCCAATTTGCCTGTTGAGACTGCTGGTGTTTCAGAAGACAAGAAAATTCCACTTTTTGCCTGTACACCATTGACTGCAGGAGGTCCCATTTTTGCGTGCAGCATTTGGGCTCTACCACAATCCAAATCACAAATAACATTTTTGTGTTTATCTTGTCTTCCCTTTGATCTTTCCCACACTGGGATTGCTGATAGATTCAGCTAGCTTAGAAACAAATATTTATTGCAGCTATGCTCTTCCATAAATAGAAATTGTATACTTCTAATCAGAACAACTTTTTTTTTTTTTTTTTAAAGGGTGTATCTGGAAGCTAAAGGGAAGGAAATCACAAGCATTTAGAAAGGTACAGGATGTAGGCAAGTGCACATGTCCCATGTCTGCACTAGTGCCGAGCTGAGCACAAATACGACTGCTGTTCTCAGCAAACATCAGAGTCTTTAGACATTTAAACATTCAGCATGCAGAGGAAGAAAAGGCATGGCAGCTACCAGCTAACTGGGAGGTTTTGTTTTATTTCTCTCTCTGTTCCCCTTGAACACACGTAGAGGGGATGGCTCAGAGGATTCAAACTTCCTTGCTTGCTTGTAGGGAAAAAAAATCATCCCTGCTTTGGGAACCCAACTTCTCTACCCAAGTAGGAAGTCACAGATGTAACACATCAGTAGGTAAGAGAAATGCTCACCTTGTCCCCCACCCTCGCACATCAGAAGTGAAACCTAGGTCAAATCTTTTCATGTGTTGCTCATAGTTTCTTTAAAATAGTGTTTCCACTGATGCACACCAATGTGATGAACATTTTTTCATGTATTATTAATGCATTTCTTTGTACCATGTTCCAAAAAAAAAAAAAAAAGTTTTGATTTATTCCACACCTTAAACCCAATGTGACAAACCAGTGAGATGGCAGCAGGCTGCCTCTTTCTTTCCCCAAGATTTGAAAACTGAACTTAAAAGTCTGGAATTATACTCAGATGCATTCCACTCTTGTAATATTAACATTTTTTTTATTACCTGAACTATTTTCCCTGTCTCCCTTGACTCCCACAGCAGGGACTCTCATATTATTTCCTGCAGTGTTCCACCCCCACTTTCAGAGACCTGGATTTGAGGAGCTGCCCTACCGTTTATCAAAGCTTTTCCCTTGGTCATCAGAGAGAGTCTTGTCTGGTTTGGGCTCTATGAAATTGTCTGCTTCTACTTTTTTCCTTGCTTTTTCTTCCTCTTCTTTGTATCGAGTTATCTGTTCACAGCTGAGTAATCTCAGTAGAACTGCGGGGATGGAGATCTTCTTGCCTCACGTCAAAGATACAGAACCTTTTTCAGCTGAGCCAGGGATTGGCGATACAGACAGGTATTTATAAGTGCTCACACAAAGTAGGCATGAGGTGTCCGCTGTGGCAATTCCTGTGCAATATTGTATTGATCATCTATACCTCTGACCTCCTTTTCTGCCCTCTAACCGTACAGTTCACCTCCACCAAGGCTAACTACTTTCAGTCTTCTTTACTGCCTGGTGCCTCTCAAGCAGCAACCATCTTCCTGGGAGAAACAAAAGAAAAGAAAATAAACCCCAAACAACATGCGCACAAATCAGAAAAGGAAGGTCTTTGTTTCTTTTCTTCAAGATATAGGATTTTCTCCCAAACCAGAGCTGAAAAATATATAATAACCATTCCTAGGTGAGCTGGCATGTTTAAAGCTCAGTGGATTTCAAAACATGTTAAATCATCATTGTATTTATCCCACAGAGATTTGGGAACCATTTGTTTGACAAGAGAGAAAAAAAAATAACTTTTAAGATTGAGGTAGGTTGTGAGATAATTGATTTGAAATTACCACTGTTGTACAGAGGAAAATCACAGACCATTTCTCAGTGAAACTGCTGCTACTAAATTTGTAGATGGAGTCCATCATCAGTAAATATTTCAAGGATATCGTGATCCAACTGCAGAGTGGTGTGATATGACTCTAAGCAAATGTTTTGGTTAAACGTGCTTGGGGGCTAAATTCTTTGTGAGCTTTCAGCTCTCCTGTTGGTGATCTTTTTCTCACAACGCAAAGCCTCTCCCCTGCCTGTGCTTTGCTTCTGAAGCTCTTTAAAAACATTTCTCCCTGCAAGCCCTTCTGTGGTGCAGGGAGTTCACACAGGTAGAAATTTTCAGTTGTCCCTAATCTCTGTCCATCTGCGTGACAGTCCCCTGCGTGGGAGCTTCTCAGAATAGAAATGAGTCTCTCCTTCCTGAGAGTTTGGAAATCATCTAGCCCAAATCAGCACCTGTGACAAAGATGCTGACACCAGTGATGCGGATGGCTATTATTTATTTATGTTCTTGTAACAGGGTAACGGAGTGCTCTCACCTAATATTAATAGAAATGTATTTCACAACGACTATATATGTTTATATATGTGAGTACAGATAATGGGAACATTATAAACTTCACTAATCAGTTCCTTGAATTGATGGAACAGAATTGAATTTCTGCTTGAACAGAAATTTAGATCTACTTTATCTGTATTTGTTTTTCAGTTATTTGAAGGAAGAAAATATAAACTGACCCCCAAAACATCATTGCCACATTTTCCTTTAAGAATATATATTTAGAGAGAGAGAGAGAAAAGACCCCTCTTCTGCTGTGTTTTTATGCTGCAGCCCTGTCTGAGCCTGGGAATTTGTGGGTGAGTTAATCACTTTCTGTGGCTAGTCTGGGTGACAACTGCAATCACAAAACACTGATGTTTGCTTGAGATCCTGACATACAGGCAGAAAGCAAGTTTGGAATGCTAGATGAAATGCAAGGAGACTAAATCTCGTTCTAAGAGTAACACTCGATCTGCAAACCTGACAGTGAAAAGGAAACCCATGTGGACTATATATACCAAACCAAGATTAACCAGCCTGGCTCAAGGCACCCTTACCAGAGGGGTGTTTTGCTGATGGTTACAGAACACAAAACCTGTAAGGTATTAGTGCACGTTTTGTAAACATAAAAAGTGGACAATTCCATAGAATAATTTCTGCATACTTTTTCCCCGCTTCCTTTTTTCTGACAGTGTAACTCTGCCCATACTGTGCTGAAAAAAGGGTTTTCACAGGTTTGTGATGTTAACTGTTGAATCTATATTTATGAGTTTCATGATGTTTCTGTAATAATAAGATCATTAACATCTTTTTTACTTAGTATGAGGCACTAAGGCAATCAATGCATGAAACTCACCTGCCTGTAACAGTGGCTGGTTCATTAGCCAGGGACTGCTGTAAAGACTGGGGTGAACATTAAGGAGTGTGCATTTATTTTTAGCAGGCACTCAATATTCTGTGCAAATCCAGCATGAGAAGGGGGAGTGGATTTCTCATTGGCAAAGAATCCTTCCCAGAATGGCCTCATTCAAACACTTTATACCTTTTCTTTCGAGCCCTGCACCCTAAGGTGCTGGTGAAAAAGCATGAAAAGCACAGAGAGGGTTTTTTGGTGAAACAGATCCTCTGTTTTGAGTGTTGTCCCCTGAGTGTGGTTCTACCAACAGCTGTGCCCATTTAATGCTTTGTCTAGTCCCCATTTTTGGCAATTAGCTCATGAGAACATCATGTTGGGTTCTTTCAAAAGGCTCACACGGGCCTCAGACATACTGTGCTCGTGTTGAATTCTGCCCTGTCCTTAGTATCTCTTTTCCTTTCAAGTGAGACCAGGTTAGACGGGGAGGCAGTTCCCAAAACCTGGATCTTGCACCTTCTTGAGAATCCCCAACCTTGGTGACACCCAGATTCCTTGGTGGGCATTGAGTGGCCTCACCATTGATGTGTGGTCAAAAAGGACCTGACTTCAGCACTCCAATCCCACACCATCACCGTGTGGGGCTGTCACACACTGGTGGCACAGTGCTCAAAACATCTCTTTGACGAGGACAGGTTGTGAACATATTCAGTCCTTAAGCTTTAATTAATCAGATTGGAAGTCCACTTGCTCAGCTGAAGAGCTTGCAACAGCATGTGAAAGAGACAGTTTTGGAAAATGCCATCATTAGGAGTATTTCCATAGGGTCTACGGCTCTCCATCAGCAGGCAGACATCCCAAAGCAATGCACACAGTATTTTGAAATTAATATAAAGTGTATATGAGTGGCCTTTGTAAGTTTGCTGTATATTCAGGGGAAGATCAAACTGAGGCTCTGACCTGAATTTGGAATTCAGTGGTCCTTTCAGTTAAGTAAAATCTCATTTTTCATGACAAGAATCCATTTATTAGGTGAACCAAAAACCCCACAAGCAGACAGTTTTAGGATTTCAAAGTGCCTTCATACAGGTTCTAGGAAACAACTTGCAAAACATGCAGGAATTTATACAGAGATGTTTAATAAATCAAAGAGACACTTACAACAATGAACATCACTCAGTTTAGGTGATTAGTTCTTTACAGTCGTTAGGATTGGAGACCAGAGTGTGTGGACTAGTCTCTTTTTATAGATGATTGATGGGATGAGAGAGATCAGAAACAATATTGTAGACAACAGATGAACAGAGAATATTAAAAAAGCAATGGGGGGAGGATTGAAGCCCTGCTGAAAGATTAAAGAATAGAAAGAAGTACAAATGAGCAAATCAATTATTGTGTGAAGATTTCTAGGATGTTGTTTAATTCATATTGGCCTGTTCTATATTTAGTTTCCTCACAGTTTCTTTTTTTATTGATGTTTCTTTTAGTTCCCTCTCTGGAATCTGATTCTAAGATGCATCATTGAATCATCCTTTGAGGGGAAATGTTACAAAATGAGACCCAATCTAGCAAACATTTTCTGACATGAGCCGTCTTGCCTGAACTAAGCAAAATTCAATGATGCTGTTTCAGAGTATGAAAATCACTCAGAGAAGCAAAAAGTTTGGAAGTATGGGCCGTAGAGGGGGTACATCTCCTCGGGGAGGGAAGGGCAGAGAAAGAAGGGGAAGGGGTAACTTCAGACGTGCTCTTTCCTTTCTCTGGAATTTACTTGACCAGGCAGTACATGGAGCAGGTTGCTGGAAGGATGGACCTGAAAGTGTACAGAGCAAAGGGGATTTATGTGCAGCATCTGTCAGACCCCCTTGCTGGATGCAATGTCAGGAGCTGGGCGGCTCCCCCGTGGGAGTATCTCTTCAGGAGCAGCTTCAGGGCCCAGGAGAAATGGGGTTTCCTGCTTCTTCTGCTGCCTGAAGCCTCTTTTTCCAAAGCATCCTGTACATAGTGTGAAAGTTCCATCCCTCAAAGCGGTTCTTTGCTTCAGTTTTTGGGGTCCTACCCCATTAGGTATACAAGTGAGGGTGTCAGAGAGGAGAAACCTTTGTGCTAGGAGGCACCACAGTGAAGGGAAAGCGGAAATAAATACATGTTTAAAAAGTCATATACTGTTACAACAGACCACAGACTTTAAAATAATGTAACCATATTGCTTTGCTGTCTTCAACATGCCACTAAAGAGCTGAGATCAGGCTGTTCAGGAATCAGTTCCACTTTGGAGCACATTTGCATGAAGTTTAACAATAAATTATTCAGTTTTGCAATGCCTGGCTTAGGAATGATTATAACATCACTGTAATTACTTTTAATGTAAACAGTGATACCTGCTGCCACCCATACCAGCATCTCCACATTCAAAATTTGCAGTGAAAGCTTAGGGGCCTCTCTAAACCTACTGTACAAAAAGTGCTGCTTTGCGCACAAAATACCAACTTTTTCCCAAAAAGTTCTTTTTAACAACAACCAAAAAGATTCACTGATTTCCCTCTTGTGAAGCATTTCATAGGAACATCAAGGTTTGATTGCAATGAGAATATAAATTGGAAAGTGGAAAAGGGGAAAAAAGAGATTTGGTAGCTTCTTGGTCAAAAAATAACTGGTTAAAGAGGACCAGAGGGAAGCAGGGAAACAGTGCTGGATGCAGTGAACTACAGGGGAGAAGAGTGGTTGAAGCTTTCAGAGGAAGGTAAGGATGAATTAAGTGGAAACAGGACACAGAATCTCTAAGGATCTGCTCACAGTTCTGGTGACTAACTTACAAACTATTAGCCCTGCAGTTATTGATCTGGTGCTCACATTTAACATTGCTGCTGAAGAGACAACTTTCTCATCCCAGAAAGTCTGATAAAAACCATAATCGGTTTTACTTGTGGTTGCCACTGTTACATGGGGAAATGTACAAGCCATGCTGTGTTGCTGCTGTTACAAGCTTCAGAATCTGAAACTTATGAAATACTTATTTGACTCCAACTATGTTTAAAATAAGCTTGAATACTAGAAGAGTGTCTACAAAAAAATTGCTTTTCAGAAAGAAAATCCAGGGCAAAGTATAGATCTGAGATGATGGAACAAAAAAGAGGAATTGTAACCTAGGGAAGCTGAGGTTGAAATTAATCAACATCTTCATGTTCAGGATAAACCTGACATAAGGCTACTCATGTCACTACCTCCACAGAGGAGAACAAGATACTAAGGCAGGGTCTGCCACCATATACATCCTTTCAGCTGGCCATTCAGATGAATAATTCTGTCAATATGCAGTAGTGGCCATTAGACAATAAACGAAAATTTAAAACCTGTTTTATATACTTATTTAGTGTGCTGCACAAGGAAATCTAAATGCTTTAGGAGAATAAATTATTTGTATAGTTCTTACTGAAGTAAGATTTGTTGGCTCTGTCAGAACTGCATAGCTGTGCTCATAACACTTGTGCATCATTGTACCTGAAGTTACTTCTCTCTGTTATTTCAGTCATTCAGACAATTCATTGAACAGCCTACTAAATTATTCTGCCAAAGAATTCACAGATGTTTAGGGTGTGTATTACTGTATGATCACCAGTTGGATTCCTCTAATGAAAACAAATTATGACTTGATGAAAAATGTGTGACTCCTCTTTAAATTAACAACACTACAGCAAATGGGTAGAAAAAATAATTTTAAAAATTGCAGTAAGTATTATTTAATGATGTATTTTGGAGGCATGTCTTGGGGTTTCTTTAAAGTCGGGTGTTTCCTAAGTGGTGATTGCCTCTAAATGCATGCACAATAGCATGGGGGTCATATTTTATTACATCTTTGGGTGTATGAGTTCCCTTGGATTCATGTTCCTGCTCTCCACTTTGTCTGGAAAACGACCAGTGAGGCCTGTGGAGGAGGTGTTTGGTAACTGGAGCAGAGAGACTAAATTAGCTCTACCTTTGCAGTCTAAAAATATCTCTGTTTTAGGATGGTTGGACAGAATTCGGCCCTTGGGATTTATAGCCTAGGCAGGTTAAGTGAGAGCTGTGCACATTAAATGCAGACTTTGAGGTAGGCCATCGCATCTTTCCTAAAATGATGTTACCCTACGGTCAGATTTTGTTTGTTTTTAATACTCTGTAAATTTACTACAGGGGCTTTGATGAATGTTTTTCAGCTTGAAAGCAAAACTGTCTTCCTTCATCCACCACTTTACAATTTTAATGCTTTTAGCAGGCAGCTCCAAGACAGAGAAATGGGCTCAGAAAGCAGCACAGCTAACAAGAATATCTGGAGCTGTTCTAGGAAAGATATAAAAGAGCACCCAAGAGGCCAGAAGAGGACAGAAAATCTTTTAGCCAGGCGTCTGTCAATCTTTGACTGAGCACATGGACAAAGCTCCACCGTGGCAGGTTGTTCTTCAAGGTGGTGTTTACGTGCATTCAGAGGAAGAGTTTGGTACCAAATCAGTCTCAGAGAGGGGCTGCTGGTCCTGGTGTGCATCTCTGGGGTGGGATTGCCTCTTTCTCCAGCCAGCTCAGCTTCTTGCACCAGCTTTGAGCTTGCATAAAGCCTTTGATGGGTTACTTCTGGGTTACAGCAGGGCGGACGAGGGAAGAGCCCTCTTGCATGTCCAACGGAACTTTCTGCTGCCTGCACTTTTCCTGGTTTTTGTTTGTTTGATTGTCTTGAAATTTTTTACTGTGCTTTTGATCCGAGCCCAAGAATTGAAACCATCACTGGGAATGTGCTGCTAGAGAGAATTATGAAACGAAATGCAACCACAACACTTTAAATGTTGATTTAAGGGATGTCTAGACCTCATGCTGACTTTCTGCACCAAGATGAATTTCTCATAGAGAATACCCCTCCTCCACTTCCCAGATTTTATACTAAAGTCAATTCCCTATGCTCTCTCTCAACTCCAGTCCTTCTGTATAAAGAGGACTAATAGGGCTTCTGCTTTCTCATTTTCATTTGCAGTTTGAAAAGGGCTTGTATTTAATGGAAGTGGAGGGAACACTTAAGAGGAAGCATGAACATGTGTAGGGCTTTTGAGTTATTAGGTTAATTAAAGAAAACCACAAAATGGTAGCAGTGGAAAAGACCAAAGTCAAAGCATCCATGCATATTCCATGGCATTGCTGTTGGCTCTGAAGTTGTTCTTACCCTTGCAGGGCCTGGCTTGTGCTCTTGTGGGCTGATGCCAGCAAGTATTTCTAGAACTTCTGCTTTTGTTAGAGTCACATAGTAGATGTTTTTATCTTGCTTTAATCTTTGGAATTTTCTCTCTTCCCTCACAGCTGTGGTGATTTGTTTATTCTGGTGTTAATAACTAGATCTGCAGTTAGTGCATCTAACAGCATAATAATCCACGCACACCAGACACATAGAGGTAAATCCAGCACAGAATATTCATTTTTGTTGGAGGATGGAGAAAAGTTATCAGCCAGGAAGGGTTCAAAATGCACCCCAGGATCAGAATTCAAATGATCTGTACAGTGGCAGAAAAATATCCAAGGGTAATATTTTTTCAGTGGAAATTCCCATTTCAGGGGGAAAAAAAGGACAAAGTAATGTTTCTGCTGTTTATTCTGGCAACCAAAGCTGCTCAAGCATTATAGAGTATAATACTTAGTAGTAATTCCAAATAAATCATTTGAGAATACAGTCTTTTAGGTTATTCTTTCCCTCCCTTTCTAGTAGACATCACAGCTAGGACAGGGCATGTCTTTTGCCTGGAGCTACTCATTAATATAGGAAAAAATAGTGAACAAGAAGAGTTTGTTATCTAAACAGACAGGATATAGTGAAAGTAGAGAAGTTACCAGCCACACTGTTGTGATGGGAATGAAGGAATATTGAGAGGAAATTATTTGTTCAAGGCAGTATCAACAGTGATACAGAAAACCACCAGCCCACCACAGTTCTGATCCAGTACCGGAAACTTTTGTTATCATCTATTTATTCTCAATTTAAGAGGATTTGATAGTGTTTATCCATTTTTTTTCCTCTGTGTTTATTGTTTGAAGACGCCTAAATTGTCACGGAGAAATGCTTCATGTCTGATGTGCAAGCCATGATCACTAGGATGGGCTTGGAGGTGTAGGGAATGGTCAAGTCCCAAAAAAAGAACACCTGTACCTAAGTCCTGCACCACCTTTGAAGCCGTTTCCCATGCACAGCAATATACTTCGTGCATTCCCATGCCCAGAAGGGGTTGGCCCTATATCCTTATCCTGATGGACAAGGAAAGCAAGATGGTGCATGTGGGCTCACAACTTTGAAACATCAAAATGGTTCCAAAGCCTCTATTCAGTTTCTTGAACCTCCCTGCTGACAAAATATTTTCATATATAGGAAACTGAAAGAAGGACTTTCACTTGTTTAAACTTCTTGTGTAAACTTCAGTCTATCTCCTAAAACCAGAAGAAGTTGCAGAGAGGTTTGTCTTCCCATTGGGTCTGACATGAGGACCACTTTGCCACAGGTGGGAGGAGGATGAAATGGATCCATTGGACATTCTCACTGGTCAAAATACTCCTGGGAGCAAAGAGAGACCAGCAACCTTGTCTCTTGCATCTTACAGTGTAGATTTATGTGGTATAAAAAGACCATGAGCATTGTGCTAGCTCTCTGTACATGGCAGGATTTCACTCAGCAGCTTGAGAAGGTCAATTAAGCATTAAATAGCACCCAGGATAACAGGGTAAGAGCACTAAGTGCCATGTAACACTTTTTACATATCATGAGCTGTGCACAAGGGCATATCTAAATAAAATGCATAGGAAATAGCATCACACAAATATGATCTACATTTTTTCTTGATCAAAGAGGCTGAGGGGAAAAATAATTAAAAAGTAAAAGCCTTATGCAATGAGATTTAAAAGAAAACTTTGGAGGCTGACAAGACGCATCTGGCACAACTTCAAAGTCCATCAAAGTACATATAATCAATGTTTGTCAATAGCAGTTTTGCATCCTTTAATTTATCTTTCATGGATATAAAGCATGATGTTATTAGGATCCAGTCCATACCTTAATTCTGTTTGAGATTTGATGAATCAGGGCTCTATTAAAATTCAGTGCAAATCAGCTTACTCAAGGACACATTACATAAAGTCGTGTGTTATCTAACTCCTTTTATCTCGCTGTCTTTCTAACTAGTTAAAGAATTTGGAATTTCAAAAACTTGTGTTTGTGGTTGGCCACCAACATACTAAGTCTCAGACATCCATGGCTTATAGGTACCTGCTTAAGTTATGCACATGTGGTGTAGTCAGGATACCAAAATTATTTGTGTATTTTCTGGTGTATGAAATCTCCTTCAGGATTGTTCCTGCTCCAAAGTAAGGAATCATCAGAAACAAGGTTCTCTGGCATCCAAATTTCAGCACCTGTCACTGTAATCAAGTGCTCACAACTGTCTCTTTCGCCACGAAAATCACATTAAGGATGGGAAACGATGAAGCCCTCGGGATTTCATTGTTTTCTTCCTCATATTTCAACATGTGGACACTATTTCTATCACCTTCTTCCTTTTCAGGTTCTAAATTGTCTCCAAGAAAGAATGGTTACTTCATTTGTTTTTGTAACATATAATACAAACAATGTCTGATCAGCAAAAGTTTGTCAGCATTTCTTCAATAGAGGGTTGTTTATTCTTGCAGTAACACTCTGATTTCCTGAGTTGCTACTGTTGTTACAAATGCTTCAGCCTTAGGAAAATAGAGGTTACTCAAGAATTTAAATTTTTGTTTAAAAAAAAGAATCCTGCTTCTCACATCAGTGGATAAAAGCTTGAGAACATGAACTCTGTTTCATGTCTGAAATCTAGAAAATAATTTTAAAACCCCACACTTTGATAATTTTTTAAATCACATATTACGTAACTAGACCCCAGTACTTTTCGGGTGGGAGAGAGGTAAGTATGATTCATACTTTTTTTTTCAATTGATGATAATAGTTGAAAGGTATTTCTAATACAAGGTCAATACTTGCTTTTATTGTTAATTTATACTGTTGCCATCTTTGATACTAAGTGATTTGAAACATTTGCCAGTGGTGAATGCAGTGATTATCTGGAAAGGATGCATTTATTTGATCAGTGCAATCTGTTGAACATTAAACAATATTTGAAGCACGGTTAATTATTTGCACTGAATTAGCTCAGCCTCGAAAGACTGTGGCTTTTCTGAAAAAAACAGTCAAGAAGAAAAAGCTAATTTCAAGAAAAAAACGAAGATGGTTAACAGTGCTTTGACCCTTCAGGTTCTTCCACTGGTTATCCTCCTAGGGACCACATGTTTGTGCGTGAGTATGTTTTTATCCTCCTTTTCTTTCCATGTGCCAGCTCTGCTGTATCTGCATTTCTGGCCACTGAGGTGACCAAGTTAATGCAGCGTAAGACAGAAGCCCAATGGGGTTTTTTGCAGCAGACATCTACAGTGCCAAGTCTGGGTACACTCAGCAGCCACCCCACTTCCAGTGGTCTGTGGTGGGGAGCATAGCCCCTCTCCTAGCCCTGGGCACTTAGAAATGCCCCAAAACATTGGGCTGCAGCATGGGCAGCTTATCACAAAATCACAGAACATTATGGGTTGGAAGGTACCTTAAAGATCATCTTGTTCCACCCCCCCTGCCATGGGCAGGGACATCTTCCGCTAGACCAGGGTGCTCAGCGCTCCTTCCAGCCTGGCCTTGAATGTTTCTATGGACGGGGCATCCACCATCTCCCTGGGCAACCTGTACCACAGTTTCACCACCCTCATAGTAAAAATTTTTTCCTTGTTTCCAGTCTTCATCCCAAAGGGACTAAATATCAGATTAAACAGGTCAGGTAGATGCTGCCTCGGCAGTTTTTCAAACTCTTCTCTAAAAGGTAAAATTTCCCCCAGCCATATGTTTTGAATGACAGAATTATTGTTGTTGCTAACGTGGGAGGAAGGTTAATGGCAAAATATTCAACACAGCTAGGGGTGACCAGAGCTCTGCTCTGGCAGAGCTTGATATACTTTCCTACATTTATTCATCTCCTCTTTAAAGAAGACTGGAAGAATGACTTGTAATCAAAGGAAAGTTAAAAGTCAGTTTGAAAAAATTTCTTTTGTTCTTCCAAGCAATCAAGCAGATTTTCTCATGAAGGAATCTGAGGTTCTTTAAAACATCTACTTTCTTAGTGACATTTCCTGTGTGTGCAGGTTCATATTTACTGAAATGCGTTGCAAAAATTCAGATGTTGACGTGTTCAAATTGGATTCTTTGGGAAAAATATATAGTGAGGGGGTTTAATGGGGCATAGATGTTTTTAAGATGTATGGAATTTGAGATCAGTGATTTTCACAACTGAATAGAGTAATTATTAATTAGTGTATCACCAGGACCAATGTCACACTTGGTCCAGTAGTACGTGTAGCATCTTACTGAGGGTAAGCTCTAGGGTACTTCAGTGCCGGTTTTACAGACTTTGTGGGAACACCACCTAATACAAATAAGCTCATAATGAATTTGGCAGTGTTAATTCATGCTCAGTGAGGAAGACATTGGGCCAGTCTTAGACAACATGAAGTCTTGCTCAGATTTTTTCTAACTAGTCCTAAGTGTTAGATTGATTCAATACCCTTGAATCCTAATCTGTCTTTGCTTTAAAAATGGCTATGGAAAATGTAGACTGTATTTCCCCCCACCTCAGAAAATTCATTAACTTTGCTAAAATGCAAAAGCAATTCTGCTGTCACTGAAAAGCAGCACGACAGAATATTCAGCAGGCTAGTTTTTAATAAAACATGTTTTTTCTTCATAATTAATATAACAAGGTTTTCTGGCTTAGCACTTGGCATGGATCCCAGAAAAAAAAAAAGAGGGGAATGAGTTGCCATGATGTGACCATTGCATGACAAACAAGTTATGAGAGGATATTTTTGTCTTAATGATTTTCCCCGAAGAAAAAGTTGCAATGAAATAGTTTGAATGAAAAAAAATAGATGCTGCACTTTGCTAAAACCAGAGAAAACACCCTTGAATTCCTATTTTCATCCTTTTCAGGGCCATCATCATAATTTTTATTTGAATGTGGTTTTAGAAGCTTTATAAGTAACAAGCTGATTAACAAACATTATTGGTGTAATATAGCAGAAGTCAAACATGGGTTTAAGCAGTAGTTCATGCTGAGTCAGTCACAATAGAACAAGAAAATACTTGGACATTCATGGGTCTGGCAGGTTTGGAGCAGAACCCTAAGGCAAAAATTTTCATTCAGTTCCTTCATACTACCTGAAGAGAAACTGATTACATCTGCATGAGCACAAAGTTATTTCCATAAAAGACATAAAGCTGCATGGTGAGGTCAGAATCTGGTCCTTTACTTTTGTACATATGATGGAACTGCACCAAAGATTGTCTTCAGACATGGCAGATCTTCTCAGCTTGGGGGTTTTTTTTCCCTGCTTTTCATTTCACTTCTGCTTAGCAAGATACTGTAGTAGCAACGTGCCTGCCATCAAGGTATTGAATTGTTAAGTACTCCTTGACTGGCTGAAGAGAAAGCCAAAAATCTCTGCTGCAACCAAGCTGTGTATCCTCACTTATCCAGACTTGTATCAAAGCAACTTTTCTGGAACACACCCAGATTCAAATGGTATGCTTGAGTGTTGTGCTGAGCTGGGCTAGAGAAATCTGGAACAGGACAATACAAAAGTTGGATCCCACAACACCTCAGTGCTGGCCCTGGCCGTACACCTAGCTGCAGCTTCCACCTAACAGTGCTCTGAAGTGATTCAGCACATGTTTGCTGGGGAAAAACGTTGTTTAAAAATCTACAGGTGTTCAGATCAGTCCTTTTTTCTTGTATCAGATCTCCCTGCAAACTCAACTTCCCTGGCAGCAGGGAGGAAGATTTGCAAGGGTCAGACTAGCAGAGGTGGCTCTTCACTGAATATATTGGAACTTCAAAAAACTGATGTCCTCTTAGCTGAGGTGGAAGGGGTTTCAAAATCGCTAGCCTTGCCCAATCCAATAGCCAAGTGTACTTAGTAGTGGAAAGAGAAGGATAAAACTATCACGTTAAGATCAAAAAATTGCAGAAAAGAACCCCTTATCATAAAGGCATGTGTCCCTCTTGGCCCACAGCAAGTAGGATGCTGTCGCCAGCAGTGCATGTCTTTCCTTGCCTCAGGTGCTTGGAGACCAACATTTTATCGTGTTCCAAAGTCAACTCTGTCTGACATCTTTTTCTAATCCCCAATGGATCCATTCCTGTAACAAGCTCCCACTTCTGCTCCCCTCATCCTCTCTCCAGAGCTTCATCACGCACACAAGGGCTTCACGCTCCGCTGCATTGCAAACCAATCACTGCAGAGAGAACTGAATGCTGCCGAGCCCGCCCGGGTTTGTGGCCCATCAGGTGTAATACCCTTCTGCAGCGCTCGCCTAAATTTGCCTGATGCAGCAGAAAAGCAACAAAGCCCTGGGAGCGCCCCCAGCTAATTTTGCACCGTGCTCTCAGAGAGGGAAGCGTTCCTCGCTGACCCCCGAAGGCAATCAGCTTATGCCCTGCAGCGTGCAGGTTGATATCCCGTGTAACTAAAGGGACTTAATGACTTTGCATAAGCTTTAAGTCTAGCAGTATAACCTGCATTCCCAGCACTGGCTGCAGGAGTGTTTGATAGCACAGGCACTCGTGTTAGTGTGACTAGCTGGCTCCTGCAGCCCCCTGAAACACATTTTGTAGCTTCCCCTTGCTGTGGCATCCAAGGCTGACCCTGTTTTCCACCTGGGAGCATGAGCACACCTCATCCACCAGTGAGCATCTTTAAAAACACCCAGCTACTACCAGGCCACCTCTTACAGTGCAAAGATTAATCTGGAAACTTTGATTTCTTGGAAAACAGGAGCAGGTAACTCCTGAGCAGAGAACCCAGGTGGTTTCAGCAGCCCCTCTGAAGGATCTTGCTTTTTTCCTGGATCCCTGTGGGTTTTGTATCAGGTGCTACCACGGGAAAGGTTCACAACTAAATAATCAGCAAAACCAAGATTTTAAATGTGAACTTCTCTGAGTTCTCCGGCACTGGTCAATAAGGAACACACTATCTACTCTGATCCACAAATTGTCCTTCAGTGTGCAGGCAGGAGACGTCTTGTTAGCAGAGAAGTGAAGAACTCTGAGGTTTTGGTGGAATCCTTTCAGAGGATGTTTTCCCAGGCTAAGAACATAACATGTGTTGCATATGTGCTCCAGATGATAATATACCCTGCTTTCTTTATACTGCAACCACGGCCTTGGCTGAGAAATACAATGTCATTGCTGGAAAAGCCACTTTCCCTTGAAGTTCAAAGACTGTCACTACCCAAGATGGTTGCAGGCAAAAATCTGGCCGATTGTAAGAGCATCAGAACTGTCGATTCCCTCCTCCTTTGGCAAGCAGCCCAGACAAAGGTTCCTACTGAGAGCTGTCAGCAGGATCAAGGGGTTCACTACGAGAAGGCAGTAGCTGTGTCTGCCCTCGTGGCTCCTTCATGGCTTGTGTCACTTGTGGATGGAAGTTGATCAAATATCCATCTTCATCCTCCAGTTCAACCCCATCCCACCTCCTTCTTGGCTGCAAAGCTGTGACTGCACAGATGAACAAATGAAAGCATAATCTTTGTTTTTTCTGCCATGGAGGCAACTTTGTGACAAGTTGCAGGAGAATTTGCAGGACTTAATGCAATTAAATGAATAAGCCAATTCCTACCAATGCAGTTTAATACTGGAATTCCTGCAGTGCTTTGCTGCAGTATGTGTGTGTGTATGTATAGGGCTAATTTTCATCTCTGTTGCTACTCTACCATGCAAGCTTGAGTAATTACAGTGTTTACTCTGGAAGTCTGTTTTGCACTTGCTTAAATTCACAGCCTAACTCCGGGCTGCCACCTTCTTGCTCTCTTTCTCCGCCTGCTTTTGTGTTTTACTGATTCATTTTTACTGTAATAAGGGGTAGCAATGTACCCAAGACACAATTAACAGTTCAATTGCAGATTGCCATTGGCAGCTGTAAATAATTTCCCTTGAATTAGGGGTCAAATCTTCCTGGGTTTATTCAGAAAGTATTGCTAGAGATTAACTGGACATTTTTGTCTGAGAAAGAGGCATAGGATTCCATTCTGACATGAGGAAAGCTCATGCTTCTGTCATTCCTCTTTGAAATCTATTACATTTTATTAGTCTCTCTTTCTTAAGGAGTTGAAATGGAAAAATTGAGTGTATCATGTATCTGCAATGTTTAATATTAGTACAAAATTTTAAAGGTTCTTTGGAGGAATGAAGTTTTAGTGAAGTGCTAATCCTTACAGTGACAAAAGACAAAAAATGTCAGGTGAAATTAGGAATTTTGAATTTCACTTCTTTTTTCTAGGAGCCCTATAAATGTAGTTGGTTCCATAGTCAGCAGTGCACTGGTACCAATATAGGATGTCCCTCCTAGCTTTTCTTTTCTTTTTCTTTTTTTTTTCAAGGTTTCTTTTTTACTAGCCTAAAGTTATAAAATTTAAAATCACTCTCTGCAAATTCTTCCAGCTTTGTCCCTCATCACTGCAGACCTGCTATGAACAGAATCCAGTGATTTTATTCCCTCTTGAGAGAGCACACAAAGTATCAGTGTCGAGCTGCAGCAAGGAGACTGTTTGGTGAAACCATTCCCACTGTCTAATTTCTTCTCCCCCCCGCCCCCCTTCCTTTTGTTCGAATCATGCTCCTCGTTGGGCTCAGTGTTGCACCTCGTCGGAAGGACAAGATCCTCCTCTGCTGGCCACGAGCAATACGGCACCGCAGGCACGAGGCCCTGCCTTCACTGCCCCTGCCTGCACTGCCCCTGCCTGCACTCCCTCCTGCAGCCCCCTCCTGGACCCCCACCCTGCGCACTCCTCCTGGCAGCCTCCTTCTGCATCCCATATCCAACATCCTTCATCCCACATCCTGCATCCCACATCCTCTCCTGGAGCGGAGGAAGGGGAGAGCTCCAGCAGACAGGAGGAAAGGAGTGAGGTCTTCCTCCTCCTCTGCTGCTGCCACCATAGCAAGATTCACGCCATGAATCCAGAGGCTAAAATTTGCCCCTGTGCTGGCTAGCAGGGTTGAAAATGCTTCAAAACCGGTGTGGTCTGGTGAGTGGTCCAGTGGAACTCAGGAGGGAGGAGAAAACTCTCCATGCTGAGAAGTCAGCTCTGCCAGAGGTTTTGTCCCCTGTGGCTCTGCTGCTGCAGCTTGTGACAGGCACATGAGGAGGGAAAGCTGCAGTACAAAATGAGTTACAGGAGCCTTACAGTAAAGACTGTGTTTAACTCCTGGACTCTCTATGCTGGGTGCTCCAGAAGCTTTTGTTCCCAGTAACATTTATGCTGTGGCAGCAGACAGAGGCTTTCATCTAAAAGCAGCAATCAAAATCTGGGACTCATTCACCAGCCACCAAGCCGTTGCCTGCTCTGAAGGATGATGCTGTAAACCTGTACATTGTCGAGGGCACCAGTTCATTGCAAGAGGGAGTTTAGGGTGCAGAGCTGACCACCCGCCCTTTTGTGGTCAGCTGTGCCCATGCTTGGAGAGAGGGGCAGGTGGATGAGCTGGAAAAGAAAGTAGTGTAGCACAATGGTACATCTCTCATCTTTCCTATTTCCTTGGGGTGTGAGCATTGTGAGACTGTCATCTCCACCCTACAGCTGGGGAAACTGAGGCACAGAACAGCCGGGTGCACCTCACTCAGCCTGGGCTGAAACCCTCCAGCATTCCCCGAGGTGCCAAGGGCTGCCCTGAGTGCAGGGGCAAACTCACTAAGTCAAACCTTTCCAACCCAAACCCCTTCCGAGCCTATAAGGCAAAGAGCACAACAGAGCAGCACAGACAGCTGGAGAGGGAGATGAAATGTTTCTTGCATCATCCTGCTCCCAGTGCTGCTTCCTTGTTCTTTGTTTCATCTGTTCCTCCAAAAGAAAGGAGTACACTTGCAGGGTTTGTTTTGGTCTGTGTTTATGGATGAACGCTACCACTAATTGTAAATGGAGCAATTAGACCTTTACTTTATATAGTCTCTGTTGGGGTCTGGCAAAGGATCTGACGAACGCTGTACCTGCACTCAAGAAACATATACACCAAGGACAGAGCTTTTACAGCCTTCTCATTTACCATCATCTCCGCACTCATTCAAGAGGGGCGATTGTGTGAGGATGTGTGTCCTTCCAGCTGCAAAGGATTTAGTTCTCTGTGTGTGTGGCTCACTCAAATGCACCTGGGAAGGGGCTCTGCTGAGTGGTTCAGGGGACATTGCTCTCATTAAAGTCAGTGGGGAAGGGGAGAGCTGGAGTGTCTGTTCTCCCTGGCTCAAACACAAGAGGGACGCAAACGTGCCTGAAGCAAAAGCTCATTTATATATTCCAGATAATATTCACAAACACGAATTCTGAGCTTTTTATTTCGTCCTGTTTCTTATTCATTGCTTCTGATTCATTTGTTCTTAGTCTCAACCAGCATTATCTGAGAATGTCTTTCTTCTATATATAATGTGTGACTAAACAGGGCATATATTTACAGTTTATTGTATCTGTAGCAATGCATAGGTGCTCATAATAATTGTGTGTGTACGTGTGCTGTCCTTACCATGTGTGTTAAATTGTTTGGAAGTACATTTTATTCCCTAAAATCATGTGAGGGATAAAG
The DNA here is from genome assembly GCA_013398015.1 of Oreocharis arfaki. Classification (NCBI taxonomy): domain Eukaryota; kingdom Metazoa; phylum Chordata; class Aves; order Passeriformes; family Paramythiidae; genus Oreocharis; species Oreocharis arfaki. The sequence goes on along the minus strand of VZRR01014152.1, from coordinate 242,673 downwards.
AATAGCAGCTTCAAATCTCCTTTACACCCACTGTTAGCATGTGTATCCTCACTGCAGGTGGGTAATCCTGTCCGCAGCTGGGATTTAGAGCAAGAGGGAAAGCGAACGGAAATTGTCACGCTGGGGATGCGTCCTGGTGTAGAGTCAGTGCCTTTCCTTTCAGACAAACCTCACTCACACTCTTCAAAGGCTGAGAGCTGTTTTCCGTCTTCTGTTCCCTTTTGTTGCTTGCCCTTGATCATGAGCCAAACAGGAAAGGCTGGAGCCCCACACTGGAGGTGGGACACATGGCATTTCCTCCTGGAAAGTGCCAGAACTATTCTCCTGCATCCAAAGATTGGTGACAGCCTTCCAGCACAGGGGTTCAGGTCCCACTGGGTGTGCCAGGGGTAAGGTCCTGGGCCATGCTGCACTGCCCAACATCCACTCTGCCTTGCCTGGGCACCTCCCAGCCTCTGGCTTTAGCAGCCAGCTGGAGTGTGGCCTCTGTCAGCATCTCAGAGAAGCTGGACAATTAGCCAATGTGCCATCACCTCACAAGCAAAGAGACAATTTAATTCATTCAGGTCAGGTTTGCCCCAAATCAGACCAGCCCAGCAGCTTAGGCCGTATGCTTGGAAAAGCCAGACCTCTCCCATGGGTTGTTGACCTTTCGTTACTCTTTTCAAAGAACTCTTGAAATCTAGGTCAGCCAGCTCCAAAGTGGGGAACAGCCTTATCTGGATGTCTGGCACTAGGGGCAAACAGAATCTTTGCACTGTAAACAAAATTCTGCGCTGGGTTTTGTTTTTTCAGAAACTGACTCTCTGACTTCTATTATCTCATGCAGGCTTCCCACTTTCCCTTCTGGGCCAACACGATGGAAGGTAAGTGGTTTCAGTTTCTTCATCTTAACTTCCGCCTGCCACAAAACTGAAAGGCTGGCAACCTAGTTCGTCAAGACCCTTCACTAGTGCCCAGTGCTGAATTATATTAGCTTCATGCAGAGCCTTGCTGAGCTTAAAATAAGGACTATCATTAAGTGAAAAGTCTGTTTGACTTTGGACAAGTAATACAGCGAGTGCTTTCAGAACTCCACAGGTGCTGTCCATCAGTGCAGGAGACAATTCTGCATCATGTCCCAGCAAGGAGTGTGTCTGGCACACCGGAGCCAAAACCAGAGGCACAACAGCAGTACCAATGTGCAGCTGATCACAGGGTTCTCCTGGACCACACCTGGAACTCTCAGTTCTGTTCCAAGCCAGGACTTTTCTGCCACTCTCTGCCTTCATGTGCTTTGGGGACCCGTGAGTGACACAGTGGGTTGTGGTCTGGAGGACAGGTCATGGTCCTGGGCTGCAAACCTCACAGAAGGATAAGCAAAGAGCCTAGTTGGGGGTGAAAACTGGAGGCCAAGTGAATGAAATCAAACTTTCCCTTGCAGTATGCGACTAACTGCGGAACTTATTTCGGCAAGGCTTTGTCCCAAGTGCAAGAAGGTTCAAAAACAAGCCCATGAAAGTAAAAAATCATTAAAGGCTGCATCTCACTAAGATGTTGACAAGGGAAAGCTGTGATGAATATTGTGTGAGGATGTGTAGGATATGTGAGGATTTGTATATCCTTTCACAGCCTTCGTGGTCCATGTAGAAGATTATGGTTTTATTGATAAGTTTAGTATTTTTGCAGGTAAGTCGTGTTCTTTCTTTTCTTGATTTCAGTGGCTCTTAGACATGAGTTTATAATGCATAGCTAATGAAACAATACAAAAATTTTGCTCATTTTCCTGCAAAAAAATAATAGGGTGGGTATTAGTATGCACTCATTATTCATTTCTGTTCATTCCAGTGGCATTTCTGTTCATTTCAGTGGCATTTCAGCTTTCAGGTCAAACCAGGAATCTTGTCGCTCATATAGCAGTGCCCAAATCAATGTTGCTGTTCTAACAACATCTGTGTAGAAAACAAATTTCCAAATCGTTTTTGTGTCTGAGCTCAGTATTTGGATTCTGCAAATATTTGGCCACAGTTATGCACTTGATTCAGGGTTTGCACACCTGTTTACACAGCCTTGTGCAAACTGGTTGATCTGCCTTTTGAAGGTAGAGTATCCCTTTCACAATTTCTTAATTCATTCCCTACCTTGTGGTGTATGGTCCTAACATCTGTCCCTCCACTGTGCCTCCACTCTCCTGCTCCCCATCCCCCTGCAAGTCTCCACTCCTTCAGCCATCACGGTCCCACTTCACCCTGCATCCATCCCTCTGAGGGGAAAAGTGCTGCAAAACTGCTTTCGAGTAACAGCCACAAAACTATTTGAAAGGCTTTCCGGCTTTGTTGTTAGCTGGTCTCCCTTCTTTCTGAAGCTGCAGATACTCCCAGCCGCAACCCGCTTGGAAGGGAGGAAATACTGTGAGGTCTCATTTCTGCAGAAGTAAATGGGGAATATCTCATTGTTTAAAATACAGTCAGGATTTCAGCCTCATAAAAATAACACTACAATAATCTCAGAGCTGGGGACAAAAAGTATTTAGGGGGATGGTAGGAAAACTCATCCTGCTTAAATTAGGCCAGATTTCAGTCAGTCTCCAGAGGTTCAGAGAGCTTGAATAAACGCTGGGTACTTTCTGGCTCTCTTGATGTGTGTTGGCAATAGGCTTTAACTCTGCACATCACTCATCTTGACAACTGCAGTCCAACAAAGTTACCTCGCAATTCAGGTCACCCGATGGCATCCTAATGCATCACTTTCCCACTTGGAACATTAGTCATCACTTGATCCGGGGAAGGTTTTGAAAACAGTGTGACTGTCGGCATTGGGATATCTGTTCTCTCCGTAACAGAGAGCCTGTGTAAGCTAATGAACAAGGGGATATTGATCAGAAATCCATTGCTTGATTGGCAGCTCTTGGCAATGTGAAAAACTGCAGATGAAAGCTAGCGCAGTTTAAAAGATCACCCAGACCTCAAAGCTGATTTGAAGCTTTAAAAGTCAATCTCTGTCTATCAATTATGGGGGATTTTTTGTACTACACAGAGGAAAGTTATTCTTTGAAAATTTGCATGCAGGATGTCTAATTTAATTTCATGTAATAGTCACATTTCAGTGACAAATGTCAGATCACTGCTTTTTTTAAGCACGTTAAGGTTTTCCAGCACTTACAAAGAACGAACACTCTGATTTAGTAATATGTTTAAATCAACCAGTATATCAGACTTTGTGCTTTAATTATGTGCTCAGATAAAAAAAGTGTTGTTTTTGCTTTACTAAACCTCTGGCTTGCTATGAATAATTTAAAAAATTGGAATGGGAGCACTTCTTAAATAAGAGATGTGGAAGCCAAATAGTTATTTAGTGTCAAAGCAGTGATAAATAAGAAGACATCTTTTAGTTTGATATCACATGCCCCAGTGAGGGTTTTCTGGTCTCTGTGTTTCACTGCTTCATGCAGCTGGAGATGACATGGAATAGCTGGGAGATGGGAAGCATCACTCATGTGACCTGTAGGAGCTGTGTCTGTTTCTCAGCTTCATAAAGAGGGATGGCAACGGGCAAAGCAGGGACACTGGTCATTTCTCAGATCTGCTGCACTCTTACATCACCTTGGCTGGTCTCCTGGCCAGTAACCTCAGCTTCCTGGCTCCCATATCCACATGGGGGCCAGGGTACCCAAAAAGGGTTTGCTGATGTTTTCTGAGCCCTTTCCACATGCGCCCTTAACTCCATGCCTCGGGCATTAAATTTCTTGAAATGGTAATTGCCAGCCCTTGAGGGGGTTGCTCAGTGTTGCCTGCTTTACCTCAGCCGTGGCTACCTAAAGTTGCCCTCTTCGAGGGCTGCTGGGTGCCAAACTGGCCTCAGATGTGCAATAGCCTGTCCCAAAACTGCCCCATCAGTGCACATGGTGGGCTGTGCCCTCCAGCCTCTGAGAGCCACCAGAAGCATGTCTTGCAGAACATGAATTACATCTTGGCCAACTTGCTTACGGAAGAGCTGCACTTAAAAATAGTTCACAACGTATCAAGTAATTACATAAGTGTTGTTAATAAACGATTAATGTGTTGCTGAGAAATTATGCCAAACAAAAATCAAGCGACAGGAGTGTTATTTCTTAACAACACGCACTAAGCAGTTGGCTTGAAAACCAGGGTAGATGATTCTACAATGGCTTAGCTATTTGTCCTCATTCAGGGCACTTATTTTTCCTCTGTTGATTCAGGAGAGTCCTCACCAGCCTCTTTAAAGCATGCTGGCATGTTTGCAGTCTGCCTTTCACAGCTGTCACTCCCCTACTCATCCTTCATAACTTTTAGCAGGTATATTTTTTCATAAAAAGTGATACCCCATACTTCAGAAAGCATCTGTGGAATAAAAGCCAGCATGCCCCTCTAAGATTCTGAAAATAAGCAAAGGATACAGAATCAGACTACTTCAGACAGTTCCCTCAACCTCAAGTCGTTTGCAAAATCTCCCCTCCAACAAAGTGAACTTGGAGGCTGCATTTCAGGCAAAACTTCCTTTTTGTTTTCCTTCCTTAACTACATCACATTAAATTTAATTTTGTTCAGTGTAGACAATGTCCTTATCTTTCAGCAAGATCCTTCTGTTCCTCAGCAAGGCATACACTTCTGCAACACTTGCACATAGTCGAGACTCAGCTCCTGTGGAAATAATGAGCTGAGGAAAAGGAGTCTTGACTTGACATAGCAATAAATGAGGTGAAACTTTCCTCTGTTTTTTTTTTTTTTGTGAGAAACGAGAGTTGGCATGTAGAAAAAAAAAAAGAAGAAGAAAAAAAGACGGTTCTATTTTAATATGAAATATAAAACACCCATTGTACAAACGTGGAATTTCTTTCTTTTTTTCAGAAGCAAAGAAAGAATAAAGATAAAGGCTGCAAGCGAATGAATGAGGAGAGAAAACTAAGATAATGCAGTCGGTAATCAGTTCAAGGCAGAGCATTATCCATGGGGCCATCCGTCCGGCCCTAGGGGAGAGCTTTTTAAAATGTCTCTGTACGTAGCTTAGCTCTGCTCATTACCATAGCTTGTCTTTGAAACACTGGAGTGGCTTCCACTGGCAAGAGCCGTACCTGTGCAAGGAGCCGCCAGCCCTCTTTAATCAAACAACCCCCCCAGCGCGGCTGGCGAAGCCGCAGGTCCCTGCGGGCCCCGTGAGGACACTGGCTCCTGGTGGGGGAGGACATTGGCTCCTGTAGGCCAGGGGCTGGCAGAGGCAGGGATGGGCTCCTCAGCACGTGTCTGCAGCGCCAGGCTCTCGCTCCTCGAAGGCTGTTTGTGGGTGAGAAGTCACACAGACAAGCAGGTGCCTCGGGCCCTCTGTCCCCCCCAATTGCCCTCGAGATGGGACTGTGTGTCCCCGCACATAGTGGGGCCCCTGTGCTGGGGAGAGCCCTGCCTCATTCTGCAGCAGCGGTGGTGATGGTCAGCAAAGCAGTTGGACAAAGAAAACCCCTTCTTCTTACAGGAACCTGAATCTCCTTTTGTCACTGTGCTGGTACCAGCCTCAGCACCTGCCCTGGCTGTGGTGCCACACAGGGGGCTCCTTATGCCTTCGCCTGGAGAGCCCTGGCCTGCATCCCCTCTGGGGCATCCTGGCTGTCACCACAGGAGACAGCTGGGCAGCCAGAGCCCCAGGACACTTCAGGAGCATCCTCGAGGGCAGCACTGGAGCCAGCTGTGCTCAGGGTGGCCATGCTGGGCACTAGGTGAGCTCTGCCTGTGCCAAGGAAGAGCTGAACAGCACATTTGGTCCTCAAGATGGTCTCTAAACCCACTGACATCCCAAATGAGCTGAAAGAAAAAAGGGCTCTCCATCTCAGGGAATAACTTCTTTCATAACTTTTCTCCTTCCAGTTTTAATTCCTCTGCTCTTTCACTCTCTTCTCACCCCTCCCTGCAGATGAGGATGATCACTACGAGGACTACTACTACTACACAGAACTGGATCAGGACACGAGCCTCCAGCAGGAGCCCTGGGAGGAAATTAACTGGTTCGAGACATCTTTAGGTGACAGCTTTGCCAGGAGAGGTACCTCTCAGGGGTGGGAAGGAAGGCAAGGAAGGGGTAAAATCCCAACCCTGTGCTTGAAGCCTGAGCATGGCAGGCCTGGCTGCCAGCCTGCTCTCGAAATGCCTGCATCAAAGGAATGAGTTAGGAGGATCGTTTGCAGTGTTCTTCTTTGTATTTCTCTTGTAAGGATCCTGTGTTTTATCTCCAGGTTTCACAGGATGCATTCTGATCATGCAGAACATTTCTGATTGCTACTACAAAAAAGCACAGGCTTATTTGTCTATAGACACTGTAAGATGTAATTGCTGTTTTCATGGGATATATGTTCTGTATTTATGCTAGGAACCAAATGTAGAGCAGGTTTCTTTTTCTTCTTCTTCTTCTTCTTCTTCTTCTTCTTCTTCTTCTTCTTCTTCTTCTTCTTCTTCTTCTTCTTCTTCTTCTTCTTCTTCTTCTTCTTTTATCAGTTGCAGGGGTTTTATTTCCTTTTCTTTTTTTGCTTTGCCAAACTTCAGGAGAACAGGAAAGGATCCTTGAGATTGCTGAGGGGACTCAAAAGGAGAGGCAGGGGAGTTGCCTGTAACATCTCCCAAGTCATCCCCTGGTGCAAAACAAGCAGAGCTGACTTTAGTCTGTCTCCAATGCCAATTGCTCCTGGCAGTGTGGACTGCAGTGGAGAGGTTGAGCACAGTGTAAGGAGCAGCATACAAGTGACTTTCAGCAAGTGCCATCTCCCTTGAGGCAACAGCCACACAGGAGTATGGTAGTAGTCTAATGGATGGCTTTTCTAGGGGAGATTTAATGCTGTGTTCCAAACAGGACAATGCCAAATCCACATGACTCCAGACTAAATGCATGAAGGCAGACAGCCAGAGGCAATGCTACAGAGGCAAATCTATCCCTCACCAAAGGAAGGGACTTGCCTCACTACAGTTCTGTAATAGGGCAAAGGGAGCAGAGGATCTCCAGACTCAAAGCCATGAGCCACTGTAGCTCAGAATAAACTCTGCAGCAACTCATACCGCTCCTGTGGCTGCTGGGCTGATGTATAAGCACAGCACTTGTTACACAGGATGCTGCACCCAGGAAGGCAGACCCCTGCAGCCACAAAATGCAAGAAGAAAAAGCAGGTGAAGAAGGTTGAGAGGCTGAAAGATCTCCATCCTTACCTCTGCAGACTCGTGCTTCTCTAACCCCTGCAAGAATGGTGGTACATGTGAAGCCAAAGGAAGTGACTTCAGCTGTCTCTGCCCCGAGCCGTATGGTGGGACTACATGTGAAAAAGGTAATGGCTCTTTTGCTAACCTACTTATTTTGGCAGTTGATGCTACTGTTGCAACTTTATAAACCCACTGTTTGCTGAGGTGAGCATTCTGACAGCCCCCAGCAGTCATGTTCACAGTTCTTAGGACCTCATCCAGGCCAAAGCCTATCTACATAGCACTGAGTAAAATAGACCTCAAGAGTGCAGAGAGTGCTCCTCTATGCCTTGCAAGGTGGGCAGTGGGGAGCTGCTCATTGGTACCACAGATTTTTTGCCATAGATGCTGTGAACAAAAAGTGAGATCCGAAGTCCACACCTGCCAAATGAAAACTTCCTTGGAGTGTCAAGAGAAGGCATCTTCCCATGAGCCCTGCAAGGGCACAGCTCTTGTGCACACACAAACGCTGATGATGCACTTTGTGTCCCTGTTTCCACAGTGGAGGACATGTGTCTGGAGAAGAACTGCAACTTTGGCGACTGCCTGATTATATTAACCCCACCTTATTTTAAGTGCAGCTGCAAGCATCCCTACAAGAGACCCTTCTGCCAACGTGGTGAGCACTCAGCTGGGCAAAAATTGTGGTGGGGATGGCACCATGGCCGGTCTGCAGTGGGGAAAATCAACCACTGGTGATCACAGGGTGATCCTGCCCTAGTCATACTGCAGCTCCCATCCATGGGCCTGGCCAGTGATGAATTACATTTGATTTGGGGGGTGGTTCAGTCATTGGTAAAACCCGCAGAGATACGCATTTTTCAAGATTTCTTGGGAACTCAAAACCAACAGGCTGAGTGGGAGCTGTCCCTAGTTTCCACTGGGCATGCAAGGGGCTGTGTAGTGTTCAGCACATCGACAAGGTGGTTCTGTGTTTTCCACATTGACAGCATCCAAACAGTGCAGTCCAAACCCTTGCAAAAATGGAGGTACCTGCATACGGAGCAGATACAGATCAAAATTCACCTGCAAGTGCCCTGAACCTTTCAGAGGGAGATTCTGCGAGATCGGTACGTCACATTCCCAGGCAGAGGTAGGGGTGAACCCCCAGACAGCCAGGGCCTGGCTTCCCCCTACAGCCAGACTAGCTGATGCTGCTCCAGTAGCATCCTGTGGTGACTTCCTGTCGCTGCTCCAAGAGCCTGCCTACACTGGGGCACCAGCCTCTTTGGAGAGAGGGTGGGAGGAAGAGGTTGACTTCTGCAGCCACTGCTGGCAAAAGGGGCTTGAAACAGTTCCCATCTTGGTGTTTTCTAAGTGTGCTTTGGCAAGGTCCCACTGGTATATAATGAGTGAGCACACATTTCCCAGAGGTCACATGTCACAAAGGGAAAAAATGTTGGGTTTTCCTTAAACACTCAAAATCTGATGTAGTGAAGATGCCTGCCCAGTTGCCTGTGACTCCCCAGGCTGAGGGGAGTGGCATTTGAAGTCAATCAACTGGAAGGTGGACCTATGTCGGGACATTATTCTAATTTCTGGCCTGTGTACTATAAGGAACATAATTACTTGTAGGTAGTAATGCCAGTAGGTACATAATTACCAGTAGGTTCTTCTGATCCTCCATAAAATGAATGTAGAACAAGGAAAGGAAGGAAGAGGAACCACTTTGAGCAAGGAACAACACAAAAGTCATTTTCATATGAGCACTGTCTTTCTACAGGACCAGATGATTGTTATGAAGAGGACTCCTCTACATATAGAGGACGAGTAAACCAAGCAGAAAACGGCAGGACCTGCTTGCACTGGAATTCCCACCATCTCTTGGACCACCCTTTTAATGCCTTTATGGAGGATGCTGACACATATGGCATTGGTGAACACAACTTCTGCAGGTAAAATTTTGAAGAAGCTGCTGTATCAAAGAGATCCCTAAGGACAAACTGCTCACAAATTTGAGAAACTGAGGGTGTTAAGATCTCACATCTTTCTAGATATTGCCTGCCCATAAAACACCAGAACATTTGAGACGCCTTCTCTAACCATGCTGATGTGAGGCTTCCAGAAGCTGCCCTCTTTTCTTTTTAATCAGTCCCACATTTTTCTTATGGCTAAGTTAGGTATGGGAATAGTAATATGGCAGTACTGTATGCCTCACTCAGGCATCTTCCTTCTCAAATCTTATGAAGTATTATCTCTGGAAGTCCATCTTCCATATGGGAGCGTGAGGCTGCTACCTAAGAATCCTCAGTTCCTTCACTGGTTTCATGGCGATTTCCCCATTCCTGCTGATTCTCTCAACTATTCCCTTCAGGAATCCTGATGAGGATGAAAAACCCTGGTGCTACATCAGAAAAAATAAGGAAATAGATTGGGAATACTGTGATGTTTCACCCTGCTCAGGTAAAGAATTAGAAGCAAGTGGTGGTCTAGAGCAGCAGGTGACTCCCTGTTGCTTAAATCTTCCAGTCTGATGTTATCTCTGCATTATACATCTGCTGTCTTCCAATGCAGCTGAAGAGACCCCAACAGAACCCCCAACAGACCCCCCTGAAATATTCCAAACATGTGGACAACCAGAAGTTCGTAGGACACGCAAGAGGATCTATGGTGGATCCAAGGCTACACCTGGACAACATCCCTGGATGGCATCTCTGCAGAGACAGACTCCAGATGGGAATGAACATTTCTGTGGTGGAGTGCTCATTAGATCATGCTGGGTTCTTACTGCTGCACACTGCCTTGAGTAGGTGCATGTCCTATGACTAGGGTAGATAAATGTATAAAAATCAAGATGGTTAGTAAAGGCAGCTTGGTATCCAAATTATTTGCAATCAAAATGATTGCTGGGAGTCAAACTGGAAGGAAAACATGTATGTGAAAAAAAATGGACACATACAGAAAAAGGTTCGTATACTCGAAAATGGTGCTTGCTGGAATAACAGACTCAGGCCTCACTCAAATAAAATGAGCTCAAGAAGTTGTGTGAGAGGAAAAAAGGAGGAAAGTAACAAGATTTTGTGATGTATAAAAGAAGAACTCTATGAAACATAAACTCGGGGGATATTGGGATGCCATAAGCAACATCACATATTACATCAGAATTAAGTTCTTCAAAACAGTCAAAATATACACTCAGCTTTAATTTTTTTCTGTGTCAACTAGCTAAGAATATTACACTTCCTCCAACATTTGTATTGAATTAGCTGGAAACCACCACCCTAGGAAACAGGTAAATTACACACTGGAAACCATTCCAACACAGATGATTTTCAATATGCTCAGACAACGGCATGCAACTTTACTCCCATGGCTCCATGAGCTGCCACTTGTCGTCACTGCCACAGTAAGAGACTGGGTGCACACTGCTACTCTGCCCTAAAATGCAAAGAAAGTCATGCACATGCACCTTTAAATCACTTTATTTCATGATTGCAAGAAGTGAAGAGCACATGTATTCTCCTCCACTGCTTTCCTATCTAAGCCTTCCTATAATGATTTTAGGAAATCTTCTGGCCAGGCTTTACAACATGAAGAAATATCTTGACTTCTTCATACTAAAAGTGCAGGTTTTCACTGCCACTGATAGAAAACGTCTGTAGATAAATGACTTTTCTTTTTTTTTCCAGAAACCCACAAACAAAGATCCAAGTAGCCCTTGGAAAGCAAAACCTCCAGACAAAAGAGGATCATGAGCAAATATTTGATGCAGTGCAAATAATTTTACATGGCAAATACAGAGAGAAGGACGGTGTCCTACACAACGATATTGGTAAATCCTTTATTTGTTACCCACGTGGCTCACCTCCTACCTTTGTAGTTTGAAGTGCCTCTCTCCCACTAATGTCGACGTAAAATTCTCATCGAGACTGTGCTCTGGAAATAATCAGGCCAAATTGTGATCTGGACCCATTTGAATCTTGGGTTGTAAGTTGTGATTTAGGGCAGGCAGAAGTTGCTGCATAGGAGGAGCCGAACAACAGGAACAGGTTGAGCACAGTGGGGCAAATGGAATGTTGGGTTTATGCAGCTTTGCATGGGGTTGCATCACACACTAGTAACAATGGTTAGGGAACTAAATTAGCTCCAAATACCTTTTGTTATCGTTTATCTCCTCTGCAGCTCTACTTAAACTGCAGCCTGTTGACGGTCGCTGTGCGGTGGAAACAAAGTATGTGAAAATAGCATGTGTCCCTGACTTCTTCCTTCCTGTTGGGACTTCCTGCTTCATTTCTGGATGGGGCGAGACAGAGACAGGTACTCGTGGGCTAACTGGGTTTTGGTGGGTACTTCAGTGGCAAGGTGGGCTGGTACTTTCAGTAGCAATGGCCAGACCCAAATGAGGACCTAGGCACTAGTGAAACCAAGACATGGAATTCAAAAGTAAGGTCAGCTAAAACATGCCTTGCAAATTACTCATTAGCAGAAATCTCCAACTGCTAAATCAACCAAACCATTCAGAATTCTGATTAAACGCCTGATGCATTTTTTTGCCTGCCATCTGGCTCTCCATGTCATGGTTTCAACTGAAGCCAGCAGCAGAAGCAAGCAAGTACCGAGAGAAGCTATTGTATACCTTGTGTGTTTCAAGACAGGACCAAGAAAGACAGGAGTTTTGACATGGTTTTCCAGCCCACTGGGTCAGATAAAGCTTTTCAGAAGCAGCATCTGGACCTTCAGATGTACTGAAAAATAAAAAAATCCCAAGCTTTTCAAGTTCAACCAGCCCTATCCAAAAACCTTTCTTGCTCGCGGTAAATCCTACGGGGAGAAATTATTATGCTTAAAAAAAGATAATGGCAATTTTCTGAAAAATGCATTTTCTCATGTTGTGATTGATGTGTTGCTGTAAAGCAGCAGAAGGAAAACGCGTCACTGAGGCTGCAGTAGGTGTCCTAGTGCTTTGTGGCTGATAGAGCCTGATACAATACATAGGACCGAATTCTCCCTTCTGATGTAACTCCCATTGAAGTCCACAAGAGACAAGTCTGTTCATTTGATCAGAATGCACCAACAGAATTTAATAGACATTTTTTAAAGTTCCAAATAAAGTCTCCCATAAAAAGGGTGAGGGGGATTTTATGGTTTTTTTTCCCCAACAAAGGATATCAAGTACCCTGTACGTGTTCAAACTAGAAGGCTCCTTCTTTGAGCAGAGCTATTATTAGCATTTCAGGAAATCACTACAGAAATAGAATATTTCCTGAAACTCAAGCAGAACCAAACTTATAAACCACCCTTAATTATCTACAGATGTAGTACTTTGAAACTCTGGCTATTGCCTTTAGATGTCAAGTTATGTCTTTAGATTCGCTGTAATTAATCATTGCCCTTAAATATTGTATGATTTTCAGTTTTCATCTGTTTCATTAGCTTGCATGTTAAAGCATCTAATAGTACCAGTCTGAGAAGTGCTGAGCAGCTCAAAGTCCCATGGGGACCTCTGGGAGCTACACCTTGGAAAAGCAGGATTACACAGAGAAAGCTGATTGGAACCAAATTCTGAATATTGGATTTTGCTTTTATTCAGGCAACAACTCAGTGTCCTGAACAAAACTTCAGGCTCCAACTCATTGGAAACTTGTCATTTCAGCCAGATAGTTCTTTCCTTCCCAGGCCAGCACATGCATCCGCCCTGCTTTTCCCCCATCCCATTTTTATGGCAAGCAAGATTGTATTTTGAATAAAAGACAACATGTAACAGGAATGGAGGAAAGTGACTCGAATTTTTTGGTGCACATCCCATAGGTGAACAATCCCATCAGCTGTTAGATGCCAATGTCAAACTGATTTCGCACAGGAAATGCAATGAACCCAAACTACATGATAACAGACTGGATGATAGCATGCTTTGTGCAGGAAAGCTTCGGAAACCTGGAATCGATTCTTGTCAGGTCTGTTGCTTTTTCTGTATCTGAACACTAATTTTTTGTGTAAAGGGTCAGGCTGTGCAGAGCTTTGGCAGCGTGCTGCATATGTATCTGATCTCACATCAGTGTATTTCAACAGCCTTTCTGCAGTACACTTTGAGTTGTACATCCTTAGAGCTAATATTTCCACTGTCACCTACAGGCAGATCTGTGGAATCAAGAGACCAGCCTGGAAAGCTTGGCTTCTGAGGCAGTTTGTCAAAATAACCTGAAAACTTGCTCTTTTTTTCCCTCAGTTTTTTAATAGCCTCTACCTTGGGCGCCAATTCTAATCCGATTTTCACTATCAGAGCTAAGACTTGCAGGGAGTCAGTATTGATGTTTCTTTTCATTACAGCTACCACAAATGTGAAACAAGTTCGTACTTATACCATTGAAAGGTAGGGAAGAGTTTGAACAACACTTCCTAAGGTGCACACTACCACTGTAAGGCATACTTTGCAATAAGAGTCACAAATAAAACAAAAAAATGAGACCAACCAACTCAGAATAAGGCTATTTTGAGGAGTGTGAGACAGCTTAAGTTTTTGTTTGTGCCAGGGATCACACCTTTATCTTTCTGAGTTCAGGCTCTGAATTCCTGGTACTTTCACACCTGGGAAATTTCATGTGACCTTGTCAGATATACGTCATAGACTGGAAAAAAAACGAAAACTTACATCGGAGAAGTCTGGTATGGTTTGACCCTGTCACAGAACTGCAAGTCTACTCAGGGGCTAAGCAGCATCTGATGGTACATGCGATAGGAAAAAAATGTCATTGCAGCTTCAAAGCCTTGCGATGAGAGAGAAGCAGTCTGAATCTGGTTAATATTCTGCTTCATGCTTTGAACATGTGTGCTTTCTTTCATCAGGGAGACTCTGGAGGCCCACTGACCTGTGTAGAAAATGGCTCCTACTACGTATATGGCCTTGTGAGCTGGGGTGATGAATGTGGGTTAAAAAACAAGCCAGGAGTTTATACCCAGGTGACAAAATTCGCCAGCTGGATTACAGCCGTAATTCAGTCTTCATCGACGTCACGTCATCAGGAGAGAGTTTTGGGATGACAAACGGTAAGACTGAGAGATTTATTATTTTTAGCAATTCCCCAAATGCCTCCTCTTGGACCAAAAATATTACTGATATTTTCTCGTGGCCTACATGGGGCATCCTTCATCACCATCTTGAAAATAGCCTTAAGAGTGCTAGCTACAACGTCACTGAGAGTTCTTCTGCTGTGGGCTTTGAAATAAGCCCACATTTTGTAGTTACCCAGATCAGAAAGTAAAGCTACTCCTTTTCTTCCCCAAACAAATCAAAGGCCCTTATATCAATGTTTCTAGATCTGCTTTTCAAGCCACGAACATTCTCCAAGCTCAGCTGATGCCAGACATTTCCTCTTCCTCTCATACTCCTTTCAAAGGTGTGTTTTTTCTGCACTCATAGGACCCTGATACCTCAAAGCCATCGGTGTGTCCTCTTAAAGCCAGTACCATTTTTCACTTACTTAAGAATCACCACGTGGCTGAGTTTGCAAGACTGCAGCCACTGGAATTTCCTGAGGAAGAAGGATCAGGCAGGAAAATTATTTTTAAAACCACTTCTGTGGGTAAATAGCTACAAATTCCACCAGTGCTGCATTCCAGACTGAAAAACAAAAAAACACTTTAAGTATTAGAATTATCCACTTTATTCATGATTAGAGGATACTTACTTGTTATGCTTCAGATCTACAGTGGTTTATAGGTGCTTAACAATACCAGTGAGACCCAGTTAGTACTAAATGCTATTAAAAAAACCAGTGTAAAGCCACTGCATAATTTAGGAGTTCTCATAAAATGTACCCATCAAATTGTGTAACTTTTGCCCAATGATTCTGCACAGAAAAACAAGGGAATGGAATTAAATCAGGATATAAAGAATAGACTTGTTTGTGAAGAGTGAATTCCTTAAACTAGTAATGTCACTCTCAGTTGAATTCCAGAGTTTACAAGCAGCTACCCAATGTGTGAATAGCTACCCCTACTGCAAAGAGTAATTCTGGTTTTTTACTTTGGAAGGTTAGAAAAGGACTGAAGAACTAATTGTGATCTGAACACATCCTAATAGTCTAGAACAGATTTCCTGATGTCTGCTAGAAGACCTGCCTTTGGCTAGTCAATGATAACGTTGCTCCCACTGGCCTTTGACTCGTTCATCTCTTAAACCACCTGAATCATGCTTTTGTACTCTCTTAGGGCAGTGGTGCCAATAAACAAGGAACACAAAAATCTCCAAAAATCACAAACATAGAATAAGAGTCACCTGATTTATTCATTACAAATTATTTCATATTCTACCATCTGTGGTACAAAGCTGAGCCTGCCAGTCATCTACTACTAATTTCATTTACAGCTTTAAATAAATAGCAGAATCTGTAATACATTCAGTGATAAATCACAAGGTATCCACACAAAAATATAATTATCAGCAATAATTTGGCATGTTTTGGTTGCTTTTACAAACAAAAATTCTTAAATGCCACCTATTGTGTTTCCCAGGAACTGGAAAAGCTACAGGATTCGCAAGACAAGATAAAAATCTATTTGTGTTATGTCATGTTTCTGTTTACTTCTGGTAGAGCTGCATTTGCCTTCTCTTGACTTGCAGAATTTCTGAAGCATCGGGGTTGACTCCAACTTGCTGAGACCCTTCTGTCTCCAACTGATCCTGTAAAATCACACCCAAAGAAATTGTGAAACCAGCCAGTGGACAGGAGAGGGTTTTATCTATTATTCTGTAACAATATTTTCATATTCAAAGTTACACAACTGGCAAAAAAATGAGGAAAATCTAAACCACTGCTCTGCACTGAGAGAATTTCTGCAGTGGAGAAGTGCAAAAAATGGACCTGTTCATGTAAGTCAGATACCTCACATACCAAAGGACTAAATGTGCTCAAGTCCTAGTTTCTATTTTGAACCCTAAATAAAAAGCAAACCAGCAAACACCTGAGTTCCACATGGATTGCACACCTGTAGGTTCCCCTGGGACCATCAGATCATTATCATACCTTTGACTTAAGAAGACATTGCCTGTAGTTCCCACTGCCTGCTTTACTCAACCACAGTTTTCACTTTTTTCCTGAGTAACTTTTCAGATGTGAGTGTAAATCATGGATATGTACTGTTTCTCTTGGTCTGGATTATTGTTTGACTTGTTGCCAAAGTTAACAATTAAATGATCAAAGTATTTGAAGTGCAGTGCTTCTCTTTTATTGCAGCTGGATGCTTCCTAACTGTAAGGGCTACGAGATTCCTCTGTGGACTTCTGCTCTCCTGTGCTGGGACACCGTAGACTGAGAGTGATCCCCGTGGAGGCAGGCAGAAGGAAAGCCTGGAAGATCCCTGCTTGTAATATCTTTAATCTTGAGCTGGACAGAGGCAGAGGAGGCTGGAGCACTGCCCCTTTGCACAAAGCCTCCCCCAGCACACATTATGCTGTTAGGAGCCTACACCAGCCTGTCAATACAGCTGCCAGTGGAGATTACACGGCAACACAGAATTACACGGCAGCAGTGGTTCCTGCTGAAATTAGGAAAAGAGAATGGGAGTTGCACAGGGAGTCCCTTCCACCTCTGCTTCTGCTTTCCCCAGAGGTACTAGGACATTTAGAGATCTGAAATCATCCCCAAGTTGGGGAAAACACATCCTGACCCATAAACTGCTGACACTGCTGACACTGCTGAATTCCATTCAATGGTTCCTTCAAGTTAAGACGTACACTAAGCCACAAAGCTTCATCAGGGAAGTGTATATATCCTGTTCAGATAATAGGGAGAACTGTAGACTCCAGGGAGCATTCAAAAGTATTAGACAGGATGTGTGCAGGTAAGGAGCACAGCTGTTGGGATTTGTGAGAGGAATGGTTTACTCTACTTACAGCTCCAGGTCTGTACTGAGCAGAAGCACCCAGCAATCCCATTTCCCGAAGGTATGCCAGCTCAGCAGCTCTTCTTGCCATTTCAACCTTGTGAGAACCTGGGGGGGTCCAGCCAATGCCTCTGAGCCAGTTCAAGTCAGACTTGTATTTTACCTGAGAGAATGAAACATGCACCAGGATGTATTATTTTGTTGGGCTCTAACCAAATCCCATGCCCTGGGAATTCAAGAGAGAGCATATAAAGAGCAGCAAAGCCAATAATAAAAAAATTATTCATTTTTAGCAAGCAAACTGTGGTTCTTTCAAGAAGGTGATTTTGTTGGCAGGTAAGGTTAGCCAAGGAGATTGCACAGACAGCTCCAAGCCCAGGGAAGGACCTTGTCACTCAGCCACACTTACATCACTCTGCAGCTTGTAGGCCTCCTTTGCATGTTTCACATTAAGCTGCTCAGGGTCACAAGTGTATTGGTGCAAGGGCTGCCTGTAGTTAACATTGCTTGCAAGCTGCTGGCTTCTCTTGGCATGGAGGAATCCTGGCTGGTTGAGGTGACTCTGGAACTGTGCCTTGTTTAGGGCATAATCACTCCTGTACTGGATGTCGCTCTGAAGTTTCCCCACTCTGAGGACATGTCTGATTTTGGGATCATCATTTGCACTGAGGAATCCAATCTGTTGGCCTCTGTCTCTAACGAAGGCTTCTCTGTATTTGTACTGCAGGAAGCACAGAGGAAAATCTCATTTTCACATTCAAATTACATTTGAACTCTATTATGAAATAACTGATCCTCCCCTAGCTATCAATCATGTTTCCTGTAGTGCACAAAGACCAAGGGTTTGTTTGATATCAAGCTACATCTCCTAATCTAACAAGACACTTTAGAAGAATGACCTTTGTGCTCATTTTTAAAGAAGTGGAAAGACTTAGGGGGCCCAAAATGCTCATCTCTCAGAAGTAATCAGAGGTCCTCCTACTGTTGCACTCTTGGGTACACACAATACACAGCTCAAGCAATGAAGCTCCTCTCTCTTTAGCTTTCTTGCCAACTGTGGTCTTCTGCATTCAAAGATGACCCACTTTATCCTAGACCATGCTTTAACTATTTATAGCCTAGTACCTATTTTATTTGATTAAATCATAATACGTCTTCTTCCCAAGAAAAACCCTCGGGACATAAAACAGAACAGCCTGGTATTGGACATTATTAATGGTAGCCTTTAGTTGGAAATCTTTGCATTTAACCAGTACTTGGTTTCATTGGATCACCAATTTTCCACACCAGAACAAAGTTCACTTGTGTCAGAATTCACCGATTTTTACAGGAGAGGGTGGCATGGGAAGAGGGTTGAGAAGTGTTTGAAACAGAACAATTCTTACATCACTAGCAATCTCTCTTGAAGCCTTTGCTGTCTGGAATGGGATGGCGTCAATCCTAAAATCATAGCCAGATGCCCTTGTCTGTTCCCAAGATGTTTTATACAATTTCTGTGTTGAAAAGAAAAGAACAAAACAGTCATTTCCCCCTGCAGTTTCTTAAACGCAGTCCCACAACTGCAATAATAAATGTTTTATCCTACTGGGCTTATTTGTATCAAGAGTCATCAGTACCATCTCCAAGGTTTTGATCCAGTTCTATAGTGCTTCAACTTCTTTTCTATTCACCATAATGATAAAATGCCTCATCTGAAAAGTGCCACCAGGGTTTCCTTTTGTACTTGAATGTGGTTTTTTTTGATGTGATTTAATTTCTATTAGAAACTGTGATGCATCAGTCACATCAATATTGCATTGATATTGCCCTTATTCTCTCTTTTGATGCATCCACTCACAGTGTCTTGGGTTTCCTGGCATCATAATTTCAATACCAGTTATTTCAAGCTTTTCAAATGATCCTTGTCTCTATTCCCAGCCACATGTGGCTTCATTAACTCATGTGGAATAACAGCCGGTTCTAACATATTTAATGTGACTTTGAGGATGTGAATCACATTTACATCCTGAAGAGAAATTGCTCTAGACTTGGTTCTTCTTCCATTAGTAGTTTTCTTAAAATAGCTTCCAGTCTGCAGGTCCTGCTACATGGCCATGGTATCTTAGCTGACACTTTTGGCTGTCCCTTTTTTATTTTATTCATTTGCTTTCTGTAAGTCTTTGATTCATCTCTTCTGGGGTTTGTGATCATATGAAAAGCACAAAATCCACTCCACATTTTAAGATAATCTTCTGTTTCGCTGGTCAATGTAGTGCTGGCTGCTGCTAAATTCGAAAGTAAATTGAGATGCCAGAAATCCTGCAAGACAGCCAGGGCAGAAGCAATGCAAGCATCACTGTACACCCTGCTAACAGGTCTAGGTCTGACCTTTCGTTTGTCTTCAATCCTTGCACACAATATTTGCCTTTCTACATTTTCCTCTATTGCTTCAAAAAATGTATCTTCCATTTGTTTCTTTCACCTATCTCAAAGCTCCTTACAAACTAAGGTCATTCTGACTCTAAGTAAAGACAAGAGCTATTTAATCAGTGAACAGGACACTAGGAATAGACTGAGTTCCTCTGTATGGGATAATGTGGAAACAAATTCTCTTTAAACTAATTCCACTCACTGATTCAGTTACATCCAGATTGATGACAACTATGCCTAAGGGATCAGTTCAACACACTGTTGCAGCTTCAGAAAGGTAGATTGTATAGTCAAGGAAAGAGCATTCTCCCTCCTCCCTCACCCAAACAAAATAAAAAATATTTTAATTTGTTACTAACCATATCTATATTGAAGGTTTGAAATCCTTAGTAGTAGCTTACTGCCCTAGAAAGTTAAATGAATGCTCAAAAGGAAAACTAGCAGACTTTTCCTGATTCCTCTAGCCCAAACATAGCAACATCTTGGCTGTTCACTGCCTTTGGCTTTTTTTTAGGTTTGGTCAGGCTCAGAGAACCTGCCTTCTACATACATAAAAGGTTTTTATTCCCAAACAAGTTTACCAAGTCAGCTCCCCAAAGGAGAAGGTTTACTCACATCACTGATGTAAAGTGCATTCTGGCGGGCTCGGATAAAGTCCGGATGATCGGGAGGCAGGGTGTACCTGTGCCTGTCTTCAGAACCTCCAGCCTTGTACAGTCTCTGTGGGGCCAAAAGTCATTGAACACAACTGACACTGGAAGCAATGTCAAGATCAATTCTTTTATGCTGTATAGTACATCAGAAGTTAAGATCACCTATATGTAAGAATAAAAAATACCTCATTGCACTGGAGGTAGCTGTTTTTGGCATGGATCAAGTTTGGAGAGTCAACCACGGCCGTGAACTTCAGACTTTCTGGCTTCTGACGGTACTTTATCTGAAAGGAGCAGGAGGCAACAAAAACAAACAAAGGAAAAAATAAACATGAGATGTTTCTGTTAATGATATATGACAATTTCAAGAGTGTGATAACTGGGGTAAAACATAAAAGACACTTTACTGAAGCCACTGTTCTGCTTTGCCCTCAGTTGCTCTTTCAGCTAGGGACGCCTTTGTATCCGGCACCGAACTTTTTGGTGTGTCTCTGTGTGTGTGTGTGTGCAAGAAGGACTTCCCACTGAAAATTCACATGCAAAAAGCTTTTGAACACTACACTTTTGACAGCTCATAATTTTTCTCCATTAATGCATGATACTGAGCAGGCAAATGCCCCTTCAGTGTGGTTGTCAGTGCTGTATCTTTCTATACAACTTCCATAACCACCTGCTTAGAATTTTATAATGGAGCTTCCTGCATTTATTTATTGCTACATGTTTTGCTTATACTCTTGTGTTTCATTTGGAATGGAAAATATTCAGCAGGTGTCACACAGTGGACTTGTGTCTCCCATACTGCTTCTTGGTAACTTACACCTTGTATAAACAGGCTCCCACATCAAAAGGAAATGATAAGCTACATTCGTAAGTGTCATGTAACGAGGAGCCTTGATGGTAAACAATTCCTACAGACTTGCTATCCCATGAAAGATTTATCAGTTACCTCACTGATGAGCTCTCCAGCCTTCTTTACACTTTCTATCTGCGGAGATCTCAGAGCCATCCAACCAACTCCTTTCATGAAGTTCAGGTCTGATTTATAGCGATGCTGTTAAAAATGAAAATCGTTACCTATCAGTTTTGTATCCAGAGCTATTAAGGTTTTTTTAAAACCTCCCTGGTTCATATTCACATTTTGAGGTTTTTCATTTGCCATGCACATATCAGATCGTAAAGCCAAACTGTTTGCATTTGTTCGTTCCACCAGGAATTAAATAATGTATCATATGCAAGTTACAAGAGAAGGCCCCACGAGTGAATTAGTATGACTCAAAGCAGTAAGTAATAACCTGTTTGTACTGGGCGTAAAAGAACCTCTTTTGAAATATTTTTATGAGGTGAGTTCAAGTCAGGAATACTAATTATTTTATCTGGTTCATGGTTCCTCGTTAACCCCATTTCTAGGAGGACACAATACTCTCTCTTTACTCACATTAAAGGCTTGCTTTTACCTCCTAATGTATTAAAGAAAATTAGGCAGACTCAATAAAAAGTGAAAGTCAGCAAAGTACCCAGAATCCCTACAACCCTGACTTCACTTCAGAGTCACGGTGTCTCACTGTGGGACTTTAATCCAATCATCCATTTTTTTCCTTTTTTTTTTGTTCTGCCCTATATGTGAAAGGACATGACAGTCAACTAACTCATGTGTGCTGTACATTACTCTACTAGGCAGCGAGGGTATCAGGCAAAACCATCATCACCGTTTGTCTGGGCTCCTGACTTGGGGTTCTAAAGGCAAAAGCCAAGAGCTGAGGTTCTCACTCTCATCCTATCCTGCCCCTCTGCAGGCAAGCTCAGGAGAACATAGGGTAGGGTCTGAAAGAAAGATTTTACCTCACTCTGTAGCATGTGGGCTCTTTTGGCCCACTTCATCTTCATGTCTTCTGGGAGTGCTGTAAACTCATGGAGTCTCCTTCTGTAATCTTGGTCACTCGCTAGGGCCTGGGCTTTCCTGGCATGGACAAGGTTCACCATGTCCATGGGCAGATGAAACTGAGACCACACGCCTTGGGATCCCTTCTTGTACTCTTGCTCACTCTGTAATTTGGCAGCATGCAAGCAGTGCAGCAACCTGGTGTCATCCAGAACACTTCTGGCACCAATGTGTTTTCCTCTCTCCATCACAAAGTTGTGTTTATATTGGTACTAAAAATTTTTAAAAAAGGGTAAAAGTGAAAATGTGCAAAACTTAAACCAGCTATTACAGCTAACTAACTTAAGATAAACTACTGAAACATCTATGTTTTCTGTAAAACCAGTCAAGGTATGTAGCACTAGAGAACAATTGTTTGAATACGTCATTGCTCTCAAATTTAAATACCACAGGAGCCGCAACATTAAAGTTAAGTGCATCTCAATGCATTTTCTGAATATGCCCAAAGCATTGATCATGTTTAACCTCAAATCATGTACTTCTACTATCTCTCTGAGAATTTTATTCCCATTGCTAGGAATGAGAATGTAAGAGAAACAAACAAAAGACAGTAGAAAAAAAAATCTATACAAAAGCGAAGCACTGTGCACTCTGTAGCCTTCAGATTTGCAAATGCCACCCAGCTATTTTAAAGAGTAAATTCAGTTTTCCTGGAAAGAATAAGAACCAGCAACCCCTCATTCTCATCTTAGCTGGAACTATGACTCTGCCTGTGATCTTGCATTTATCCTCTCTGTGAAATAGTGATGATGATGATAATGCTTATTTATACAGCATCAACAGGGTGCTTAGAACTTTAAAGGGAAGGCCTGGGCCCTGAAGAGTTCATAATGCAGTTGAAATGGGATAATAACACTTATCTGCCACACAAGAGAGTTGTGGGTATTAAATTACAGCATCTAATGTTTATAAAGTGCTTCCAAGATGAAGGGCCAAATTCAGATCTGTTGTAAGTGGATGTAATTCTATTATGGACTTGTACCCTCTAGAGCAGATCTGAAGCTGTAACCAAAAGCACTCTGCAAAATATAGTTAAGTATATATAATAAATTACAACTAGGAATGGTTGCTTCATTAAACAAACACATGTGAAATATATTCATATTTTATCACATTAAAGTATGCAACTAAATACTACCATTGAATATGAATACTTTTTCCATCATCCTAGAATTTATTAAATATCTTGTGAAGGAGGGATGAACCTAGGCATTCTGAGAAATGGATGCCACCATGTCTGAGTGTTTCACATACAACAATCCAAATGATAGGATATTTATAAGGATAAGATAGATGATTTGTTTCCTCTACTTCAAAAGTTAAGAGGATATGTATTTACAGGAACTTGCACTGATTTTTACTTCCTACCAAGACACTTCCAAAAGTCAGCTCAAAACAGAGCGGACAGAGTTAGTGGGCGCTTCATAACATGAGGAGCTGAAAGGCTGAAAAAGAGCAGAATCCCTGTTTTTTCTGTTTGCAAATACTTTAATTCATTTGCCATTTCCCACCGGAAGATGTTTAACCTGGCTTGGTTCCCGATTAGCAGTGATTCTTCCTCTTCTTTTTTTTCCTAATTCACACGAAGAATCTCATTCATAAGTAATATATTCTGTCTCACACTTGTCTCACACGGTTATGGAGTTGCTTTAATTCAGTAAAATCTGCTTTAGACATTGTTTTACATGAAGTTAACAGAAATTAGGCAAGAAGGGAGGTTGAATCATTCAACTCACATCACTGGCAATTTCTCTGGAGGCCCTGGCAGTCTGGAACGGGAGTGCTTCCATTGTCAGTTTGTAGCCTTGAGCACGTAGATTATGCCAAGATTCCCTGTATTTTGCCTAAAGTAGGAAAGGCACATGTAGACTGCTGTTTTACTTTTAAATGCACAAAGGAACAAACAAAGAAACCATCTTTCATTTGTT
This sequence comes from Oreocharis arfaki, assembly GCA_013398015.1. Lineage (NCBI taxonomy): Eukaryota > Metazoa > Chordata > Aves > Passeriformes > Paramythiidae > Oreocharis > Oreocharis arfaki. Next base: position 218,711 of record VZRR01014152.1, on the reverse strand, counting down.
ATTCTGTGTTACAGTCTCATTCTTTATAATCAAAGGATTTTTTTTAAATTATCTTTGGGAAATCCTACTAACTCAGACAAAACATGTCTCGTTCTTTATGTAGATCTAATTTACTCACAACCGCATATATGCTAATGGAGATAAATATCACTATAATAAAATCAGGGAAAGCATCAATAGAATGGACCTCAAATTTCCTCCACTTATCCATCTTCCTTGCCACTGCACAATTCATCCTGCATCCTAAATAAGTGTAAGAAACAAAGAACAAATTCTTACATCACTGAGGTTGGCTGCATTTATTCTTGCCCGTGTAAACTCCGGCAGACCCAGCGTTGGTGTGTAGTGGTGCCGACTGTCCTCTCCTGCTGCTCTATACAGGCGCTAGGAGAGAGACCAAAGAGACAACAAAAATTAATTTTCTCTATTGTTTCAGTAATACAGCAGCAGTACTTAAGTTGTTAATGATTGTGACAGCTATAGTCAGCCATCATTGAAAATGGCTAAGAGTGTATCATTGAAATTGCAGATTTTTTTTTCTAGGCATAAAGATGAGGGCTTTTGCTCGGCATAAAGAGCATTTACATTAATTTTTATAAATATGTGTTGATGCCAAGCCACTACATTCTTAGCTTGGCATTGTAACATTCCCAGCAGGGCAAAAGTAGACCTAAGAATGTTAAGAGCATCGTGAATGCATGTTAAATAAAAGAGCAAGCATTTCTGGTAGACTGGGCATATTTTCTAGCTTGAATATTTTTCTTCAAGTTATTGTATATGATTTTGATAATTTTTCTATAGGTTTTGTCTTGTTTTTTCATAATTTAGAAAAGTGATTCTATTTTAGGAGCCCACAAAGGTGGATCATACTATGCAAATGAGCTCCCTCTAGAACAGCTCACAGTCCTGATTTTTGAGTCTCTATTTTATGCAAAAAAAACTTGGTAATGGAACTCTGTTGTATGGATACTACGTGAGCTTTTCGAAAGGGATTGAATTGAAAATGGTATTAAATGTTTGGAAACAACAACAAAAAAGTGATCTAACTGCGAAAAAGCACAAATCAGTGATGCTTGAGCTTGTTTTGATGCATTTTGCTTTCAGAACAGTTCTGTCTCTTCCCCACTTCTCCATCCCCAGCTTGCTGCATTTTGAAAAGCATATTTTCTGATTCACGTTAGGAGAGCCTACCTCATTAGCAATCATATTGCTGAATTTTGCATGAAGGAGGCCAGGAGAGTCTGTCACCGATGTGTACTTGAAGGAATGTGGCTGCTGACGATATTTACTCTGAGTTCGCACACAAAGGAAAATGAGCAGAATAAGTAAATGGTCTTGTCAGATAAGGGACTTTTTCCAATTCCAGTGGCCTAGTACATCTCCTTGTGTTTAAAACTCTAGTTTGTCTTTTAATCCTTAGACTAATTTACCTTTTTCTTTTCTGAATTACGTGCATTCAAGTCTCACAGGGGAAATGAAAAGTAAATAAGGAATAAGGCGTGAAAGAAAAAAAAGTGCTGCTGTGCTGAATATGCTGAAAACAGTAATGAGGTTATTTCACCCCTTGGTGTCATTAATGCTGGGTAGTGGAATTACAGCAAAGGCAATCCAATCCAGAGAGAGAAGGAGCTGCACAAGCCCACTGAACTTTTCTGTGAGGAAAAAAATGCTTCACCTGGCCTGTGGCCCTGTGCCAGAATTGTGAACAAAACAACTGCAAGACCACTGCAAGCATGGATCTGTTCCCTAGAACACAACTCTTATTTTTCCTAATTTCACATCTATGTGAATATGTGCAAAGGATGCAAGATTTGAAACCAGGGGAGACTGTACTAAGAGAACACAACAGAGGAAATGAAAGTCCAGTTACAGAAGGAGAAAAGCAATAGAACACAAAAGCAGCAAGTGAAAAACACACTGACTGTAAAGCAAGAGAAGAGCTGAGGACCGTGTAATGTACTGGGCACTGCACAGCTCATTGTCATTTTGGAGACAAAGTACAAGATACTTATTACAGATAGGCCTTCTTTTTTGGAAGCCTTCTTTCTCTTACAGCCTTCTTTTTAGCTGAAAAAGCCCATTTAAAAGCTAAAATAAATAACATAAAATAACCACCTCCTGGATCTGAAACACAGGAGAAAAGATTTGCAAAATAAGTTTGCAAAGTTTGCAAAGCCTGAAACTCCATCAGGTTCACCCATCTGCAGTTAGGACACGAGTGGAATGATCAAACACAAGGGGAAGGAGTCTGGCATTATGCACTGAGTCACTTTGCCAGCCCAGTCTAATAGAAAGACATCTGGCAAACTCTTGTTCGTCGTGGAGAAATCAAAACCCTCTTTTGTTACCTCGCTGATGAGTTCAGAAGCTTTCTTCCTTCCTTCAATCTCTAGGGCCCCTGGAGTAATACATCCAACGCCTCGCATAAAGTTCATGTCAGACCGATACAAATTCTAAGGAAAACCAAGCAGAAGTAATTACGAGTTTGCATTTGAGATGCCCTACATTCATTCACCCAAACATACGCAATAAGTCCATTAAAATTAGTATCTACCACAGAGAGTTTGTACACATTGCCCTAAGATCTTGTGTTTATGAATGCCTTTGTGTGAATACAGCCCTGGCAGCTCTATAGCACAGATGCAGGATTCTGAGGGCCACTGAGCCTCATGAACACCAAATGATGCTTCAACTCCTAGCTTCTATTTGTAACCTTGAAAAAACCTTTTCTAGGTACATGAATTTTCTTCATATATAATGTATAAATCACAGGTAGACATCATTGATTTATAAATATACATAAAATAAGACCAGTTTATAAAAACCTAAGACAATAGCTTTAAATAAAAGCTAGCAGCTTTTAAGTAAGAGAAACTGTAGACAAAATATCCTTGATTTTTAACAGTTCTGAATGGTCACAATATAAGCAAGGAACACTAAGGAAAAATAGTACTGAGCCACTGCATACACTCCATTAATATATTTTCCAGACCAGCAAACCTAGCAGTGACTCACTGTAAATATCAGTTTTTCAAAAGTTACTAATAGGTTACTGATAAATACATTATGATATTATTTCATTTGATAATGAGAAGGATGAGGAGTAGGAGGGATGGAAACCTGCCCCAGAATCTCTGATTATGTGTATTTCACCCAAATTAGGGCAGCACAATTGACATCTGACGTTGAAAGAGTTTGGACACAGTCTGCAGTCTGCCATCTCCAAGTCTGTTGGCTGAAAGTGTTAAACTGATATACAGTAGCATTTTGTGGCCAGATATGTTTTTAAGACACAGCCCCTCCTGAGGTCTGTAGGGGCAATGTAATTTATGAAAAGCTCTTTGCTCTTGCCTACAGACTTGTAAAGCATTATCCAGTTAATTTTACTCAAGACTATGTAGGGAATTAAGTTCATCCTTCTTAGAATTTCAGTGGATATGTCTTGGTCCAGAGCTTATGAGTGTCTTACAAATCAAATCTTTTTTGTGAAAGTACACATTAATCCCACCCAGATGCAAACTAAGTTGTAAACACCAGTTGGTAAAGGGTTTGCATAGTTAGCAAGACCTTAAAAAGGGTATTTTCACCAATCATCCTCACTTGCAAACACTTTTCTACCCAATTATCAAAGACTACTCAAACTTTCTGTTGGTGTAGTGTGATCACACACATCGTTCCACTGGCCAGGAAGATAAATGTCTCATTCCTACACAGAAGCAAGGGGGAACAGCCATTGCTTATCCCTCAGCTGCTGCTCAGACACATGCTGTCAGCTGTCACCAGCTGGAGCAGAACTATCCCGGACCAGAACCAACAGGGAAATACCCCTGGGATACTCTGCAATTACCTCACTCTGCAGTCTGTAGGCGTTCTTGGCACACCGCAGCCTCACATCATCAGTCAAAGCAGTGTACTGGTGGAGCAGCTGCCTGTACTCCTGCTCACTGACCAGAGCCTGGGCTTTCCTGGCATGGACCAAGTGTATCATATCCAGTGGCAGGTGGAAGTGGGACTTTGTATCCTCAAAGCCTTGCTTATATTTCACCTATCAAATGAGAAACAGATCACACAGATATCACAGCAAAGTAATTAAAATTCAGGTTTTGATCAGAAGAGACGTTCCTCATATTTCTTCCATTTTGCAGTATAAATTATTCCTTTTAAAACAAGTTCCCTAGCTTGTTTAACCATATTGTGAAAGATCAATAATTATAATTAGAATATGTGGCAGTCTATTCTTCATCAAAAAAGTAGCCGTCTATATAATATTAAATTAAGCTAAGATTATTTATTTAATTAGTTTTCTGTTAAAACTTGATCTATGGAATCCATAAAATTAACCAAACTGTCAAAAGAAGTCCTAATTCACTGCATTTTTAGAAAGTGCCAAAAAAAGGGGCAGCTACAGCCTGAGTAAAACACACAAACAGCCTTATTTAGATTAGAATTAGAACAAATCCTCAGTCAAAATATTTGTTGATTTGGCCAGTTTCATTCCATAATTTTATACTAGTATTTAGTGCTGGGTTGGTTTTTTTCACTTCTTGTCTCCGTCCAGGAGAAGAAAGGTGTAGAAATCTTCAAAGAACTTTTCTCACATGACATTTCCCAATCAGATTATGCAAATTTGAGATGCTCAGGCTGTTCATCGGGATAATGAACATCCAGAGTTATTGGTGGTCATCAAACGGCTTAGAATCACCTGACAGATGGATGAATTCTTCAGACACTTGCTATTGCCTGCATGTCTGAGCCTGCCATCAGTACAAGACCAGCACTTCTGAGAACCACAAACACACCCCCAGATATTTCACTGGTTTCTGGATCAAGCCACAGTGCTCAAAACGCACTGAACATTACAATTCTTGTAAGCAAACAACAAACAATGTGATTCTTAGCACATGTCAAGACCAGCTGGGAACCATTCCCCGACCAAAAAAGCCAAACTTGAAATTCCATAAACTCATTCATCCTTTAGTCTTTCAGAAAAACAATAAATTGAAAATAAACACCAAATAATTAATTTAATTTACTTCTGTAGAAAGACCAGTGCTGATTCTCAATTAGACCTGCCTCTGAGTGGTGCTTTCCCAGAGTAAAATATTCTGTGATAGGCAGTGGTAGTAAGAAGCAGGGGGTGTGCAAGAACACAGGCTTCTCTTACTGTCAAATTAATGTTGCTGTAAATAACGTAGAAAAATGGCAAGAACATCATGATTATACTAAAATATCTGGAAAGCGGGACAGAAAGCCCTAAGTTTTAAATAAGTAGGCTATTCCACAGCTAGTCCACAGCTAAATGCATCTTCCTTGAGGAACTACTCACAGCTAGGAAACCAATTCAAGAATGCCCCCATCTTCTTCCCTGTACTTACATCACTCTGCAGAGATGTTGCATGGACTGAATGAGCAATATGAATGTCACCATCCAGGCCACATGAGCCAGCCATTTGCCCCTTCATTTTCTGAAATGCCTCCTTATATTTGTGCTAAAAAGGAAGTAAGAATAGAAACGTGGATAGGACTGAAGAGTCCAGCTGTTAAAACCTGAATAAGAGGGGGTTCATAATATAGTAAATTCTGACAATGCTCAGTAGGATAATAAACCTGAATGAAGCCTTAATGGGTTCTAGGAAGACCTCACCCAGCTGCAATCCCTGTGATTGTCCAGTCACTGCAGCAGGTAAAGCTCTCAGCTTTGCTTTCACAAACCTGCCTTTGCTTATTTACCAATTACACCTCATTTTGGCTGCACCTCCAAAGGCACCACTAACTAGTCCGAGGCCAGATGTCTCCCAGATGTAGAGCTGGCTGGACATGCTGTTTCCATCAAGAGTCACTCAGCAGGGCAGATAGAGCCTGGAGTGACTGACATGTCCTACTGGACAATATCAGCCATAAGCTCACGTACATCACTTATGATTTCACCCGAAGCCTTTGCTGCCTGGAAGGGGATGGCATCCAGTTTCAGTTGATAGCCACCATCTTTCATCCTCCTCCAGGACTCCTTGTAACGATTCTAGGAAATATGGAACAGAAATAAAGAAGAGTTGCTGCTTAGAGGGTTGACATCGCAGCATTTCTGAGATCCTATGTTACCACATGAGTTTCATTCTATTCTAATGCAGAGAGAAAACACAAATGAAACTATCAATGCACAACAGGAATTATTGCAAGACAAACATCCATTATAAAGGACTATTTGTTTGTTCATTCTTAATCTTTCTAAAGTAAGTGAATTTGGATAAGAAGTTCAATTTCCCATATTACTTCAGAAATATTTAGACCATAGAATGACCATATACTGGGGAAATGAAAGAAATTTAGTATGATTTCCTGTTTAGGACAAACAGCAAAGCTCTATCAACATTTCCACTTTCCTTTAAAATATTAAGGGTCAGGTTTATACCTCACTGATATTCATAGCATTTAGTCTGGCCTGAAGGATTTCAGGAAGATCTGTTGTTGGTGTATACTGATGCTTTATACTCTCTCCATGCTCCTTGTACAGCCTCTGCAAACAGAGATGAATTTCAGTAGCAAGTACTTACTACATGTTCAATCACTAGTTCAAACAAAAACATTAACAATTAGGTTTATGGAAAGCAAACACTACAGAAAAGCAACAGAGGCATTAATAAATACAGGTAATTTTATCAGTCAAAATGGATTCAAAAGCCTTTGGGAGTCTGATACACTTAACAGCTAGAGTATGCTAGAGAGGAGCTCCTTGAAGTTTTGAGTGTGTAAATCAATGTATATCAAAATTCAGATATTTGAATATTAATTTGATAAAACTTCTAACATATGGGAGTGGGGAGAAGGAGAATAAACAGTAGTCATTAGGGATGTGCAGCAATGAGTGGCCCAACAACACTTTGAAACTCCACAGAAATCCAGGGAGTTGAAATTCCCCAAACACCTCTCTCCAAAGGTGTTCAATTTTAGCAGATAAATGGGATGGTAATTATCTGTGCAATTACTCCAAATTTATTTCCAGAGTTAGTTGCAAGGGGGTGCTCAATAGTCAATGGGATAAGATTTAGAAACCTCAGAGGGTGACTTATTCCATCATAAAAGGTGTGTCTGTGTGTGCCTCTAATATCAGCCCTTGAAGGAAGAACACAGGGCTGGCCCAGGACCAGGTAACTTTCAGATGTCTGCAGACAGGTAAGAGGAGTTGTACGCAGTTAACTGGAACTGGAACTTCCCTTAAATGGCTCTGCAGAGTTCTCCTTTTCATATCATTTTTCTTTCCTAGCCTAGTTTTCTTCTTACACTGACACCACAACTTTCAGGTGGGTACAGACAGACACCTTTTTGTCTTAGATATCACCCATGTCTGGAGCACCTGACTTGCCTTTCCCAGGCTATTATTTCTGCAGAAGAGTTTGAGACCCTCTAGACTAGGATGGACCCCTCCATTTCTCCTGTCTGACACTTTTTTAGCAGCTGGGCCCACTTGTATTGCAGCTCCATAAGAGGAAAACTAATGAGAACTCCATGTGTGAAGAAGTAGAGCACCAGACTGATTTTGACTGTGGCTCAGTGGAACAAAATGACTTATATTTATCCTGCCTGAGATGTAAGCCTTTCAGATCTTATTAATTAAACCAAAGGCACAGACACCAAAAGTATTACAATAGCATGTGTTTTACACAAAGTCTTTCATCTTCTCCTTCACTTTAAAAATATCTATTTTCACAATAAAACACCCTCTCATGTTTGAAACTTGTCTTTTTTGAGTGACTTTTGCTTATTATTCACTTCTGTATTATCCCAGTTAAGTCTACAATATTTTTAAATCGCTCTTCTATTAAAAATAAACATGTTTAAACACCAAACAGCCTCAATTCTTCCCTTTAAGGTTTTCCCTCCTGGATTTCTCTCTCAGCAGGATGACAGCTAGAAATAATTCATTTTTTCTTCCTTGTCATGCTGCCTTACATTTTGTTTCCAAAGAATATGCAGAAACTGAAATTTGAAAGATCTGTTTGAAAAGGGGAAAGAACTCCAAACGTGTTCTTCCTTGATGAATATCAGAAGGCCAGAATTCTTTAAAGGTCAAAGGTCAGTCTAACTCCTAAATTTTACTTCTGAAAATAAATGGGACAGAAAGCACTTTCTGTATGAAAATCTCATTCACTTCGGTGAGATCTCTATGGCTTCCCAACCCAAGCTAGAAACACGCTCTTTGTGGGATGCACCACACCGGAATACAGAAGTTTCATGGTTCCCAAGGATAATCTCAGAGAAAGAAAGAGAGAGAAAGCCAGTGCTTCAATCAGGTCGTTCAAAGAGGATACCACTCTTATAATCATAATGTATATACATTATAACTTACATCCACAGCCTGGTTATAACTAATTCTAGCCTGGATCATCTCAGGAGTGTCTTTAATACTGGTAAACTTCAAAGCATATGGATGCTGACGGTACTTCTTCTGTTGAGCAGAAAAAGATCAAAGCTGTGAATTTTGTGCTGCTCTTTCATGCTATTTGAAAGAGAAAAATCATAGGTTGCTGGAGATTAGAGTGAATTTGTGAACATAATTATTATTCCTCTTTCCTCATCTTTATGTCCTAGGTACTTTCAGATTAATATTTGTTTCAATTTAACAATAACCTTTTGCCAATTAATATTAATTTTTAAATATAAGAAAAATATTTCGAAATCAGGTTCTGCTTACCTAAATACTCCAGAACTCCGGATTTTAAAATCTTTTTTACATTACTTCAAATAGAGAATGACCGATTGTATTTTTAATTTATAGTTTCTTTAAGTAAGAAATTATATACAATTGTAGTGTGTTAATAATGGCAACTATTTAACTTATTGTTTAGGGGTTTACCTCCTTAGACCTGCAGCAAATCTGTGCAGCCATTGACACTGTACCTAATCATTATGGCATATCTTCTAGATAATGACATTAATTTGACTTGTTGTTAAGGACCCACAGTAACTTCTGAGAGGTCTTATATAATAAGGCGTAGGCAGCTCAATAGAAAAATGACACTTTTTCCATACGGCCTGGTCACTAAAAGCTTCCCTTCCTGCAGGAGTTGTCTTAAATCCATCAATACCCTTACCACTTCTCCAAATAGCATACACTAAATTTTCCAAATGCCTGAGATGAACTTGGCTTGTCATTTTCTTTCAAACTGAGCTCTGATCCAAAGAAGTTTACTTGAAGCAACATCTTGACCCTTTGAAGACTAAAAATACCGATGTAAAACATATTAGCATTTTAAAGGGTCATAAGCTTATAAGTAATGTTTTGGGTTCCAAAAGTAGTACCTTAAAAATGAGTAATCTTACTAATTTTAATGGTGGACAAAAGTGGTTTATACCTTGCCTTGATCAGATCTGGAGTCAAAGCAGAGTTGACCAGAACATCTCTGCATAAAACTGCTAGAAATTATATTCTGGGAATTGTTTTTCAGCGGTATTAGAAAAGATGCATATGTAAGAAAGCACAAGGCTTTTATCAACCTAACAGTACTTAGTACTCACAAAAAGGTTGAGGTAAACAACCTAGGAGGTCAAATTTCTACTCAGCAGTTTTCACAACCGAGACAACCAAATGGAATACCTGTACAGATCCACAGTTACTATTCCAGATGGCATTACTGTACCAGCCTTTATGAAGCTACCTTGCTTGGCACTAGCTGAGGATCTCATTTATTGTGCCTAAAAGAATCATCCTTCTTCACAATAGATAATTACATGGGGAAAAAAATAGCATTAGCAATCAGTTGTGAAAGGATGACTGTATTTTTCTGAGACACTGCAGAGTGTATGGACACATGATTCCTGCATCATAGTTATGGAAAAATCACAGGATTCAATCTCTTATAGCAAAAGATTTGGCCAGTAGGACTCTCTCTGAAATAACAGAAACAGAATACTATGAACCTTTTAAACATTTCCATCAGAACTTCATTTGAAGGCCTTGTGGGATGGGCACAAAGTATTCTAGAGTCTGCCCTCTCCTGTAAGTGATATTGGTTATAAGGAGAAATAAGGATGAAAACTACTTGGGCTGACAGACAGCTACAGACAGAGATATCTATATGAATTTCAATAGCTAGCATGAATATATATGAAAAACGAGCAAGAAGGAAACGTGTATCTGTTACAAAAGAAGGTTCTGGGTCCAATGACTCCATCTTTTCATCATCTCTCCTGTTTTGCTTCATTAAAAAGGTAGGCTAGTGGGTAGCAATTGAGCACTGTTTGATTGCCATTATTATTCATAATATCATTTGTCACCTACTTTGTTTTTGCAAAGGCTATATGGACTCCTACTGGTATGTGTTTGGTATCTGGTTTCCCTCTAATTACCAGTCCTATCCCTGGTTTTGAGGGCTTTCATGTGCTATGCCTTTTTCTTTCCCCTTTGAGTGGAAATTATTTTAATTTTATACAGACATTTTGCACGCATTATGCAGCAAATTCTGTTACATGCTGTCATGAAATCTCACCTCACTAATGAGTTCTCCTGCCTTCTTAGCCTGTTCCACATTTAATGACCCAGTGGCTATCCATGCAGCTCCTTTCATCCAGTTCAAATCTGCTCTGTATCGGTTCTGACAAAGGAAAAAAAAGTCCTATTGTTGGTGTTCATACACTAAAAATGCCATTAAAGGATTCAGACATCTCAGGAACAACAATGAAGTCAAATTAGTGCCTGCTTTTGTTTTATTCACTATTGCATAGCTGCAAGGAAAGCAAAAAAAATACAGAATGTAATAGAAGTATGAGGACTCACCAGCACCTGTGCAATATACTTTGCAAGGTAATTTTTAAAAGTGGTCTGCACCTTACTTCTGTTTGCAATTTTTACTCTAACTTCATTTTTATTTGTATAGAGCACTCTTTAAAAGCTCATACACGATTTGCACTTAAAAGAAAATGATACTTAGCATTTCCCAAACCATACCCTTTTGTTTTCCTGGAGAGAAAGCATTTTGCTTTGTTTGTTTTTCCATGTGCCTTTAAGGAGGAAAGTACTGGAGTACTTCTCACTTCCCTCACAAAATCTCTCCTACCTGAATTTCAAATGCTTGACTGTAAGTCAGGTTTCTCAAAGATGCCAGAAAGGTTTCAGCAGCCATATCTCAACAAGGCCTGTACACATGTCTATCTCAGTCTCCTTGAAAAGTTCTGACTTAAAACCTCAGAAGGAAAGTCTAACTTAAAGTAACTGTTTACAGTATCAGACAGTTCATCTGATGGTTACAGCTGAACATGTGGTCTCCATAAGGAATTTTATCATCAATTTTATCACCATACATTATTTAACCTCCCAGCACATTAGGAAACAAAAATAAATGTACATCATATAGGAATCCTAGTGTTTTATTAAGATTTGAAGTAGGCTTTGAAGAAGCCATGCTCATAAAGGGAGTTATAGCCCTCCTCAAAAACATCGCGCAACTTAAATATATCTCTTGAGGAACTAAGTGGTTAATATTTGCTGTTAATATTCACTGTTTAATAGCTGAAAAATTAGGTGCATAAAGATGACATGGCATTAAAAGCATAAATGTCTGAAGAAAGTCAGCCCTAAGTGGGGCTGAGAAGGGGCTGGATGGAAGGGTATTGAAATACACAAAGGTCTGGACTTACATCACTTTGCAATCCGTAGGCCCACTTGGCCCATGCCACTTTCCTGTCAGTAGGCAGGGCTGTGTACTGATGGAGAGATGTCTTGTATCCTATATCTGTGGCCAAATTCTGAGCCTTTTTGGCATGGACAAGGTTAACCATATCCATGGGGATCTGGAACTGACTCTTCGTGCCCTCAAAGGCCTTCTTGTACTCCAGATCACTCTGCAACTTTGACATTTGCAGGGAATGAGCCATCTGCGAATCTTCCTCCACAGCTTTTACTCCAATAAGCTTACCCTTCATCTTCTCATAACCTTCCTTATATTTAACCTGTGAAAAAAACAAACAGACCAAGAGTAAATAATCTAAGCTGCCAAACTGACAGCTCCACTGGTAGTAAAGCAATGGTCTGTCAGTGTTGTGACATGCTGGGTCCTCGACACAAGCAAGAAAGATCATTTGCGAAAGAGAAATGGAATGTCTTAGAAATTAGTGCTTATAAAGAATAAGCCCTTTCTTGACAATAATATGTTCACAAAAACCTGTAGGAAATATTTTCTTTTTGGTTTTCTCTAGGAAAAACAACATTCTTCAGGCACAGAGGTCAGAAAGTTCTTTCAGGAATTTTCTGGCCAGGCATAGATGTATTAAGTTATGATGTTTCACAGGAGATTTCCGCTCCATTTTTGAGTTCTAAAATTCACCCTCAGGTCAAAATGAGAATAGGAAAACACAGCAAGCATGAGGGGAAAAGCTCTGAATTGCTCAGAGCAAACCTTCTGACTAATTACAGAATGCCAATCACCCAGACAACTCCTCCATCGCTCCCTAGCATGAATCGAGTGAGGGTGGCTCAGGGCACTGAGACATATGTGACACATCCCCAACACTAGCAGCAACCTGGACTGTCAGCTGTCCTAAAAACAAAGAAGGCTGATGGAGTCCATACTCACATCACTTGCCAGGTCCCTCTTTGCCTTAGCTGTCAAGAATGACAAAGCATCCAAACGAAGCACAAATCCTTTTTCCTTCTGCTTCTCCCAGCTACTCCTGTAGAGTTTCTAAAGAGATGACAACAACACAGTTTCTTTATTACTATCAATCCATTCTGTTTGTTTTATAGTCACAGCGAAAGCTCTCAAGTAATGCATCCCTCCCACACTCCGTGCTCAGAAACCATACGGCCACAGATCAGATTCTGGTGTCTTCCCTTACATCCTATAACTGTGGATACTGCGGTCACTGCAACCCTGTTATCTCACTGGTTGCAGTGAAACTGTCAGTGTGCCACTCACCTGGAAGCATGTGAAAAATGCACAGCTTCAGACTCTAAAAGTGGCAAGTCTTCAGAACAGCAGATGTGACTACTATTTATTAGGAGCATGTAATTAAATTTCAGGTTTTTACATCTGAAACATGAGGACCTTCTCAGAGAAAGAACATCACTTTTACCTACAGAACAAGTATTTCAACAGCAGCTGTAACTATTCACAGGAGTGAGGGAATCACACAGTACCTCACTGATATTGGCAGCATTTGCTTTGGCCAGCATGAAGACAGGGTCATCTTTGCTGATGGTGTACTGATGAAGAAACTGCTCTTTCCCTGACCTGTAGGCAACCTGTCCATGGGAAGTAAAGCATGGTCAATGAAAGCAGTAGTTTAATTTAATGTTGAAAGAATACCTGTTAAAACACCCCAAATATTCAAGGATTTATTAGGGTTAACCTATTTCTGGAGTTATCTTTTAGCACCTTGAATTTTTTTGTTAAATATGGATTTCAAAACTGACTTACAGTCAGGTTGACCAAACTACTCATGGTTAAATTTCAAGGAAGCTGTGAAGCAACACATGTATCAGGATGCTTTAATTCTCTTTCCCAAAGTTAGCTACTTAGCTAGCTATAAAGCTGACAGCAATTCATACTCACTACAAAATGCACGCAAGAACATATTTCACCCAGTGTTAAACTGCAGCTACTTCTTGTGTAGAACAAAAGTCTTTAATAGGACACAGAAACAGAGAATTCTAGGCATGAAATGAAGAACACTAAGCATTTGAATCTGCAGACAACATTTGTGACCTAAATGTAATTGCTGACACAATAGTCCAGTGAGGACTAACATTCCAACTTTGAATGAAAACATCAAGGACCTTTTATGATCCAAGTAGCAATCATCCCCATTTTATATCCCAAGGCTATGACAGCAGAGAAATGAACTGCTCTGTTTTAGCAAGTTCTTGGTGGAGCTGTTGAAAAAACGTGAAAATATGCCCCATTTCACAAAGTGTTACATTTCTTACATCCCACAGAAAAGGAAGTCCCTCCTATAAAGCTCTAAATCTGTGGTTACTGTTCTGATTTCAGCACACACAGAAAGGCAGCTTGTCTAGCACACAAAAGAGAAGTAACAAGAGTCAGGACCCCATTCCCAATAGTGCTCGATTTTTGTTGCTGTTGTTCTAGTTCAAAGAATCCAAGGAGAGAACTAATCAAATAAACGAATAAAACCCCTTAAAATGAATCTGAAGAAACTACATATTGAAAGGTTTCACAACTGGAGGTTGTCTCACCATCACACCTCTATACATATGTCAGGAATGACCACATTATGCCTAAGCTACTTGCAAAGAGACAAACTCAGCCAAGGACTCACATCACTTTGAAGTTCCTGGCTTTTCTTGGCGTGCTTGATCTGAGAACTGTCAGCCACACTGGTGAACTTCAGAGCATCAGCCTTCTGCCTGTACTTTGTCTACAGAAAATTAAAGCAAGTTACACAAAATTTTCTACAGTACTTACCCTACCCCAAAAATGTATCACTTTTAAAAAATACATGAGTGATAGAGCCAGAATTGTCCTGCAAATTCCCAAGACATTTTTAGCACAGCTGTCAACAAAATAAGCTACCAAGTACTACCCACTGCTGGTATTTTGAGGTGAGGAGGGCAGTGCAAGTGTGCACCAAAGGCACTGCTGCTGACACTGCAGGCAAGCATATCTTTGGTGCCAGATGTACTATCTACATATCTTACAGGACCTAGGTTGCTCACCAACCAGTGAGTGGTGTTCACAACTTGGATATGACATAAGTCAGGACCCAAGAGAGCTGATAAGCCACACAGTCAGTGTTACTATCTCATTTTCTTTCAAGAGACTTCCCAAGCATATGCATGGGTGGTTCAAGTCACTGAATATATGTTACTGAGATATTTTTAAATTATTAAGACTATAATTAAATTAGAGTGAGCAATTTCAGAGTCCTGAAAGTAACTTGAATCCAAAATCTTCCCCATCCTCTCAAAATCTTTCTCTTTTCAAAGCAGAGCTCAGCATAGATACTGCAGTCAATCCTTTCTAGGATGAACAGCTATGAGAGGCCTCCACAAGGCTCAAGTCTCAGATGTGGGAAAAAATAATGTTCTTTATTTGTCCTCTGGTGCCAGTACTTACATAAAATCCATTTGAATGGACATATGTGCATAGAGACTAATACTTTTAGTTTGGTAAATAAGACCGTCCATAGTTTCATTACATTTTACGTTTTGTCTTACATCTGAAACACACTGAAGTGAACGGAAAACTTTAATTGACTTCATCAGGCTTTAGAACAGGCCTGTTTCAAATTAATGTCTTTGCCTCAGCCCTTTGCACCACTCACTTGAGAGCAAGCTAACCATCCTTTCTTTCTTTGAGACAGAACAAGGAAATGCAGGACTCTGTTTCAAGACCACAGTGGGACAGGGGAGACCATGCAAACACTTATTGTATACTTTAATTGAATTCTTATTCTGCCAGTTCAGTCATGAAGTGGGGCATTCCACCTAGAAAGGGTGTAAATGCATTTTTTTCATTATCTGGCATTTCAGGAGAGGGATTCTTCTGTTTGAACTGATGGGTGAACAGATCAGTTTACACTGTGTCTCTGCTAGGGGAACACAAAACAGAAGTTAAAAAAGCATGCAGCACTTCAAAGAGGTGCTCATCGCTTTATTTTAGAAACCTGGAAGGGAGGGAGGCAGATTAAAAACAGCATGTTTTGTCACATTGCATGGAACACAATGTAGTGACATCCTGCAAAGAAATGACAAAACGCCAGGCTTTGTATGGCAACAGAGATCTCTGAAATAATATCCACCAGTCTCCAGTTTAAGTGACTGTCAGACATCTCGTGGCCTTGCACAGCACTGGAATGCAAAGGCAGATCATTATGGATTAAATATTTGTGGAAAATATTATTACTACAGCACACCCCAGAAGCAGACGTCAGTCTATCCCTAGCAAGACACCAGATCTGAGGCAGCTGCTCTTCTTTTGTTTCTAAGATGTATTTTTTCCCCTTGTAGGAGTAGTGAGAGGATGTCAGAGACCCAAGGTGTCAGAGTGTGATCGCCAGTAACTAACTGGCTTCTGTTCCTCCTTCCAGAGCTAAGTGGGATTTTATCCTTCTTGTCAAACTTCCCCTAATTTGTTCTTCTCTCTGTTCTCTAGTTTTCCTAGCACTAGTGAGACTGCTCAACCATAGCTAAGAAGCTAAGGAACTTTACTTCCATAAGGTTAACGGCAGTGAAAAGCCATGAATTAACAAAGCAAAAGGAATGAAAAGCAAGAAAAGCTGAAGCTGCCAGTAAAGTCACAGCCCCTACCTGCCAAGGAGCAAGGAAATTTTCAAACATGGCTAACATATATCAAATTTTTCAACACTGCTCCTTAAAGCCTCTCTGTACTTCACGCAGCACATGAAACTCTATGGAAATTCAATGCTGCTCTGTAAAATGGGCAGGAGAATGAAAAGAAGTGGAAGCACAACTATGAGGATTTCTACCTGACAGATTATTTTGATAATTACATAAAGGGAAAACATAATTTTAATCGCTAACCCAGAATCTTCTAAACTATAGAATAACTAAATTATGCCCATTGGCTTTTCCATTTCTCAGATATTCCTTGCTAGGAATTCCTTACCTATTCCACATAATGTAGTGGAGTAAGTGTGCATAAACCTCTGAACGAACAACAGGCAAGAAGCCTGAGCACTTTGCTTACCTCACTGACTAAATCTCCTGCCTTTTTGGCTTGTTGTATATTAAGACTTCCTTCTGTGATACATCCAGCTCCTTTCATCCATGTCAGATCTGCCCTATATTGGAGCTGCAGAGGAAAATAACAATTATTGGCACAGGGAACACAAGCATAATGTTTGCTAGTGAACATATGCACCCTTTCCAATTTCAAAACCATTGCAAAGGCATTTTAAAAAGCCATAGTACAATCAGACACTGTTTATACGAAACAAGAATTAAAATCAAATGGAAAAAGTTACAATCTCTTGTACTGTTTTTAACAGTTAAGCTGGGTGTAAATAAACTTACATCACTCTGGAGATCATAGGCCTTCTTTGCCCACTTGGTCTTCATATCTTCTGGGAGCACGGTGTACTCGTGGAGTCTCGTTCTATAATCCAAGTCACTAGCAAGTGCCTGAGCCTTCTTAGCATGCCTCAGGTTTATCATATCCATGGGCAGATGGAAATGGGCCTTGCTCTCCTCAAAACCTTTTTTGTAGGCAATCTAGAAGGAGAAGCAATGAAAACAGATTGTCTGTATCAGATCTTGCAAAGCTATTTTAAATCACCCCTCTTGTTTGAGTCCTTACGCAGATCAGGCAAAAAAACCCCAAACACATGTAGAAATCAGATCCTATAGGGGACAAAACAGAGGCCAGGGTAAATTTTGCAGATTCCAGAGACATTTTCTCTATTACAGTGCATGCTATTTTTAAACATACCTTTACATATTTGAAAGTTCTGTGCAGAAGTGTTTATACTGAGGTTTTAATATGACAATATTTTATTCATACTGAGGTTTTAATAGGATGTTATTTCCCTGCCCCAAAATGAGGACACCATTGCCCAAAATCCCCTGCTGTGCAATCATTGCAGATTAACAGATGGAGGAAGGAAACCAATTTTGTTAAACGCTTCCAAGAATTTCTTACAGTGAGAGCAGTAACAGTCGTAGATCACATAGTGTTGCTGAAAGTTTCCGAATTATGAAAAGCACCTTTTGAGTAAGAGAGATAATTTACCTCACTACTCATCTTGGCCACCTTCAGAGAGTGCAAAAGTCTTGAATCTTTGGCTCCAGTTGCTTTTCCTTTTGTTTTTTCATATTCTTCTTTATATTTAATCTGTGAAAAAAAAATTAATGTAAATCTAAGAATATTTCCAATTACCCACGAGATAAGAAATACGATTTTCACGAGTGATTTGGATGGTCAAAATTTAGAAGAGCTTAGTCTGATTCTCTCATTGTCACTTCAAATTTCCCAGATTTTCTCAGCAATTCCAAAGATGCAAGGTCAGTCTCATTTTTTAGGGCTTAGCCCTGTGAGGTGAATATGGTTATAAATTTTAATTCTTCTGATTAGCTAAATTATCTTGTTCTTAGAGGCAAAGATAAGAAATCAATTGAAGCAAAGAATTCAAGATTCGATTTTCTTAATGAGGCGGGATTTCAGAATCCCCATCACTGCTGAACACTTTCCAGCCACAGAGTGAGTGTCTCCCTCTTCTGCCTCTCCACAGGTTAAAAATCTTGATATAAGTTGTTTGGAAAGATTTTGTTTGGAATTCTTTTTATATACATGTGTTTATGTTAAGGAAGCAGACTAAAGAAATATGCATTCCCTTTGTAGTAGATGATAACACTATTTTTGAAACTATAAACAATTCAAAACACTGAATTTCACTATGGGTTTATTGTGCAAATTTTGCTTCAGTCTGTACGCATGATTTTTAAAAAAATATTTCCTGAAGAATGAAATTTCACAGCAGAATCTGAGAAAGTTTCCAACTGTTCATTAGCCATTGAGAAAGATGGACAGCCAAATGCAGGACTTAAAAATCCAGATGAAGCGAGCTAAGCTTTATTTCCCTATAGCTACTTATATAAAGAAAAATTCCCAGGTAACTAAATGTAACATACATCACTGGCAAGATCCCTGGAAGCTTTGGCAGCAAGTAAAGGCAGAGAATCAAGTTTCATTTCAAAGCCTCGGCCCTTACTCTTCTCCCAGCCTTCTTTGTACTTAACCTGAGAAAGGAAAGACAGCAACATGTCATGGACACATAAACACACAGCATTTTCAAACAAGCATGGAAATGACTCGGAGAAAAATGGAACTATAAATATGCTCAGTCCACAAACTGGGACCTTCTTAAGTCACAGCTCATTGGCATTTTGAGCTAATTAATTGTCTAGGATTGAGTCAAAATTTTATTCTTGGAGTTCACAGGCACTTAATGTCCCAGAACATGCATCAATAGTTCTCATTTGCAGACAGGTATGAAGGAGGGAGGGTTTTTCAAAAGTGCCTCTGGTTATGTCCACTTATGCAAACAGTACAGATCTATAGGAGCTGATCTATAGGCAGAACAGCTGGTGCTAAGAACCAGACATCACATCACTCATTTCAAGATTTTTCTTTCCCACCCCCCAAACTACAACCAGTTAAGTTCCATGCACTGAATTTGAAGCTGCAGTTCTTTACATGAGCTGCTGGAGAGCATTCAAAAGGAATCCAGCCCATGTGCTCCAGGACCACCCCACAATGTGAAGCACAGGTCAGTGAAGCAGCCCTTATGGTCAGGAGATTGTCTCCAAAAGCACACTCATGAGCCACTCTATCTCACAAACACAGAAGAAATGCATGAGAATCACATGCTTAACTTCTGAAAGTTAGTGGAATTTAAAGTAGTAGTTTTTTAAGCGCTTTTTCAAGATTCCACTTGAAATTCTATTACAGTAAGATCAAGTAGGCCTTCATTCATACTATGTGTGCACCTAATGAAGGCAGAAGGTTTTCAGGAAGCCCCAATTTCAGGATTCGGGTTTTTGCATGTTGACATTTTACCCATCTCTAACAATGCATGCATCCCAACACAGCACAGTCACAAAGAATGTTCCTCCACAACACTCTGCCAATGCAACTCAAAAAAAACTTAGGGGAAGGACATGAGATACAAAAACCTTGTGGTAATGCCAACCCACAACCATGAAAAATCATGAAACTGCTTAAAAAATGAAAGTCACACCAGTAATGTCTGGAGGTTTTTTTCTCATTTTGAACTTATTTGTCTCGGGGTTTTTTTCCCTCCAAAATTATCTATGACAATAGAGGCCTGAAAAACAATTTAAAAATTAAATAGAAATTCAACTTGTCCTGGAAGCACTAAATTTTGACACACAAGAATGAATCACTATATATTGTCAGGAATTATGAATGGAGCAACAGTGGGCTTGATCCAAGTTTGCTGAAGTCACTGTTTCTTTGCATTGACTTCAGTAGACTTCGAATTACTAGAACCGGGAAAATGTTGGTTCTTCATAAAAATGCCACCTCAGAAGCACCTAGTTTTGTGGAGTGAATACTGATTTACTGATTCAAAGAAATTCAGATCATCTGAAAATATCTTGGAAAAAAAGTCTAGAGGTTTCACTGTCCTTGGAATTGGATCTCTGTCTATTCTGGGCACCATATTTCATGTTGTTTAATATAAAGCCAAATGATAAATGCTAAATGCTTTTTAAAAAAAGTCATCATCTTAATTTCTGTCTATTAACAGCACCATGAATGCCAGCATTTCCACAAGGCTTGACTTACCTCACTGTATAACTCAGCATTGGCTTTTGCTTTCACTAACTGAGGCGCATCCTGAGGTAGGGTGTAGTTTGTTTTTGTCTTCTCATACTGGGCTCGGTAGTTCAACTGCATATATTGAAAAGGTCAGCAAGAAACTCAGTTATTTTTAACTTAATAAAAATATAACCACTAGACTCATTGATTGCTGTTAAATTTCAGGTTATTGGTGCCATACATTATAGATACACTCACAGATACGGCTGATGTAAGTATGAAGGAAATGAGGCAATTATAACTTTTACATAGGTACTAGGAAGTAGAAATCTATTCCATACATAGAAAAGCTACTGATTAAGTACAAAAGATACAATTTTAAAACTTGCCTTAATAAATTCACAAAAGATAAATTCCTAACAAAACACACTGATACAAATCTTAAAAATGGAGACAAATATTAGATCTACGGGCATACCCGCCAAATTTTGGAAGTGATTTCATTCAATAGATACTCTTGTTTTGATTATAAATCTGCTAAAGAACTACCAAGAATAAAACCACTTAAGGCTACTAATGCTATGAAATGAAATAATCTCATAATTATAATAAACAACAGTGGTAAATGATGGCAGAACTTACATCACTGAGCTGCTGAGCATTTATTTTGGCTTGAGCAATTTGTGGAGTGCTGGCAACAGAGCTGTACTTCAGCTTGTCTATGCTTTGCCTGTAGTTTACCTAATTTAAGATAAAATTTAAAAACCACCACAAAAAAAATTAGTAAAGGAAGAAATGGTCAGACCCAGACCAGAAAATGAGAGATCGAATAGACAAAGTTTTGTTGGCTAATACTCTGGATAAAGCATTACTTAAACCATAATGAATTGAGCTGAGGAAAAATGCCAGGATGTCTTGGATGAGACCTGAGTTAATGCTCTCAAAATTTCCTTGTCTGAGGTCACAGTTTTTATCCCACTCTGAAAATGGCTTCACTTATAACCCCTTCCTGTCAAACCCACAAATTCTTATAAAGATGCAGTATCAGCTGCAAAACATTGCTATAAAATCCCCCAAATCATTGGTATAAAATTGATACTCTTAACCATAACTTCATCCATTTTTATCTTTATCAGATGAGGAACATTGTAACTGTCTATGAAGAGGTCTGTCCAATGTAACACTGCATAAAGCAAAAGAACTCTCTCATGCTTTGTCTTTACAGAGTTTTAATGTAATAATTAATCACAGAATTTCCCTGTGTGGTCACGGTTTTGCATGGAAGATGAAAAAAGAAAAATATGTACTTATAGTACAAAAAAAGTTATTTCAATGTCAGCCAGCAAGAGGACTGGAGCCCACTAAATTACTAACACATTAATATGGTAGCAACAACGACAAGTTATAAAATAAATATGTTAAAGCCACAAATTACACATGATAAAAAAAAACACAGTGAAGCTTCCTTTCAAACCTGTTGCTGCAAAAGGACTCATTGCTATACTACAGAACACAATTACGATTCTCTGTAGGCCCTCATTAATATTCACTGTAGTTAATCA
This sequence comes from Oreocharis arfaki, assembly GCA_013398015.1. Taxonomy (NCBI): domain Eukaryota; kingdom Metazoa; phylum Chordata; class Aves; order Passeriformes; family Paramythiidae; genus Oreocharis; species Oreocharis arfaki. The sequence continues at coordinate 196,897 of VZRR01014152.1, read as the reverse complement.
CCATTTTGCAAACATTGCAAATCACATTGCTTAAAACTATTTTCTTAAGAACCTTCTTTCCAGTAAGTGGAGCATATTTCTAGAAACTTTGAGTTACTGAAACTATTTCAGTGCAAACCTTCTTATCTCAGGTATCATCACATAAACTTGCTCATTCTGCCAGAATGAAAAAAGCTAGGAAAAAAGGCCTGAATTATCTCAAGGTCCAAAGTGATCAAGTTATTTAAAACAGTGTATTTGCTTCCTCAGAGACAGAAAGAATTTTAATTCCATGGAAAGAGATCCTTTCTTTTTAACTGAAACTGTGTATTTATTGCTACTTGTAATTGCTTAGTGTATGAGAGAGAGTTGTACTCCTAAAAGAGTTCAGAGTAAGCATGTTATATGGGAGCAGACAAGTCCTGGGACTAATTCAAAACCCTAGAAGAGGACTGGTGCAGCTGAGTCTCTGTGGACAGTGGAATTGTGTGTTTCAAACACTGATGCCGACTATGAATTGTAGAGCCACTGGAATTGCTGAAATGTTTGTTACATTTTGGACATGAATTCATGCTTACCTTGAACTCTTTAAAAACACAGCTCTCTCACACAGTAAGCAAACAAACACTGAATTTTACTGGTTTCCGCTTTTACAAAGGCAAAGCTGAAATTACTGCTGTAGAAGCAATAGTTCATCTTAGAGTTGAAGTATATCCAGCACTTCCTCAAAAACATCAGGGTTCTCAATTCTAGCTCTTCATGCTACCATCTTTTTCTTGGAAAAGGTGTTTAGGCCCAGATAAATCTCACATAAGTTAATGACCTCTCTAAGGCATGTTGCTCCTGGTTTATTGTAATTCCAATGTAAAGACCGGGTATATACACAACACCACCTCAGGTAGTCAGAAACGCCCTGCAGAGCTGCTGCTCTCTCCCTGTTGATTTTATAAGCCATGCCTGGTGATTCTGCTCCTAACTGAGGCACAGGTTAAGCTGCCAGTGGTAGATGAGATCAGTTTTTAATGCTTGTGAGAGGTGAAAGCATAATCAGCTGTACAGTCTGCCATCCTTCATTTGTCTGAAGGACACACACCCACAGCAGTACACAAACCCCCTGACATTGCTCCATCAGTAACTCAAGCCCAGGCACAGAGGGCAGCTCTTTGGCATGGACCACAGGCTGGAGAATGGGTACATGGCCAATCAGTTCCCCTTCAAAGGGGAGTACCTGTCCTCAGGGAACTCACAAAGGATGAGAGGGGCTGTTTCAGTCTCCCTGTCCTTTCAGTGCCTTCAGTGCTTGATGCTGCTGCTGAAGCTGCCCCACGATGGTGAGACTTTTGCAGCACAGAGCTGGGATAGGGCAGAAGTCACTCATTTCACATCTCTCTACAACCTGTGCTGAACCAAAGCCAACAACAGGACATAGCACCTCTTCCTACTGCTCTGACCTCTTGACACTGCACTTCTTCACTTTGTTAGCACTGGCTGTTTGCTCCCATCATTAAATCATAATTTGACACATGCAATCTATCACAACCTCTCCCACAGAGAGATGATGAGCTATGCAAGACATAGGGGAAAAAAAAACAACATAAAATTATTTACATCTTTCAAAGGGACCAGCTTTCTTGTTGTCTGGTACGAAGGAGTGAGAGTAGCTGGGTAATTGTAGTCAACACCGTCATGTTTGTAATCAGACTTATAGGCTATCTGAAACACAAGGAGAACAAAAAAAAAGCGTTCCTTTTTTTTTCAGCTGTCATTTTTTTGAATAATTATCAGTCAAGAGGAAAGGAGAAACAATAATATTAATATTAAATGCAAGAAACAAAGTAAGTTCAATGTCATGAGTGACAAAGAAAATGAAATTATTTGCATAGTTTAGCCACTAATTGATTCTTTTTCAGCTTCTCAATTAATCCAATGCCAACAGTGGGAGCATTAACTTAACTTCCACCTATGACACATCTCTTTTATCTTTCTGCTTAGTTCTCAAGCTTCTTACAGATTTGTAAATAATGTACTTGAAGGAATGGTATGTAATGAAATAGCTTCTTGACTAACCCAGTAAATTAAATTGGAATCCAGAAATCTTCATTAAAGACTGTTTTTTCCAGCAAAGGTCTGACCCTGGGGGTGGTGGCAAACAACCTTCAGCATCCTACTGATGTCAAAGAAAACTGAAGGATCTCACTATGTTGCCAGATCACTGAAATTTTTATTTTAACTGCTTCCACAGAGAGCAATAAAAGAGTACAAAAGGGTTTCCAGAATGTCCCCTCTTCTCAACATATCTGTCTGTCAGATCCCCAGTACAGTATAATCTAAAGTTTTCTATCCACTTAATTTTGGAAAAACTGAAAGACAAGGAGGCAACAACCATGCAAGAGCGATTAAAGTGGACTCACATTGCTTGCCAAGCTGCCAACTTTCATGGCATGGAGCATCCTCTTGTCCATGCCAATACCCACATAGTGACCTTTCATTTCATTCTGGTAGGTTTCTTTGTATTTAAGCTGTACCAAAAAAAAAAAAAAAAATACTCTGAGAAAATACATTCAACTTTTCTACTGAAGACTTTCAGCGTTTCAGACTTTCCATATTTTACAGCAGGGAGATAAATTTTTACAGCTGTGGTCTGCTAGTGTTGCTCCAATACAGGAACTCATTAGTCCAAAACAACCTTGGTACTTTAAAAATAAAAGTCAAAACCCTCCATGAGTTTCTTGCTCTACAAGATATCATTTACTTGCTCTTTATCACCTGAATGCCACACAAAGAAGATACATCTGTGTTTCATCAGAAACAAACCCTAGAACAAAGTTCCAGGGAGACAATATTTGTGCATTAACAAATGAACAAAATTGGATTGTTTTGGTGCATCTTTCACCAATCGCAGAGTGGGGGATTTCACAAGAAAAATTGGTCATTCTACCTTCTCAACTGTATGGCAAGATATTTACTCCTCTGGGATTTCAGAGAATGGTAAGAAGCAGTATGAAACAAAATTACATTCCATGAGATGCACGCAGTATAATTATTAACACTGATGATTTTCACACAAGTACGATGTTCCTCTCTAGCATGAACTCTGGTGAATTATCTTCTGCCTAACTGTCCAGTCAGGAAATGGACATATGCAATGAAATCCACAATAATTACGACAGACACCAGTAACAACTGACTGCTACTTCCCTAGATCAGCAGTCCACAGTAAGCAACCTCTCCTACAAATGCCATAATAGTTCTTTTCATAATCCTATGTAAAATGAGCCCCAGCTATACATCACGACACACTAGGATAGGTGTTGTACAGGCACAGGCTGAAATCAGTTATAATCCGATTTCAAGCACACACTTATCTGAAACACACACACAATTACACCTGTGATTCCTGCAGCTACCAGGGCAAGCCACACTCGAGGTACTGAAAACTTACATCACTGGTGAATTTTGAGATCTTGCTCACATTCTTGAATTGTGGAGTATCACAGTAGTTCATGCTGTAGCCTTTGTTGTTTCCAAGATCCTTCTTGTACTCCACCTTAGTGACAAAAATGCACAATGGGAAGCTATGGTAAAACCTTAATCTGTTCCTTCACACACTTTTTATTAGGCAGATCCATCATTCAGAAATTTTGATACATGGTTTTCATCAGATGGCATATGATGAAAATTAATGTGAAGAGAATTTTCATATACTCAGTTCTCATTTTATAGGCAAAAGAAACGCAATTTCATCCTCTGCAAAGTAGGATGAGACAGTGACAGGAGGAAAATGATTAACAAAAACAATGATATACAAAGGAATTCTAAGGTGAGTGTAGAACAAATGAATATGTACAAATGTGCCAGGTACCAGGCTCCAGCAAGACCTCAGCAAGAGCTTTTGTACTCTTAGAGTCATTCCTGTTTAAGGAACATGTACTCAGCCTGTAACAGCTGCAGTGAAAGACTGAGAAGATCTCAGCTTGCTTAGTCGAGGAAATCAAAGGCAGAGGAAAGAATGTTATATATTTGTAAACCTCTCAAAAAAGTAACCATGCAGGGAGAAGAACTTTTTAAACTAAAGGGCAACGCTAGCACAAAACACAGTGGTAATAAAGTGCACAGGAATAAATGTAGGCTAGAAATTGGAATAGGAGGATTATATGATGCTGTGCCGAACCAGCAGGAGCCAGGAATCATTGGCCCAGGAGGCCCCTTCCAGCCCTACTTCCAGGGGTTTTTCATTATTGAAGGTTTTATACTTTGACATCTCAAGAGTATAAGTTTTTAAACTGCCATGGGGAAGTTCTAGAAATTCACATTTATTAATAGTTTTATAGCTGATGTGACACTATAAATAAATTAATAATTCAGAATCTACTGAGAATTCTCTAGCAATCTTGCCTTGCCAAGCAGAAAAAGAATCAATTATCAGTGACTCACAGTCTTTCACATCATGGAAGAAAACAGAATTCTGCATAACCAGAATGGTATAAATTTTGGCTCTGTTCATGTTAATTTTGGATTATTAGAATAACCTTTGAGACATTCTAAGGTACACACCCAACTCACCCTAAAACATTTTTGTGATTATATCTTCATATCATATCAAAAGCACAATTCAGGTTTGGGGGGGGCAGGGGAGGGGGGTGTTTCAGATTTCTATTCTTCACGTGGCCAGAACTAGAATCACTCTCCTGGGATTAATTTCCCACAGAGTTTCATACAGATGATTGGAAGGGCCACAACACAGCACCTGAAGATCTGTTCTTGATCTTTTCCCTCCAGTTACTGTGCTACACACAGTTGATTTTTGTTATGTACAATGCAGTAAGAACAACATCTTTTTTTTTTCCTTGCAGTCCTTACTCATCAAACATAAATGTTTGTATGAGCTGCTCCCAAACTTGTTAAGAGATCGATTCAAGCCCTTACCTCACTGACAAGCTTGTTAACACTTTGGGCTTGTTTAAGGACCAAGTTGTCTTCAGCTGTTAGGGAGTGAAAGTGAGCTGCACCTTTCATCTTGGAAAGATCTTTCTTGTATTTTATCTGAAAAGAAGTAGGGAGAATTATAAAATAGATGCGCACCTTTTCATCATTACTATTTAGACTGGCTTCATGAGTCAGAATAATATCTTCCCCAGGCTTGTTTTGATAAGTAAATGGAACTTGCCAAGTTGAAACACTGCATTTACTTCCTTGAATAACCCAAATATAACCCCACAGCCCTTCACAGTCCCTCTCAAGACATTTTACCAGACAGTATTTTTTTATCCATTTTTGACATAGATGGAACAGCACTGGTTGTTGTTCATAGCTTGAGCAGATCAGCAGCAGATTCTTGGCTGGTGACTGCTTGGAGCTTTTGTGCTCTTCTATTACTGAAGTTAATCCTCAGTACTTTAATTTTAGTCAGAGAATTACAGATAGTCATCAAGCACTCTGCAAACTTTTCCTTTCGTAGAAGCCAGCTTTTTTAAAAAGATGTATCTTTTTCTACTTTTAGTGTGTTTAAGGGAATTATGTTTCTCTACGAAATCAAGATTGAAATAAGGGGTTTCTAAATTTAATTTAGACATCAGGTTATTGACATAAATTGGTCTTGGATGGGTAAAGAGAGATAATAATTATACTGGTCTTTTTCCAAACTTTGTCCAGAAAAACCCCTGTTGGAAATACGTTTCAATATTTCTTGCATACAAGAAGATGCTTCTATTATACATGGTTAAAAAACAGTAAGATAATGTACAAAATAAATTATTTTACATGAACTGAAATGCAAAGTGTTTGGGGTTTTTTATTTTCCAATTCTACACTCAGTTCCTCAGAATTTAAAACTATAAGGCAGGTTGGTAAGTACTGCAGCGTGCAAATGTTACTGCCAGGAAGCAATCCTCCTCCTTATTCCAGGTATTACAAATTAATAAGGAAACTACTGACCACTAGCATTTTCAAAACCTATGAAACTGTACTCTTTAGCTGGAAAGGTTAAATATTTCATGTTGAAACAGGGGATCACTGAGTTTGTCATCAAACTGGGATTGGTCACAGAGGATTTGAGGTTTTTCATATTCTCTCAGTGATAAGCTCAGGTAACAGAACATGACTGATCCTTTCACCCCAGTTTACTGCTCATGTCTAGTCCAGGCTAATACAAGCTGAAAGACTCAACCATCTGTTAGCTCCCCAGAAGACAGACTGAGCTCATCAGCTCAGATAGCCCCATCGGGGACAGGTGCCCACACTACAAAGGTTGTCACTCACAGGAGCCCTCCAGAGCAGCCACAGGGTACTGACCTCCAGAATGACCCATTTTTTGTCACCGCCAGAAGCGCCCTCCTCAAATGGGACTGAGGGTCTTCAATGGATGGGCTGGATGCAGCAATCACACACCACCACCTCTTTGCCAATTCTTTAGTTTACCACCCAAACCCAAAAATTCCCAGCCCAAAAATAACCTCATTTTTGTGAAGTGACAGTGTCATACTCTATGTTTCTTTTCCTCCATATGACTTGCTTTGTGCTAGAGGCATACATCACAATATCAAAACCAGTACAGCTCATTCATCCTCCATTTATTCACTACTGGGAATACCACAGTAGTCCACAGGATGATTAGATTAAGGCAGTTGAAGGTTTCATTAATAATACAGGTGCAGATTTGCCAGGAGGGTTAACCTAACAGTAGGGATCCCCATTAGTTGCTACATCCATCTCCTCCCTCATGCAAGTTGGAGCAGTGGCCCCTTCTATTAATGGATATTATTAATCCCCTGAGCCACCCAGTTCCCAGCAACGCAGCGAAATGTCACTTTTGTTTACTTCTCAAGTGCAATTTTAGCATTCTCCTCCCAGGCACTGCTCTGACAAACTGCTGGTTTTAATTGTTTATGAATTGTATTGATTCAGGTTTCATACTTACATCACTTGCCAATTCATTTGCTTTCTTGGCATTTTGATAAGCTGGAGTGATCATAGCAGGAAAGCTTCCTTTCCCTCTGCGTTCCTCAAACTCATCCATATATCCCTGAAGAAAATTCAGTGTGTTTACTCATCATATATGAGCAGGTGGGGCCATGGGTTATTTTACAAAGCCCCGCAGTCCTTGTTAGTAGGAAGTTTCATGACTTCAATGATTCTTAATGATAAAATGACCAAAATATAGAATAAATTGACCTGTTAAATTACCTATGCCTGTGAAGCTACCTGTGTTGCATTCCAAGAGAAATTTAGATGGCTATTAGCTGTGGTCAAGATAGCATTCAAGTGTACAATGATATACAGCCTTCAGATCTCACCTCATTTCTTTGCAGAGATATCTGCTTGCCTCTCTCATTATCAATACACGTTTCCCTGGAATATTATGAAAGTAGCTAATGGTTTGGGTAGCCAGGAGACTTGCTTAAAGTTAACAAGTTAACACAGGATCAGCCTTACGCTGTGGTGTTATAGAAGCTCTTTGATCTTTCCATGGTCACTTTTCACATCATAATTGACCAAAAATAATCCTTCTCTTGTGCAGTGATATATTTTGAAGAGGGATTAGTAAATAAAGCAGAGATACCTAGATACCAAAATGGCAAACTCCTTAGTGAACAAAATCACAGAATTCCATTTGTCTGATTAAAAAAAACATAATTATTGTGGAAGTAACTCCCTTAAGTCTATCCATAGATAAGTTTATGTGTAAATATTTGGCAACCTGAAAGCCATTTTGATAGTTTAACAGCAAAATACTGGAGCTGTTTTCAAAAATGGTAATGCACAATAATCATCCAAAGACATCTATGGCAAGATCTGGAGAGAATATGGTGAACAAACAAGCATAAAAACAAGGGAGATATGGTGTAATGTGTGTTCTCTGCAATATTTTTTAAATCCTTTGTAGTAAAGAGGCAGTTTGAGTGAAAATAGAATGTGCCATGAATAGAATGCATGTCAAGAATGCCATGGAGAGCACAGATACAAATATCTGGGATATGTCTTTTGCGTGTTCTCAAGGCAAAATCATCCATTGTAGGTCTTCTTGTGTACCATCAATGTCACATTGTAGAACAGGTCACACCATAAGTTTGTGAACAACATGATGCCATAGTTACAATGGCATTAAATTATTCTATAAACAGGCATACAAAAGAAAAAAATATATTTGATTAATGAGCTGAGTTAGTTTCTTAAAATACCATTAATGAGTTTGAATTGTCCAGCCCAACCAGTCTTCTGCTTCTTTCTAAAATATGTTTTAATACAATTTCTAGTATTGTGCATATAGTCAAAGTTTCAGAAAACTATTTTAGCCACTCTTCAGGTTTTCAAACACGAACAAAACAGGTGTTCAGCACAGGAATTCTACAATAAGATGCCTTAAATTGTCTCATGTTATATATATAAATATGCATGCATATATACATACGTATATATGTATATCTATATATATCTGTATGATGCACACTCAATTCACTGTTGATGATCTCAACAGTTAGAAATCTAATCCCTTTACCCATGTTAAGCCACAATTTACTCAGAAAGATCCATTCTTTTCAGTGACTCTGAGTTATTTGACTAATAATATCACTATCCAATCTATAACGATTAAAACTCAAATAGAATTTGAAGTCTGTGACTGAAGTTTCAAAGACACTTTCAAAGAAAAAAACCCTTAAATTAATTCTAAAACAGAAGCATTCTAATGCTTGGAAATGTAATTATTGCTTTTTCAAATTCATTTTATTTGTTTATTCCTATTAAAACTTGTAGCAGTTCAAAAGACAGAAACTAATTGAAGGCTTCATTGCTAGAATTCTAAACTTATATTCTTCAAGGATGGTTTGCTTTTCACAGAATACTAGATGTAGATTTGGACAGAAGAAGTGAAGAAATGTAAAATACCAAAGGTTTTAGGAAAATACAGTCCCTGCTCCTTCATTTCTCCAAAGTATATGGACCTACTGAGGAGCAGGACAAAACCCCCCAAGATTAACCATGTAGTTTTCTTTATACAAGAACACGATTCAATTCCTTTCAAATTCCCTTTAGCTGCGTTCAGCTCTTTTTAGGTGTGCTATTTCCCTAACTTCATCGGAACAGAACTTTGTGTGTGTTTTGGGAGACCAAACAAAACCAACTGTATTCCCTTAAAAATGAAACAGAAGTGAAACGAATGCCACCGACCAAAACAGAACTAATGCCTATTTGGTTCCACAAATACAGAACTACAGCTTGTCAGGCCTATAATACCCCTTTTGTAGAAGAGCTGAAATCTGAGAGATTGTGTATCTAAGAGATTCAGTGCTGTTCACACATATTTAGAGCTGCAAAGCTCCTAAGATTTGTACAAATACCAGCAGAGAAAAGACACCTAATTATCTGCCAGCTTTCTGCCATTTCACAGCCCTTTCGGTTTTTTCCTTATTCACGGAATGGGAATATTTTCTCAAGTAAATACATTTCAGCGTGATACATAACAACACCACAACAGAAATGTAGAATGCATACACGCACACAGACAGAATTTGCCAAGGTCAGTCTTTACCTTTAGGAAAGGCCCTACATAAGGGTCATGCAGTGACAGTGCAGCCACCTTGTAGTCACACCTTTAAGTGCCAATGCCAGACACATTACACATTAGGAGCACCGTGTTGTCTGCACACCATCCTTTCCCCTGAGACCTTGCTTTCTCGCACAGGAAAACAAAGTGAAAATAGGTGTCACCAGCTTCTAAAGCCTTGAGCTATCAGCTGAAGTAATGATCAACATCAGCACGGCTATCTCTTGGATGTTGCTTACCTGTCCATATTGATCTACATTTTCTCTTGCAAAAGCAACATCTGTTCCAGCTGTATGGCTGGCTTTTCCTTTGATCTCTTTTTCATATCTTTCATGATACTTTACCTAACAGGAAAAAAGGAAACGAATAATCCGGGTGAGTTTAGTCTGGTACACAGATGCTGCACAATAAATAACAACCAATGACACGCACATGCTGTCAATAAAGGATTGTCAAAATTCCCATTGCCACCAACCTGTACAAGTCAAATATGCCACTTGAACATATAAAAACAGAACTAGTGGTGTACTTTTTAATAATGCACTAGGAACACGGGACTTGCCATTTTAACCCAGACCATTAGTTCTGTGTGTTCAGCACCACCTGCTTGACAGTGGCTAATCCCTGATGCTCCAGCAGTTTAAAAAATAAAACTGATTGTAATGCAAATTCATTGTTACCACAGAGCACTTTTTTACTACAGGGTCACCTGAACCCCATCAATAAATGGGTTTGTTTCTGAAAGATGCTGATCTCCCCAGTGATAAAGGGAATTTTAGGCAATCAGCCTTTAAGTTTAGACCAAGATTTGCACTACATTTGCTGAAGTCAAAACAATGCCTGTAACCTGATGCTGCCCTTTAATCACCATGTGTGTTTGCTGACAAAAGTGAAGGGTTTTCCACAGATCAAAGGCAAACAAAAACATGTAATTGTTTTAGAGTCAGTTGCTTTTGCCTTCAAAATTACAGATCTCTTATTTCCCTCAACGACTCTTAATAGTGTTTTAAATTCATTTTCATTGAGTTTTATGTTCCTCCATATGTTCTCTTCTCCAACAAAAAGAGCTTTTCTTTCAGTTTCCAATAACAAAGGACAATTGATTGTACATTTTGAAGCAATACCGATGTCCTTTTAAGGTGCTTATTAAAGAGTACAGGGGTGTTGCTGTTTTGTTATGTTTGGAAAGGAATAGAAAGCCAATAAAGATCAGTATGCCATGCTCATGGAATTTCTGCCAATGAATGTTTTAATTCAAAGTTTGTGTGACAATTTAATGTCTTCATTACCAAAAGAGACCTTGCTTTGAACACTTACATCACTGGCTAATTCATTGGCCCTCTTGGCTATTTGATAAGCTGGAGTGATCATAGCAGGAAAGCTGCCTTTTCCCTTCCGTTCTTCAAAGTCTTCTGTGTATTTCAGCTGTAAAATTTCAAGACAGTTCAGGAGCAATTAGATCAAGTGTATCTTGATTGCACACATAATCAATCTCTAAAGCAGCAAAGTCAGGCATGCAATGGCTATCGTGCCAAAAGGAAGATGAACCACGAAGTCTGAATCTTTGCAATTTGATCTCTAGCTACCCGATCACACATCTTCCGCATGGCCTCTTTGTCTCGTTCAGGGCGTACGATGAAAACAGTTTAAAGAAAATACTGAAGGTGTCTGCAAAATGCCTGTTCTATTTACATGAGTCAGGCAGCTTCTTTCCTGATGTTGCATGGCACCCACTTGTTGGGTATGGAACAGACTGGTTCCCTACCTTCAGTCCTGACAGCCTAAAATGGCCTCGAACTGAATGTGGGCTTTGCAACCAGAAGTACTAAATACTTAATGAAAAAATTAGTCTGCCTTTAAAACTTTAATTTTTCCCTTTTCTTTGTGTTCATATTTTTAAGTGATTTACAAATACCCTAAGAACCACTTACAGAGCCAAAAACAGGTCAATCTATTTTGTTTCACTTACATCACTTGCAAGCTGTGCTCCAGCCTTCGCATGAAGTATATCCGGAGTGTCTACAACAGAGGTGAACTTCGAAACTCTCTCTTCATGACCACGCTTATATTCTACCTGAAGAGGAAAAATATACACATCCATATTACTAACAATAAGCAGCAAAAATGTATTTCCTGTCAGAAGGCTTCAAGAGAAAATGAGCAACAGCAGTTGTGACATTTTCCACTGTACAGTCAAGCTAGCCATATATTTAAGGCCCAATTTCCTTAAAGTGAATACCAGAAGCAGACAGAAATGGACCCAGATAATCAAAATTTCAAAGGATACTTGATTTATGTGATCCACACATTTGATTAAAATATCACAAGAATAGTCATTAATGTTCCAAGATCATACTGCAATGACAGTGCAGCTAGTATTTGCAGGAAACAAAGAAATACTTTAAAATCATTTTTATGGGATTTATTTTTACCTATCTTTTTTATGTGAATTGTTCTTTTCATAAATAAGCAATTTTCTGTGCATAAATTTTAAGTAGCTTGTATATTAATTAATTTCAATATTACAGCTATTTGATTTCAAATAATAAAGTGAAAAATGTCAGATGTAAATAATTAGATGAATAAAGCCATAATGTGAAAGCAAAGGTAATGAATTAAATTAACATTTCAGTGTGAGTCAAAATCTTTTTCAGATTGTGCTAAATTATGGCAAAAGTTGCTACATTTCACAGGAAATATCTACATTGTCATTTATCCTATATGACTTCCAGGCCAAGTAGTTTATTAACCCTGTTTTCTGCATCACGTTAAAATTTTCTGACTTTGTAACAGTACTACAAATATTCACCATAGTGAATATCAAGTGAATGGCGTGAACCCAGGATTATCCAAATTCCAAAGTCTAAAATATAATTAAAAACCCCTGTGACTTACATTGCTGCTTAGCTGGGTGGCTCTCTTGGCAACCTGATAACCTGGAGTGATCATAGCGGGGAAGCTGCCTTTGCCTCTTCGTGGCTCATAGTCTTCGGTATATTGAAACTAGAAGATCAATATGTTTATTACAGAAGAACCTACTGTAGTTTAATGTGATTCCTCTTTTCATGCCTGCTTCCTAAAGGCATGTATCACTTTATTTAAAAGTTAACAGAATAAAGAACTTACATGTTGAGTAGGAAAAACAATTCCTATATATAAGAGAAAACATTTCTCATTCGCATCAATTATCCACTGTTAATTGCCTATGTTGATTGGGTCACTAACCCATTTTATGGACACAGACAATCAGTCATAATTCAGAAGTGATTTTCATCAGTCATGGAAATACAGTCAGTGAAAAGTCTGGTCCCTGGAAAATATGACACATCTGCTATCATGAGTTCTGCTCTCCTGAGAGAGACAGCACCGCCTTCTAGATCAGATCACCTCAGTTTGCTCAGCAGTTGAAGCGCTTCTCAGCTACATAAACATATAAATGTATGATGGCAATAGAGCTGTTACTGACTTTAATCACTCACATGACTAAGCATTGTTTTGACAGAAATAAACATGTCAGTCTCACCTTTGGCAACGTCTTAACAAAGTTCAGTGTAGACAAACCCTCCAGATATTCTTCCTGCAAAGCCTGGAGGTGACGTCTTACCAAAGGTTGACTTTGATGCACTTGTAAGTCTTCAGAATATGATAGACCATGAAAATAAAGCCAAACATCAGTCCACTTACATCACTCAGAGCCTTCTGTGCCTGTGTTATCTTGACCATCTCAGGATCTGGGATTGTTCCTGGGTACCATGATTTTCCCTCCTCATAGGCAGCATAGTAAGCATTCTATGAAACAAAAACGAAGTAACTACCTATCTTCACCCTTATTTAAACACTCAAACAGCTGATCTGATAGAAAAAAAAAAAGAAACACGCACAGTGCTGTGGAAGTGAAATTCACTCTCTGCAGCACAGGCCTACATTCCACATCCCTTCAGAATGCCAAGACAGAACTTGTAAAACAAGAACTGACATCAAGATGACAGGATCTAGGATCCTGGAGTGAACTCAAATAACACTCCCTGGGAATCAGATCACCTGCTGTGAAGCTCCAGTGCCAGTAGAGAGAAGACACAGAGTATGGCTGTACATGCAGCAGACCCAACAGCTGACTACTGACACACTCTTCCTCCCTCACATTCTGATTCTTCTAGCCTAAGCTATAATGGAGCTATTTTGCCTTGAAAAGTTTAAAGCCAAAGGAGAAGCAAAGGCTTTTTTTAGCATTGAAGTGCTGTGATTAAACCCCTAACATTCAGGACTGTCAGGGCCAATCCCTGGTCTCCTGCAGGCTACTGGCTTGGAGACTCGAGGGATATTTCTTACCTGGGTAGCCAGTTGTTGGGCTTTATAGACACTTTCAATTTCTCTGGACCTCACATCCCACTGAAAGACTGATTTGAATTGCTCACTTGCTTCTCGATATTTTATCTAAAAAGGAAAAAAAGATAATGACTTGTTTTAGTAGTTTGTTAGTAAATACCAACACACGCCCCATTTGGAGAAGAATAAGAAGGGAGACAAACAAGGTGATGATTGCATTTAGCCCTAATGCCAAAACCCTGCTTTCCAGTCCACACCCAGCTTCTGCCTAAGATTTCTGCCAGTATGGGAGCTGTACATCTGTAAAAGAGCAGCACACGACACCTGAAACCTGGCATGACATTCTAAAAGAATAATTTGATCTTTAGATTATACTTTCGGGGGAAATAATCTATGAGAATTGAAATCCCCAGGAAATTTTAAGCAGGATGTGTCAATGCAGCATTAGACAAAAAACTATTACAAGCGAACAATATTCTACTCTCCTATTTGCCTGCACAGTGTCCACAAAGTACCATATCCTAACTGCGCATATGTAAATGACTTCTATATTTAGTCCTGGGTCATTATTTTCCTACTGCTACTTTTATCATGATAGCATGTAGAAAACCCACTGAAATCACAGCTCTGTTACACAACTCACTCTTCAGACGTAAAAACCCAGAGCAGAAAATTTAAACCAACTGGACAAAAATGTTACTGAGCACATGTACCATTATCCCCATTTATAAATTAAGCACAGAGGTGCAGAGAGCTGAATGATTTGCCTGCTAACACAGAAATTCTGTACAGAGAGACCTAAATTTTGTCTCTGCATTCCAGTTGATGTTTCAACATAAGACTTACGTGAGAACAACATGTTGGGATTGAAGAAACATTCTATTATTTGCATCAGAAATAACCTTATATATAAAACCTAACAAACTTCCACAGTAGCAAGTGAAACCTCTTCCCAAGTTATCATTATTTTATACATTTACTAGCAAAAAATTTTCCTGCGCTCAAAATTTTTACAGAAGTTTACTCCCTTTAAGCAGGTACTGCAGAATCAGATTCTTTATTACCCTTAGCAATTTTCTCTCAGGAACAGAACTTCATTATGTGATTGAAAAGGACAGAAGTTGTTTTAGGCGTATAAAACAAGGGAAAGTGATCTTTGAGCTATAATTTCTCTGGCTTGTGTACTCACATGCACTGGAAGTATCAGTCTCATATCACTGCCTAAAACCAGAAATAGAACCTGCAGTAATCCCAAACTCATTCCTGAGCAGATCCGTCACATACAGTTTAAAGTAAGTGTGACAGTCATCGCTGAAATAGTTAACAGCCCATGATACTGCAAAAACTGAGGCATAAGAATGCCGTACAAAATTATAATTGGTACATTGACTGATGAAGGCTATTCACGTGCATAAAGTTTGCACAGCTAACACAGGACATCAGAATGAATGTGGCATGTTATAACCTAAGAAGTACAACTTCCTTGGTTTATTTTAGTGATGGCTAATCACATCAAAACACATCGCTTTTCCGATGAAATATATTCCCATGGGTAATGCCATTCTAGAACATAGAAAGACGTGACATTCAAGAAAACAGCATTACGCAGAGAAATATGATAGCCATCCATTACCGGGAGTTCCCGTATTTTTTATTTCACCAGATTCCTAGAACTGCAGGTTTGAAAATGAGGTGTCTGGAGGGAAACAAAGCGGGACAGGCAGGAATGGCACTGGGAATGACAGTGGGCCCTGAGCGCCCCTGGCGGCCGGCCGGGGCACGGCAGCGCTGGCAGGGCGGATGTGCCTCCATCCCCAAAAAACACCTCCAGCAAAACCCTGCAAAGCTCCCCAGACCTGGTGTTTTCCCATCTCAGGTTCGGTCGAAGTACTCGACAAAGTATTTATGGGAACTTTTGCCTGCGTCCCACCTAATATAATTTATCTGTTGTTTCATATCAGTTTCCGGTGAGATTACAAAGCAAGTCCGTTCTTGCTTCCAAAGGTTGTGCAACCCCCCTTAGTCACTAAGTTTACACAGCACTGGGCAGTTTAGGTGAACTGTGCTTCCGTATAGATTATCAGATATACAGGTGAGGAGCTCCAATCAATTTTTCCTTCCGAGAGCAGACGCAAATTCAGATCTAACCTTTCTTGCACATGAGTAATCGCATTGAAAAAAAATTATGATTCAAACCCAGCTGAGATCTTACTGATCTAGAAGAACACAGGAGGGTAAGTAAAAAGCACATATTTACATTTAAACAAGAGACATAAATACGTTATCAAAATGTAGAACAAAGACAAACATGTTTGACCCTCAAGCTTCTTACCTCACTTACCACTTCCGACAGTTTTTTTGCATTCATATTTATTGGTGTGTCAAATACACTTGTGAACGCATTGTTTTTTGGATTGTGCCTAAAAAAGGGAAAGCGTAAAAGGATATTAGGAATGTACCAGACAGCCCACCAGAAAGGTTCTCTTTGAGCACTCAAATACACAACACCAGCCTCCACCCCTCTATACACCACTTTTCCCCCACTCACACAGAGATCTTAGATTACATTCAAGTTATTATCGTATGGAGTAGGTGCCTAGAGCAAAATTAATTTTAATGATCGTCATATCAATGCTGTGTTTCTAATAACAAAAGAGAATAATAGAATAAAAACCAACTGTCATCTCTCCTTTTTCTGCTGACAAATTTGACAGGAATTGATCATTAGAAAATAAAAACTTCCTAGAACAAATCAACTCCAAAATCTGCATTTTATACATTTTCCTTATGATTAGCTCAACCTTGTTAACTCTTAACCACCGATTTGGAAAGCACTGAATTTTGTGGTTGGTTTTAATTTCTTCTCACAATATTGAAATGAAAGTTAATTTGGCATCTTTTAACACACTGGTCAAATAAGGAAGCTTTATGCACGCTAAAATGAGATTCCCATAATTCGTGATCCACATAAATCCAAAGATACGCATGAAGGCACTGACGATATCTAATTTCACATCACACATGGGACAGGCTGAGTCCAAATAGTGATCTTCTCTTATATTAAAATGACAAGGTCAATTAAACCTTTGCTTTAAAAAAGAAAGGAAGGAAGAAAAGGAAATACACTTACGCTTGACAGTAAGGCTTTTTCTCATGGCTAACAAAGTTGTTTACTGTTAACATCATCTTGCATACTTCACAGTGAAAACAGGCTTTATGCCATGTCTGGAAATGCCACAAAAGAGAAACCAAACAGACATGAATTGTATTTCATTATTCTTCTGCTAAGTTTAAAATCTCAGTACTGATCGTTACCATTCATTTAATGAATTTGACAATTTTTTCTTTAAATATATATATGCGTTATTAATTAATTTCAGTTCTGAACCCAATTATGAGTAAAGAACTTTTGGAACCGAGAGATTTGCACAGTGTTAGAAGTGCCAATCTGTACATTTATTATAGTCCAAAATGATAAAGAAAGAGAACTGACCTGATCTATACAGTTAATCTTCTCAGCAGGGTAAACCCCATAGCCACATCTAGCACACGGCTGCACATTCATCTTGAAATCCACAGAGTGAAAAATATATAGGTTTATACAAAAGGTTCAAAGAGTATGAAAGTGACTTTTTGGCCTGTGCAAAGCACACTCTAGACACTCCAGTCAAGGCCTTTTGCTGTGGTCAATGGCTCCCATTAAAGCTCTGAATTGAAGTCTGTTGCTCCCTTTGCTGACCTTCTGTTTCAAAGTCAGCTGCAGGCTGGCTTTTAAAGCTGCCAGTTAGTAAGAGCGGTTATTTTGGCAACTGTGTCAGTGCAGAAGGGAGGGTAGCAATATCTTTCTCTAAATAGAAGAATGAACTCACAGAAACGAATCATGTCCGTGTGAATGTTAGACCCTGATCATTTTGTATTTCAGTTTTGCAGTCATAAGCCCAGGATGAAGAGAAAAGTACACACAGCAGCAGCAATTTACCAGAGTTTCTCCTTGCCCTGATAAACAAGTGACCCCATGGAAGACTATTGCTTGTATTGTATTTAGGAGCAGCCTCATAGCAGAAGGAGGTACCACCAGAGATACAGGCCAGAGATGGGTTTGAGGCTTCCTGGCCCCTGGGTGGATGTAGGAGAAGGTCACTGCCATTGTCTCAGACAAGTCATTAATTTTTTCCCTTGGTGCCAGCTCAGTTTCACCTTGTATATTATGGTCAGCAGAGCAGAGCACACTCATTTCTAATTACTTCCTGTTTCATCCACCAGTCACTCTATCTCCAGGTGTAGGAGGATGCACTGTGAAACAGGCAGAGCCTCTTATCTCAAAGAGCTCTAAACATGATGGGTACAAATCCAAACTTCTATCTCCTACAGGAAAAACTTCAGAAAGGAACAATTTGCTTTTGAATAGAATGAACAAAGCAGCTATTTAACACTGTTCACCAAGAGTAGACTGGAATAGATCAGAATATAAAAATTCCCTTACCAAAAAATGATAAGGAATTATTATGTCTGATATTAGGATTCAAGCAAGCTATTAGGGTCATGAAGTCTGCTCTGAACAAAAGAAGCTATTAAATTCTACCAGCTACAAATGGTCAGGATTTAAAATTTACATCTCACCTAATCATAATACCTCCAGCTGCAGGGCTCCATAACCCTGGGACACAGCTAAGAGTTATCTCAGTCTGAGTAAAAGTCTACATAGTCACCCACGCAACTGCCCCACTTCCTGTGCCTGCAGCAGTCCTGGGATATTGCTAAGCACTTTCCCTTTCCATAAATTGCAAACAATTCCATCAAAATAATTTCTGTCTAAACCTTCTGGGTATGCTTAGAGAGCCTCCTATTCATGTCTCTATTGAGATATGCAGTTCTGCTTAACTTATTATTGCTACTTTTACTGAATGCTGACAATGTACTGGCACAATGTACTGTCAGCAACTGGTGTGCTGAAAATAGAGTCTCTAATCTGAAGAGCAGTGGCACAAAGTCCTGAAAACACTCGAGGCCTTTCAAAGTAACTAATATCTATATATAAACAGATGCATTTTCATTTTTTAAAAATGTCCCCAGAACATAATTTCTTACATTAAAATAACTGTTGGGTTACCTGATATTATTCTTTTCAGGATCAAGAGCGATTTATGTCAACCGAGTTACATCACAATAATATTTATCCCACTCACACCTGTGAACCAAATTAGTTTGGAAGGCTTCCAGTTCCCTTCTCACACAGCTTTGCATCTTGTCCCAGGTTGCTATTCTGTTTACGCAAGTGACCTGTGTTAGGGTCACAGTGGCCAGGCTGTCCCCTCCTTATTTAGCACTTGGCACACTACCAGTTGCCTCATCTTTGTGTTCATCTCCTCCAAGAGTCACCATATTGTATATTTTCTAGACAGTCCTAGCTGTCTCCATGCTGAATTGATAGATGCTGGAGCCCTTGTCTCACACCTTAGCAAGAATAAAGGTGCATGACCTGCTCCTGTCCCTGCTCCTGCCCCTGCACAGCTTAAGACCCTCCTGAAATGAGTTCAGAGACGTGGTGAAAGCAGGACACCCCTGAACCACACAAAAACATAAAGACTTAACAAATACAGAACAAATGATTCATCCAGGAGTCACCTGAACACTGATCATCTGGACAGGACTCCAGCATGGATTATCACACAGCCCACATGCACCGTGCACCCAGAGAGCTTACAGAGGGCCCTGAAGGGAATGAGGCCATGTGTTCCTTCCAGGGGGCCTCTCAGACAGATAAAGCCCTTTATTTCACAAATAAATCCTACTTCATTTCAAGATAGACAAACCCTGTTTTTTTCTTTTCACAGTGACAGATACTACCAGCTTGGCTGGAAGTCAGCAAATGAGTTTTCCTAGTTCTCCTGCTTCTCCCAAGTTACAGCATGCTCAAGAGAAGAAGTGGGGCAAGACAGAATGTCCTCTCCAGGTGCTACTCCACAGCCACACTACTTCCCTCACATTCAGTGTGCACCAGTTCTGCTGGAGTCTCTTAAAGATTTCCCCGTTTCTGAGGACCCCAATACCGTCCTGTTTTTCACCACCCTGGATTAAAGCTGAGTTGCTAACAGAAAATGGAGTTTATTGAAAAATAAACATTGAATGGTCTCATTACAAAGCATGCACTGCATTTTGATCCTGCAAGGAATTAAATCACAAAACCAGTGCAAGTTTGTTATCTTAACAAATCTTAGCAAGACATTTTCTCTTCAGTTAAAAAGCTCATTGTGGCTTTTCTCCTCCTTTAGTAAGGCCTCATCAAGGCTTTTTGATATCAATGAAAATCTTAAAAGGCTTTACTTAACAGTAGAGCCTTAATCAATGTGGTTTAAAAGTACTGTGGTTACACATAAAGTACAAGGAGACAGTACCTTGAAAGTGCAAATTAGACGGAAGAAACATTGTTACCTCTCCAGCCTCCTTAAATTCATTGAATTAGCTGCACAGAAAACTCGGAGCACCTCTGCATCCTCAATCTGATTGTAAAAAAAGCACATACTAGTTACGCAAAGTAACCTCTTAAGAAACTTTCAAGTCAGAGTCACCTCCTCTGTCACTCCTGAATTGCAGCTGTGACCTTCCAACCACATAAAGAGCTGGAAGCCAGACACCACAAATTACGGCCACCCTATCTCCCTTCTTTTTGCAAAAAAACCCCAAAGCTGCTGGTTCACTACACAAAGTGGGAGTGTTATCCACTGTTAAAAGCTGCCTATAAAATTTCAAGCACTATGCCAGCCTTGTCTATGTTCACCTTCTCTGAACTCTGTGGTTAACTAGTTACCTGGGCTCAGCGCCTTTTGCCTCATACAGTCTCTCCATGCTAATCAAATTTAGCATAGTAGCAAATCCAGCTTAGAAAAATATTGAAAGAAAGCTGGAAAATATTTATCAACACCAAAATCTCCCAAGACATGAATAAAAACCTCTAAGCAACCACCTTCCCTGTACAGAAACTTGTACAGTTGCTTTTTACATTTTTGCTGTTTTGGAAACCAACCAACAACTCTTTATAGTTCATCATTAAAGGGTTTAACACTTACACTTTCCCCTTGTTGCCAGAGTTAGGAAAACCTGAGAGTGTAGGGATTTTGCAAATGCTTCTAACAGAGCAAGATAAAGTGAGAGAGAAATCGAAAAGAGAACCAAGAGGTCAAGAAGATATCACTGTTACAGAGCAGAGAAAGAACTGGTGAGGATGTGCTACAACTTAAGCTAAAAAGCTTGAAGAAAAATGTGAACAGCATGCACAGCATAGGCCACATGACCACTAGTGTCCAAAGCCACCCATTTGTCATGCATCATAACATAAATAAGGCCCAAATTTAAAACTGATAAAATACGGCATGTGCAACAGATCATCTCCGCCTGACTATGGAGAAATCCCACCAAAACACATGCACCAAGATGACTGAGGTGCATTATTCTAGAGAATTCCATAAAGTTGTAGCATGCCAAATCACACCACACTGCCCTCATATTCTTCCAGTATATCAAAACCATCCATCCTTTCTTGCAAAATGCCTGAAAATCTAACAACTGTCATGTAGAAGGGAACACCTTGTGAGCCACTCAAACCCTCCATCCTAAAAGTGTCCCCACACCTGCCTCCCAGGTCTCACAAAACCCCATCCTTGTTTTCACAGATGTGTAGAACACAGGACACAGTTACTACTGCAGACAGGTACTGTTCAGTTGCCTCGAGCCTTCTAGTTTGTACCTGTCATCCACCTTTCAATTTCTCGAAGGCACGCCCCATTGTCGTCCAGCAGCTGTTTACAATGGTTAAACACTTACTTTCCCTAATGCAAATATCTAGTCAAAGGCTTCATTTTTAATGTTTTTAAGGAGGAGAGGGAGTCTCCAGGGCAAATGAGAGGAACGGTGATGCTATTGGTATCACATTGCTGGCTCTTCCCCCTGCCCAGTAATGCATATGGCCAGCTGTGCTGTATTCTACCTGAGAATTTTTTTCCTTCCTGACTCTTCCTAGGTGGCAATCACTCCATGCCCTGAAGCAAGACACTTCCCTCTACTTCTACTATCCTTTAAATTTTTCCCTTACTCCTTACTGAAAGCAAGATTTTCTGAAAAAAAGAGTCTAACACCATACCTTGAATTAAAATTAACATTTATTTAAGAAAGGCATTGCAGCACACTGAGGAACCAAATTTTCTTTGTGAATGCCAGCAACTAATGTGAAAAGAACATAGAAATAGAAGTTTCATCAACAGTTGGAGTCAGAAATTCCCCATAACCAATTCTAATAGTAAACTCTTGAAAATTGGCAACCATTATCAGACCACTCTTTTGATAGCAATACAATGACCCTTAGAACAAAGCTGTTTCTAGGTCTGCTAATTTGGCTGTCGTGGCCAGATGGCAATGGATAAACATTTTCATCAAGATATAGAAGCAAACAGAGTCTGGATTTCCTGGGTAACACCCACACACATCATCAGAAAAGCATATTTAGATATTCTGAATTGCAGGTGCCACTGCCAGTCACTACTGGTAATCATAGGGTCTCCCTCCTCTCCTCACATCTACCACAATCTATACATTTCCAGTGTCTCTGTTGTCCATGCTGATCCATTATGGATTTGGAAGTGATGCTGTCTTCTTGAAAAGAAGCAGCTAAGAGATGGCATGAGAGGAGCCACGGCATTCTGTTAGTTTGATTTTCAAGGGAAAACTTTGGCTACGCATCCAACCAGGAGCCACAGGCATAATCCCAGGAAGCAGGGAGCAGTCCCAGCAGCGGTGTGCAGACACACAGCGAGAGCTCCTCCATCACATCGAGGCACTGACCTGTGGGGAAGCAAAAGCCTGTTTGTTACCATGCCTGTGTTTTGTGCCAATTAGGAGGCAGTTACACTGAAAAATGTCTCTTTGATGTAAATCTCTTCAGGTAGTGAATGTTAAACACCACGCACCGCTGGGTAGGTGTATGATTTTGCAGGATCGGAGCCTGCATCCAGGAGTAATTAGCAAGACTGTGCCAATCTTCAGCCCATGTACTGGACTGCTGGGCCTGATGCTACGGCTACACAGTGGGATATCGTAATTAGCAGAGAGGCAACACGCAGAATAATTGGGAGGATAAGGAAATGCCACTGAAGTTTATATAAGGGGAAAAATTTCCTTAGATCTAGACAATCTCGTGTCACCATGAAACTTTAGGCTCTTCTTTGGCGGAGGTGTGACTGGAGCACAGCTATGGAAAAGTGGTAATTTCGGTTTCGCTGTGAGGCGGCCGTCATTACCTGGGGAGAGAGGAGGGCTCGGGGCTGCGCCCGAGACCCCTGACGGGAGAGACGGAGGAGGCAGGGACAGGGATGGGGTCAGGGATGGGGAAAAGGACAAGGGTCAGGGACGGGGACGGTGACACGCAAGGGGAGCCCGGCCCGGCCCGGCCCGGCCCGCCCCGGGAGCACCGCCCGCTGCTTTCGCTTTAAGTTTCTCTTTTCGTTTTCGCTCTCACGCGGCCGGACCCAGCTCCAAGGCAAGCCCCGGGCCCTTCCCAGCCCTTCCCTTCCCCCTGCCGCCCCCCGGCCCCCTGCCCTGCCTTCCTGCCCTGCCTTCGTGCCCTCGGGGTGTGCGTTCCTTGCTGCGGATCCGCTTCCCTGGGCAGCCCCCGCGCTGCTCCTCTGCTCTGCCGCCGCGGCCTGCGCGCCTTTCTTCCTGNGGCCCGGCCCGGCCCGGCCCGCCCCGGGAGCACCGCCCGCTGCTTTCGCTTTAAGTTTCTCTTTTCGTTTTCGCTCCCACGCGGCCGGACCCAGCTCCAAGGCAAGCCCCGGGCCCTTCCCAGCCCTTCCCTTCCCCCTGCCGCCCCCCGGCCCCCTGCCCTGCCTTCCTGCCCTGCCTTCGTGCCCTCGGGGTGTGCGTTCCTTGCTGCGGATCCGCTTGCCTGGGCAGCCCCCGCGCTGCTCCTCTGCTCTGCCGCCGCGGCCTGCGCGCCTTTCTTCCTGCTTTGTGTGTGTTTGTCAAAGCCGAGGCTTTGGGAGCTGCTGCTGCTCTCGGGGAGCTCCCAAACCTCAGCCTGAGCCCCGCTCCCCGGCCAGCTGGTGCAGTCTTGGAGCCACTGGTGGCCTTTGAGCTGCTGGTGCTGCTGTTGCCAGGGGTCCGGGGTTTCAAGCTCGATGTAAACGTGTAAATGGACGATAAAGCAGATTTAATCTGCCTAACTATGGGGAAGGGGCAGGAGTCACTGCTAAATTCCTCGTGAAAATCTGGAACCAGAGACGAGATGTTTCAGTGCGTCCCGCCCTGAGGTCCCGGGTCTGCCCTACGCTTCTCTCCCTGCGCGGAGCTGGTGCAGATCATTGTGCTGTCCTCTCTTCTTGTAATTTCCCAACTGCTTCATGATCTAGATTGAATTAAAACCACCCACAGAAGATACACAGGGTTTTTTCACTTATGTACATTTGACTGTGTATAGGCAAATAAAAAAATGGGAGCTCTCTAGGTGTTTTAGTACTGAATAGAATTGCAGATACAAGTATTTTGATGTTAGATTCTCTTGCTTTCATCCCAATATACTTCTTATCAGAGCATGAAAAACTTTCTGAGCATTATTTCTATGATGTGGACAGCGCACTCAGGCACACTGTGTGATTCTTGGGACTATGCTGTGTAGGCCAAGTGTTGGACTTAGATGATCAGAATATTCTGATTCTGTTTTATTATTTCTCCCCATGATTCTGTGATCTTTCACCATAAAATTATTCTTAATTTTACTCTATTCTGCATTTTTGAGTATGCTATTAGACAAGTTCCTTTTGGTAACTGTCCCAAGATGATAGAGATGGCTGAACATGTGCAATGCCACAGCAATTCAGGACCAGAAATCTGTAGCAACTCTTTCTTGAGGAAGTATTATACAATAAAACTGACTAAAACCCTCACATGTATCTTCTATAAACCGCACCATAAACAGTCTGAGTTACGGAAGTATTTCTAAAATGTCAGTGCTCACTGAGGAACACTTACATTCTTGTGCTTTTATTTGTAGATGTCAGAGGATCAGCGTGATGATCTCCGTGCTGGAGAGGGAGGTGGTGAAGATGGCTCTGATGCAGTTGATGCAAGGCCAGACAGAAGCAGCAGGTTGTCACTTTTTGGAAGGTAAGTTGCTACTTGTACCCCCGTTCTTCTTGTTGTATCAGCTGCCATGGTACCCTTCTAATCATAGAAACATAAAAAGGCTTGACTTGCTGATCAGTTTGCCACGTCCACAATGTCGTAGGTGGTCTGCATAGAAAGGTGGTTTCTGTTGTATGAATTTAATGCATCTGGTCTGTACCTTAAAGCATTTCTTTATAGTATCTCCCTATAGGGAAAGCTGTAATACCTCCCGTAAGTTTTATTTGGCAGCCAAGAGACCACCAAGTTCATTTAGCATCAATTATAGTCCCACATCTTAAACATTGACCTTTGATGTAGCTGGGAATTGAATATGCCATTAATTATCTATTTTACTGCACTCTGCTCAGCTAATCTCCAGCATCACTGGAATCTCCTGCTGGCTAAGTTACTTTAAAGCCTGCATGTGCCATCTAGGTTACAGCACAAAGGAGCCTCACCAAGTCTAGAGATGTCACCCTTTACAGAACACATTAAAAGCCTTTCATTTTAAAGCACAGTAGTCTCACTGAAGCGTAAGCTTACCTTCGTTAAATCAGTAGGAAACAAGAACTATTTACTCCTGGAAACATTGTATAAATGTGATTGGAAATGCAAAAGATGAAAAATGAACATGCGAAGTTTATAAATACTGTTGAATGTCAGCAAATGGCTACTTCACATTGGATTCAGTGAGATTTTGTAAGAGATATTTAATGCAAAGTCTAATGCATTTACAGAGAGGTTTTGATTTTTTTTTGCTATTGGGCATTTACATTAAAATGAGCAGTGTAATTCAGAGAAAGTACATGGCTAATATACTTCTATTTTTGCTGTTTATTCTATGAGTTTACTAGGGGTAACAAATTTGTGAGAGAAGTGAAGATGCTTTAGTCTTAGAAGACTTTTGATGTGCTGTTAAGCAAACCACTGTACTTTTCTCTGTCTCATTTTATCACTCCTCAAATATGTTTCATGATGTGCATGTGTATTATTAATTTTAACAAATAGAAAAATGTAATATTTGTTTCTAAATCTTGTCAAATATTTTTCAAAGGTTTCTTTCCAACTTTATAAAATGTGTGTTTTGATATTTCATTTGGTCTTCTTTATAAGAGGTGATATGCTAATACTATTATTAAATTATGCAACTCAGAGTTAATAATTTCCAAAGAAAAGGCAATAATCAGCATTTCTATGACTTTTTTCTGTAAGAAATTTTTCAAATAATTTGGCTATTCATCAGTTTGAGGCATTCATCTTTTGGGAACTCCTTGAAGATGCAATTTGCAACATTTTTCTTCAGAAGTAAAAAAATTGCTCAGATTAAGTGAGGTAATTGAGAGAATTCAGCTTATATTTTGTAGGAAAAAATATCTTTGAGAAATCTAACAGAGCTTCTTGAAGAAAATAGTGATTGCTTAAAGTGGAGTGAGGTGTTTGACAATTAAGGTCTTAAAAATCCAAGCACAGTGACAAGGTCTTTGTCCTACAAAAACTAAAACTCTTTGGCCTGGAGGAAGATAAGAGAGGAATGTGAGAGGATAAAGGAAGATGGGATGTGGTCTAAAACTATGACTGTAATAAAGGAGAAAGTGAGGAATGATCATTCTTTGTGCCTCGTGGGGATTGTAGGTGACTTCCAATGGAAAGTTCATGCAGTAGGTTTAAAACAAGTGTTAAGATGTAATTTTAACATAGTGCAGAATGTCACTATAGAACTTAAAGCCAGGGGATATGCAGATATCAAGATTTTAGATAAGCTCAGAAGAGATAAGGTGTTTGTGTGGAAGAAAAGTCCAGTGGGAATATTGATGTTAAGATCTTTGGGGAAGGTGGTCCTAAGTCAGGTCTCTGTGGGAATGTATTCTGTATCCAATTTCTCTTGTTTGCTTGCTTCAATCACATTTCTAGCCAGTATCAGATACCAGGCTAGATGTGCTTTTTACTTGGCTCTGTTTCTTGATTGCCAAAGCTTCATTTTGGCAGCATGAAGTAACACATCCTAAATAAGGTGTCTAGAAAGCTTTGGAGTGACTACAGTTTTATTGTCCATTTTGTTATTTATCAACCCAGTCTTCACCAGCTGTGCAGTACTTCCAATGAAATTCTTCACTGCATTTCATGTACTATTGCTTAACATATGTAAGTTCAATAGGAAAACAAGTAACTTGTGGTGTTAAATAAGCACATTAATTTTAATTTGAGAGAACAGAGCGGTGAGAAGCTGAATTCAAAGCTGTGCAGACAGACCAGCTGTTTCCAGTAGCTTCACAGCTGCAATTTGCCACTCTCTGGCTGTGACTGGAGATCCACCTTGTAAGAGCAGTAACTAGAAGTACGTTAAAATCTTACTCACGACAGCATATTTCTCTCTGAGACGTCTGTGAGGCTGCCTTACCAAGGAGGCCATGAGGCTCAGGACCAGCCAGGATGGGCAGATTCTTCTGACAGCTCAACAGTTTTGGGGAATTATCTTCTGTGTATTTCCTTCTCTTTGGAGAAATGTTAATACTTTGTTAATGTTGGTGAGGAAAAACTGTTGGATGGGGAAAAGAGTTGGAAGAAGTTTTGGATTAAATCTGCTTGCAGTGTTTGGCTGCGGGTTTTTTTTAGCCACTAGATGGCAGGAGGGTATTAATTTTGTGTGCTGCCGAAAGGACGAAGGTTGGGCTATGTTGCAGTTGGGCAAAAAGTTATGTTTCAGAAAGCAAAAATATCAGGAAACATTCTGGCAATGCTGCATACCAAAAAAGTTTAAAACATGTTTAAACAAAGATTGAGCTAAGGATTTCAAATGTGTATTTTAGTATTTTATCTAACTAATAGAATTTTTTCCCATATGTCTTTTTTTCTATGCTATATGTGCTCCTTTTACACTTTCAAGGCTTTAAATATATCTTGCTTCTCCACAGGATCATTTAATATCTTCATTTAGTATCTTTTGTATTTTATTGGGGACCTCCATTAGGGAGATTGGTAGCAGCAAGCACATTTTTGCATCCAGGAAAGCTAATGTAACATGAAATGGAATAAAATTGCAGTTCCACTATGTTTAGTAGAGCTAAGATTTCTCTTACTCCTAATTAAAATTGTTTTTTTTTTTAAATCTGCATCCAGAAATTCCCAGTGCTTGGTAGACTTGCACTTGCACTGTCAAAAATCCTGACTGCTTGTGGGCTTCAGTGAAGAAACAATGCGGAAGAGGGTGGTTGTTAGTAGTATCTAGGTACCAGTTTTATCCTAATTTAATTGTATAGAACCATTTGTCTTCTAGTTACTTTCATCTTCTCCAGTCCTACTGTCTTGTTTTACAGTCAGTATTCCACTTCTCATCTGGAGACAAAAACCACAATTTAAATACCTATTTTAAAATTCTTACAAATACTTAGTTATGATTGAGAGTGTGTGTCAGAGCAGACACATGAAATAGATTGTAAGAAAATCCCACTGAGGAATTTGAGAGGTTTTGTGGGGCATATAGTCATCAAGAGTATTTTAGTTGTTTAACACTGCAAACCCAAAATATCTGTAAGATAATTATTTCTGTCAAATCACACCACTATAAAGTTTGAGACTTTTGATTCATTTGAAAGTTTCCCGGAAATGTCACTGTGCATCAAACCTTCTGTCTTTCAATGGTTGTGATAGTTATATTGTTAAGGTATCTACCAGGTTTGTAAATTAGTATTTAGATGAAAAACGTTCATGGATATATACATTTTCTTTTCATGTGTACGGTGTTTATTTGGGTTACAGGACATTAGGCGGGGAAGCACAGATGTTACCAAAGGCTGTCTATTTTAGCTTCATGATCCTTGTCTCAGTATAGCCATATTTCTCAAAATAAATAGCCTTGTCCTTCAAAGAATGAATACTCATTTTTGAGATTCGTGCTCAGCTGAACCTCAAGTTTGGAGTTGTAACCGGTGTGGAAAGTTGTCTTTGTTTCAGCTCTGCTTTTCTGTTGTTCCTCTGTCTTTTGAGGAGCTATTTTCCACCCACTTTTCACAGTGTCACATTCATTCTGAGTTGGAAGGGACCCACAAGGATCGAGTCCAGCTCCTAAACGGCCTGTGTGGGGATTATCAACAGCTTATTTTTATACTGATTTGTAAAAGAAGCTGCTTTTCAGGTAGAACTTTTATGAGGAACACAGAGCTTCATAGTGATGCAGATGCATATGTCCGGTGTGGAAAGTTGTCTTTGTTTCAGCTCTGCTTTTCTGTTGTTCCTCTGTCTTTTGAGGAGCTATTTTCCACCCACTTTTCACAGTGTCACATTCGTTCTGAGTTGGAAAGGACCCACAAGGATCGAGTCCAGCTCCTAAACGGCCTGTGTGGGGATTATCAACAGCTTGTTTTTATACTGATTTGTAAAAGAAGCTGCTTTTCAGGTAGAACTTTTATGAGGAACACAGAGCTTCATAGTGATGCAGATGCATATGTTTTCCAGAGTTGTCCATTCTGTTGCACATTTTTCAGTATCAGAATATTACAGACCTTTTAAAGTAAATACTGCTAAGAAAAGTATCTCTTTTATCCTTAGACTAAAAATAGCAAGCTACTTTAAAGCAAATAGCAGCTGATGAATCATTATCTGAAGTTATGTTCTGGGCTGCAACTCAGATGTCTGAGCTGACCTCCTGTTTCAGCCTCATGTTTCCTTAATGTCTCTAAGGAAGTCCCTGTGTGCCTTAGTCTGTCCTGTAAATGGGTGATGATCTTTCCTTTTACTGTCACAACTCCAAAATCTATCAGGAAGGGACCTTAGTTTTGTTTGGAGTTTGTTTGTTCTGCTTAGCACAAGGTAAATATCCATTGTTTATGTTCACCCCAAAACACCAAACATAAAATTTCAGAAGTAATCTATAGTCTGGTACAGTTCCTACAAAGACAGTAAAGAGATTTTAACATGGAACAACAGGGATATTTCATATTTATTACTCTTTTTTAAGTTAGAGGGCGTTTGGTGGGGGTTTTTTGGTGTGGTTTTGGAGGGGGGGGTTGTTATTGTTGGTGTTTTGTTGAAGCAATTTTTGTTAGATCTGGAGCTCAACTTCTGGAGAACACTACAGGATGTTACAATGAGTGGAAAGTGTGGTCAGTGCTTGTACTTTCCCCTTGGATGCTTCCTGGATGTACCACATAGGAAAAGCCCAAGTATCTCGAAATAATACCTAGTCTATATTATAAGAACTCGTTGATTCACAGTCAATATTTGTTTCCAGTCTCCTTAGAGACTTTATATTGTAAAGCACAGCAAACACTGGGTTATCCAGGAACTGTATCTGCAGTAATCACAGTCAAGTATCCTAATTACTTTTTAGTGTAGTAATTGATTTCCTTCATTACAACGAACTCTGGGCTGTATCATACAGAATTTGGAGGACAGTTATTATGGAGTGTGATGTTTAAGCTTTCAAAGCAAACCAAACAAATTTAAGCCAAATTTATAATAAACAAAAACTGTTTAAGGGTAAATATGGCAGGGAAATAATTCTCTGAAGTAAATTACAGAGAGGTTTTGTAAACTGTGCGTGTTAATTTGCATTATTTCACTAGAAACGTTCATTGTGTAAATATTGTAGTACTGGTGGATTGGGTTTTGGCAGAAGGAAGAGGGACATATCACAAAATGAAGTCTGCTGTCCCACCTCCATCTCCAAATCTGTTTTCCTGTACTCTTACATAGGAACAGAGATGGAATGACTGATGGGAGCGTGTTTTCTGCTTGTCAGCAAAGGTAGATCAGGCCTGCATGACCTCAGCTTGCAGGGTGATGGCTACGGGGCTTTGAATAGCCCCACAGAACAGTCCAGCGTGACCCACTGCTGACACAGGCGAATGTTGGGGCCTGAGCACACAGAGCATCCTGTTTCTCTCTGCGATGTAACCCTGAGCATGGTGGGCTCCTAGCATTAGCAGAGAAGATCAGACTTGCTCCTGAGGACAAGCTGAAGCTGTTTTCAGATGCAGTGTGGAGTACCATTTGATGATGAGCCAAGGTACTGTAGAATGTTATTCGCTTCCTTCCTTCTCCGCCGCCTGTTTGGAAAAATCATGAGTTTGTACCCTAAAACAGTTTAGTTTCAATGGTTATTGCAGGCTAATTGTGGCTCCACTGGCATTTTGCAATTGCTAATCCTTCCCAGAGTGTTCTCTGAGAATGAGTGTTTGGAGGGCTCGCTTTATTTTGAGTCATTTTCCAAGCAATCCATATGTACCTGTTAATTGCTCTTAGTAGCTATGAAAGGTAAAAGAAGCTTCATCTTTTTTTTGCATATAATTGTCAGTTGCCTATGTGCATTATAATACCTAGGGTATGATCATGCAAGATTCCAGTTTCCGGAACACCTATGGAAGGTATGGATGTGCATGTTTTCTAGAAATGAGCAGAAAGCCTTTCAGCAAGCAAAATTCTTTATTTGTAAAAATTTACCTTTTGAGTGTTGTTTGCTATTATGTTGCAAACAATATTGTGAGGCCTGCATGTCAGATATCATGCAGATAATTGGGAAGCTGAATCTCAATTGCAAAGTGATGATTCAGAGTTTAGAACTCTGTTTTGCAGGCATCACAACACGAAATTGTCATGTGGGTTGTAAGTGATCTTCAAAATATTAAGTGCACAAAACTAGGGCACTGCTACCTGTTTATTTTCTTTTTACTTTTGTGGTTTTTTAACTGTTGTGAAATGTGGACAATATTAGATATTAGTTTGTTGAAACTTTTTGTCCAAAGTGCAGCTGGCTCCGTCCCAATGCACTTGGTCTGCTTCATTTGTATATATTAAATTAAATTGCAGTCCTGGTTTTGATTTGGATTAGTTAAGGCCATCACTAACACATAGTTAAAAAGACAGGAAGACATATTTAGATGTAACTATCAGAATTTCAGAAGGCGTTTACAAAGTATGCCAAAAGTTGTAGCCTGAGGCTTGTTCTTTCCAACAGCTCAACTCTTTCATTACCCAGTGAGTTTTCAGTTGTCTTGGACTGAGTTTCTCAGTTTTCCAGGCCTTTAGAGAAGATTCTCTCTCCTAATTGGAGATGAATCTGAAGCTAAAATGGAATGAAAAAGCTACAGGAGTAGTTTAGGGGCTGAAAAATGTCTTATAATGAAGTATTTAAAATGTATTTAGTTTCAATTGATGTTAAATAGTGATATACAGCCATTAGCAGTTTCCTCTCTTCAGGGAAACTAATGTGCAGTAATCAAAGATAGGATTTTGTTTCTGGACTGAGAACCACTGTAAACCTGCGAAGTGGAAGCAAGAATGCCTTTGTTTCATGGATTTTCTTTCCAGGAGGCACCTGTCAGTAAGCTAACCCACACACTCTGAACATAAACATTGCACAGATGTACAGAATAGTGGATTTTAGAATTATTCTCTACTTTACTGTACAGAATCCCAGAGTGGGTCAGGTTGGAAGGGGCCACACTGAATCGTCTGGTCCAACCTCCCTGCTCGAGCAGGGTCATCCCAGAGCACATGGCACAGGATTGACACTGAGATTGGATCAGTTGGTTAGAGCATGGGGCATCAGTTTCTGCACTACCGTCCCCCTGGAAAGAAGGCACATGATCTGCAATTGCTTTATGAAATAAGTTTATTTAGGCTTCATTTTGTAATGGAAAAACTAAGACCAAGTGATATGGAGTTGGTTTCCCAAAGTTATTCAACAGCGGAAGCACAATTCATTTTGGTTCGTTTAGTGCCTTTCATCAAGTTAATTGGGCAAAGCATAGCTGGCATATGGTCTTAATAAATATATTTTTTCCTGTGTTGTAGTCTCAGATGTGATATTAGGAAACTTAGGGAAATGCCAAGATTTCTTTAAATAAATGGAAGAGTTTGTTTTGCAGATTTTCTGTGAAATCTGTATTAGTACTGCTACATACATCATATCAAGAATGTTTTTATTATGATACTGGTTTTTTGGATGAATGAACTCAGTCCAGTCTTGGAAGGAATCTTTTAATGATAGCTTAGGTCCTTCCCAGCTCTAGCATTATCTTGATAAGTTCGAGGAAATAATCTCATTGTTTGCCTAACTCCTTTCTTTTGAGACTGCTACAGCAGTATTTTCTGTTCAAAATTACTGTGTTTACAATTATTTGAAGGTCTTGTGACATGAGTTTCCAAATGAACAAGGGGTACTGTCCTAGTAGGTTCCTAACTTCAGGTTCCTACAAGTAAAAGGCTTTGCCTCTGTTGACTTTTAAACTGTCTCTGTTTAGTCAGCTGGCAATCTGATTCCAAAGATGCCCTTAAGAAGTCCTGAACTAATTGGCAGTTCAAAAAGAAACTGAAGGCTAATTCATTCCTATGGCCCTGTTCTTGAGAACATTTACAGTCATTATTTTATTGCTTGAGCAGTCCTGTTGCTCCCAGGAGGAAAGTGGAGTGTGTTCATCAGGGGCTGTGGTGTTCCAGGAATCACACTGGCCGTTTCCCTTTATTCCACCTATTCCCAGAAATGGCTTTCAAAGTTTAGGCATTTCAGCAAAGCAATATATAAATAGGCCAGGGCAGCATAGACTTGATATATCATCAATAAATATGAACTTCAGGCTTCAGTATTAACAATTTAGTATGTTTCACTGCAATTTTGAATTTCTTTAACAGATGGAACAAGAGCCTGACAGGGAACAGAAATCTAGGAGCACTGGGTTTTGTGTATGTGTGTGTAGTATTGTGTTGTTTATGTTTTCTATTCTAAACTGCAGCTGTCAGTTTTCATGCCTTTTGTGTAAGACATCTGCTTGCCATGCTAAGCAATGTAGGTGAAGTAATGTTTAGATGCTTTTCAGGGAACTTTTACCTGCAGTTTTGTAGGATCACTTTTCTTCTCTCTGCTAAATGAAAACTTTCTGTTGTTGGAAATAGGAAAGGAAAATATCCTGACTTTATTATTAGAATTTTTTTCAGTTTTCTTTTGACATCTATCTGGAATATGTTTTAAAATAACATTCTAAGGACTAGTTATTTTGTTAGTGCTCATGTATCAAAGTCTGCAGTCATTTGCTAACAGCTGCTAATAGGGAAATTGAAAATATGCAATACTTACTTTAACTTCCTCTTATGGAACAGGTATTGCCCCTTTTTCCTCAGGAGACTGAGGAGAAAGTGATTTTTTTGGTTTTTTGTTTCTCTACTGCCACATAATTTGCAAGCCTGAATATGCGCCTGTGAATGGACTGTAATACAGCTTTAGTATTTGGTCTAAACCTTGTGGTTCAGTCTTTATCCCATATAATTTATGGTTTCTGATTTTTAACAGTAAAGGAATATTCATTTTTATAAAAGACAACTCAAGTAGTGATACATTCTTCTTGTCCAGAAATGCTGCTGCTCTGCCAACCTGATGCAATATTAATGGAAAAAAGGCAACAGGATAATCTATTATTTGCATGCAGATCTAAATATGTGTGACACTACCAAAATGGATCTGACAAAGAACAAAGAGTCTGACTTAGAGAACTTAACATCTAAAAAGCTCTAACCAGGTTTAACAAGTGTCTTTTGCTCATTATTGCCAACAGGTTTCAAGATTAAAAAAAAATTCAGAGTGGGGAGAGTGTACAGTAATTAGAGGTGTACTAAATGCAGTGAAATTAGACTGGATAAAAGTATTAAAGCTGGATAAAAGTATTAAAGCTGGTGGTTTGAAGAGAAGGTTGTGTAGAAGTAAGAGATGTTAATGCTTGATTATCAGAAAGCATCAGATATACAAATTATAGAGACTACATCAGACCACTAATTGTTGAGGCTGAGGTAGAAAAATAGAACAAAATATTGAATGTTGTTTTGTCTAATTTATAAATTCTGTTCCCTGTTCAATTTTTTTTGAAGAATAACTCTAAATTGGTCTCCAGCACACTCAGTTTTACTATACATAGCTTAGTGATGCCTTGTGAATTCAAACACAATCTTCTTTGCATTTTCATGGTTTTCTAGCTATCCTTTTGATACCTTTATGCATATATATATAAGTCTAGTCCAGGATTTTTTGCCAGGAGAGCAAACAGCATTTGTGATGAGCAGTAGTCACAAACATAATTTATACTGTGCATGCAACAATGGAAGGAGTGGAGTTCCTTAGACAGAAAGAGCAGCATAGAGCCGCACAAACGGCATAAAAATAAATCAGCAATATAGGCTACATAAGTTTTTTCAGAGGCCTTGGAACTAATGTATTGGCCCCTACGGTCCACAACATTGTAAAATAATGGGGAACTTACTCAAATGAAGCCGGTAAAGAAGTCCCCAAATGTCAAAGTCCTAAGGGAAACATCTCTGGGTTTTGTGATAGATTAAAGAACGTTGCAATTTAAGACACCTTGCATCTGACAACAATTAAATGTGTGAAAGTTCTGGTGGGTGTTGACTGATTACCTGAGAATATTTGTACTGTGGACTTTGTCACTGTACCACTGCTGTAATCTTGCCTGGACTCCACAGAAAGGCTGAGAGTGTGACAGAAACTAGAATAAAACTATTCTCTAATGCCAAAAAGCATTTGGACTCCAGAAGGACTCCTTAAGTGATGTGTTTTGCAAAGAGACCCCACTTTTAAAGGCAAATTTACTTTATAACAGAAACATGTTGTCATACATTCAAAAATAATACATGGTTGCACGTTGTATTAAAGAAGTATGCCAGAGTAGAACTGTCATCGTGTTCTGAGATATTCCTTATCAAGGAAAGCCCAAGTTTACTGAACTGCATAGAGCAGAGCAAGAGTTCTCTCTTTTTGTGTGTGTACTTCAAATAAAACTGAATTGAATCAATGTAGAATTCCTCTCAAGTCGGAATGTCAGGTCCTTTAAATTGAATAATATCAGAATTGTAGAATTTTTTTCTATCTGCTTACAGTTTTCAGCACAGCATCAAAAGGCCCTAATTTTCCTGGGAGAGAAGGGGAATATAACTTTTCTTTAAAACCTAGATATCCCTCTGTAATAGCATTTTTAGAGTTTATTTTGAACAACTCTCCATGGAAAAGAACACTCAAATAGCCTGGCAGAGGATTAGATGAATATTAGATGAATAAAGACAATGCTCAAGGAAGGCTTTGTCCTGCACATGGATTCTTAATATGTTGGTTTGCCCTACTAATATGTGGTAGCAAAAGGAACTGAGGAAGATGCCAGTAGAAAGGAAGCCAAAGGAAGGAAAATCTCAGCTGCTAAGAGACACTTTTATTTTTCTAAACAATCTTAACTGTTGACAGTGATATTTTTATCCTTAAATCTTGAACCATATTGAAATAATAATTTCCTCCAAGTATAAAAGAAAAGAAGGTTTGTTATGATAAGTAGCAATCCTTTAGATGATCAAGTCCACTACTCGTGCAAGTGAAGTATCTCCATTGACTTTGACAGAATTTTAGCCACTCATGCTGATAGAACACTTGAATACTACTGCTTAAAAGTTCAGTAGCAAAATGGTAAATGGCATAGATAACTTTCATTTTATATTTGAAAAGTGAGAAATTTATAGTAATGATTTTCACAGGGTTGATACTGACTGAGTCCAGACTTGATGAAATCACATTCCCAAAGATGCTGTTGTCAAACCTAAGGCCTGGGTTTAGAGACATGGTGAGGGTGAAAATGTGCAAGCTGAGACTGCCAGAGTAGAGTTTTAGTTTTGCTGAACTCTTGACCAAAGGGAGACAACAAGAAATATGTGACAGCACCAATGGGAAGAATGTTTCTGTGTAAGGGAAGGATCAATGACCACTAATGGAGTGAGGAGTAATGGGACAGTTGTAATTAAGACCTGAATAATGAGTAAACAGTCAGGAAATTTAACTTTCTATTTAGTCCAGGCAAGTTTGAATCCCAAAAGTGGGAATTTAAAGACACTAGATGTCAGAGAAGCAGAAGGAAATAAGACATAGTTTAAAACATTTTATAGCAGCATAAAACTAACCTGTTATATGCTGTTACAAACCCTTTTGGAAAATAGAGTGATTAGAAAACTTAGTAAGAACAACAGTAAACGTATGTATTAACAAGTGTCCAGTTCAAGGTTCAGAAAATAAAGATTTAGGCTTTCGATCGTAAGCCAGCCTGTCACTGAAAGGACATTTCCCTTAAGGACTGATTATTACATATTTATAACTTTATTAGTTATCATTTCAAGGTCTGATTTAGCTTGTTGAAGCTGAAGTTTTGGACATTACACTGTCAGTTTAGTCCAGTCAAGCAGTTCCTATATTGTGCTGTGTTGGCACTGGAACCAGAATCTTCAAAAAACTAATTTCTGTCTGGACTGCAGGCCCAGGCTGAGTATAATCCACAACCTTTGCTTCCTTATTCATTCAGTTTGGACTGATGCCAAAAGATTTCTGGAGCTTTTTGTTGTCTGCCAGTAAAGAAGTGGTAGGTGTAACCATTCTGTGTTTTTTTTAGTATCTCATTAACCTGTTTGGCTTGGGAGGAATCATTAGAATAAAACCATACAAAATAAAGCCAAAAACCTCTGCAAAGGAATCGGGAAATGTGCTGTCAAGGCTTGCCTGTGGCATTTGCTGTTGACTGGCGTAGAGCTTCTGGCTGCTTTTGAGAATTCCAGCAGCAGGAATTACATCCCTTGAACTCACGAGTATTTCTGCATGAATGAGTGCAAACTATTGAACTTGGGAGTGAAGTGGTTTCAGAGAAGTTGTGTGGCCACATTGCTATGCCATTTAACCCCTGCTGCCGTTTCAGTGAGGGGTGTTTTTGTGGGGTAATGTGGCTGCCTGATTTCTGGGCTAGAGTTAGATCACTTCCAGCCTTTCAGGAGAGCAGACAGTGCAAACTTGATACTGCTTCAAATGGGTCCATCCCTGAGTGTTCTCAGCTCTTCATGGGTTGGACATAAACAGAAATGTGTGCACAATCCCCTTGAAAATACCCTGTTGTCTGTTGGCCATACAACTTTTTCAGGAAATCACTGAAAAGTGATAAACCTGTCGAAACTTGAATCTGTGGGCTGAGGAAATGCCTCTTCATGGACTTGACTGGTTATTTGTTGTTCTGAAATTTCTTTTTCTCTCTTTGACAAAGAGCTGTCTGGTGATGGAGGACCAGAGGAAATTTTAGGTTAAAATAAGAATCCAAGATCTCTTTGGAAGTCAAATGTAATTTTAGCATCATGCAGCTCTGAATAATTATTTAAAATGGTTAAGACCTTTTCTTGAGGCAAAGCATATTTAATTATTTCTTCCAAAACCCTCAAGAAGCGTATGCAAGGAGAATACCCATACTTGCAATTTGTCAGAAAAAAACTCACTGTATTTCCAGAGCATCAGACATAATCTTCAGGTAGATACGATTCAATATCTTGTTTTTGAGACTCTAAGGGAAATCTAAAAGAGGACATAATATTAAGATGGTCACATGTAAAAAGGGTGTAATGAAAGCCTGCCAGGTGCAGCTATTTGATTTGGCCCTTTATAATAGAACATGACAACACTCAAAGATAAGAAGAAGCTGTTTTGAAATTGAATTGCAGTAGCATTTATACGTGATGAATCATTTAAAGAAGGTTTATTATAGATTCCAATTAGGCTTGTCCTTTAGTAGTAGAAAAGAGGACACTTAAAGCTAAAAGACAACCATTGTTAAATCAGGCGGGTAAGAAAATAGATTACCTAAACAATATCTAATCAATTCATAGCAATCTTATGTCTACAGGTTATTATTGAAGCAAATGGCTTAATAATTCTTTAGGAAGATGTCAGAATGAGAACAGTGAAAGTACTTAAATTAATTGAGATTATAGGAAAAATCTGGTTTTGTTATAACCAAACCGTACTGTACAGTGCTTTGTGCTGTGAAAGTAGATTATGTTTTCCTCTCAGACATCAGCAATAAATACTATTAGAAGCTGGATGCTGCTACAAAAAAGAGAGGTGCCACTAACTTCTTCTGCTCTTTCCTGAGCATTGTTTCTAACTGGGCTGTCTCCAAAGCTTCCTTATAATTCTGAGGTTGAATCAGACTCTTTATAGGCTCTAACTGGCTTCATTTCTGCTTGAGGAAATCTTAACCACACCTGAAGCTGCCTGCTTGGACCAACAAGCCCACCTCTAAAAGCAAGTACTGCTGAGTTCCTCATGCTTGTACATCAGGTGTGCATGCTGGCTGTAATGGATTCAGTGTTAATACTTCATTTAGATTAAATCTGTGAGTAATGTCTGTGCTATCCCTTGACATCTCTTTCTAATCCAATCTAAATCTCCTGTACATAGCAAAAAAATCAGTACACAGTCTTATAACCAGAAAACATTTATTAATACAACCTATTAACTTAATATAATAGTTTGATTTGTTTTTTCTTAGGTTTTATTTGATGTGAAGTTCGGGTATCAATGATTACATTAAAATGTGCTTAGGCTTTTGCATAGGTCCAGACTGCTGTTTGGCAGACCAAATTAACACATGACCTGTTCACATCTTTAACCTTCATCAGTAGAAACTACCTACTGCTTAGTCCTAATCTTCACAGAATTTCGGGATGATGGTGGTTCAGTAAACAAATCTCATCACACAATTGGGTAAACTGCATATCTTCATGTTCCTGGAATAGCTATTAAGAGAAATCTGCCTATTGTTTCATTAATTACTTATGGTAAAAGTAAAATATGTCCAGAAACAGTTTGCAGAAGGTTACTGCCAGCCTCACTTCATGTAGGCCGTTTGTTTTATCTCTGGGTCAGGATCTGTGTGTCCTGCTGTTGGCTGCAGTTCTCTCCCAGAGTTACTTTGCCTCGTCAGAATCCAACCACACACAATAATCACTTCATGGAAATCACAAGATCTTTTTGCCTCCATCCGAAATGTGGAGGAAGAAAACAAACATTAGAGAAGGAAAAACATTGGGCAGGGCTGCACGAATGGTTTGAATTACGATAAATAGGCCATGCATGTGACTGGTCACTAACAATAATTTCATGTGGTTCACCTAGAAAAAAGAAGAATGGAGAAGAAGAACAGCCAAAGCCCTCTCTCAGTAATCAATACCGAATTGTTACACCCACATTCCAGTATAATATGGATTACAAGAAAGTTGGGAAATGTATTATTATAAACAACAAAAATTTTGAAGACAAAACAGGTAATGTTTTTCCTTTGATGATACTCATTACAGGCCATAGAATTTTTATACTTTCTTTAATCAATAAGTATTCTATTTTTAGGACATGGAATTTTAATGAATGTATTTATCCTTTTTGATAAATAGTTGCTTCTAAAACTTTTCCTGTTCTCTAACACTTGTGTTAGAGTGGCTCTTTTCAACATCCTTTCAGTATATGTCTCAAAGACCATGTCTTCTTGCTGTATCAACTTCAAACTAAAACTTTGTTCCAGAGTTTAAAACTATGTTGTTAAAATTTGAACTTTGGCATCTGCAACCCATGTTATAAATTCTCTGTCCCTGAGCTACAGCTATGAGCTACAAAAGCTGATAGCTGTAGCTGTGCTCTGTTCACACTCCTGCATTTAACTTTCCAGACCATATGTGGTTTCAAGGTAGGCAGATACTTGTGTTATAATCAGGTTTGTAGGACTTCTCCTGTACGCTTGGCAAACACAGCAAGTTGTTTTCCCCAAAGATTGTGTATCAGTTTCTCTTACTGGGTACAACAGGGGCACTTTCCAACAGGTTTTCCATGGGGTGCTTTGTGCCTGTGTTGCACTGCATAACCAAAAGGAGATGAATCAGCCCTGGAGGTCCTGTGTTGCAAGGTGCTGGAGGCATGCCAGCGTTTTTCAGGTTGAGATGTGTCTTAACACTGAACGTTGCATTATTTTTAAAATCTCGCAACTTGTTCTCAATGCTGTTAGAGGATTGTTTTAAAAACATGTCACCGAGACATTGTTTAAGTTTATCAATTAGAAACTTAAAAATTTGCCTTTGAACACGTGAATCATTTCAAGTGGTGTCACATGCAGTCAACCATGTTCTTTGTTTCCTGGCAGGAATGGGCACACGCAATGGCACCGATAAAGATGCTGGAGATCTCGCAAAGAGTTTTAAGAACTTAGGGTTTGAAGTTTGTACATACAATGACCGAAGCCGTGATGAAATGGAAAAATTACTGAAGCAAGGTAAAAATTCCGAATCGTAGAATACTTTAGAGTGGAACAGACCTCTGGAAGTCCCTGAATCTGCTCCCTGCTTGAAGCAGGTTAAAGTAGAGCAGATTCCTTAGGCCTCACACGTGCAATTTTCTGTATGGAAGGATTTGTTTTCTGAATGGACTGGGCTTAATTCCCCACCTCATCCCCCAGCATCAATTTAGACATGAACAGTGTTCTTGTGAAGCACTTGTCCTGTGTATTAGGTGAAGAGCCTTGTCTTGTTAGAGAAGGAGTTCAGCCTGTTGATTCCAGTGGGCTAAACTCAGAGTCAAGTGAAGGATGCATCGCTGTACTCAAGGTACTCAGCACATTGTAAAAAGTGATCCACTCCTTACGCCTGACAGTAGAGGCCCAGTGTATTTAGCCTCAGAAAAATGTGTTTGCTAAATAGAATTTCCATTTAAAACATTGCTTCCCTTTGACTAAGAAGTATTTGCCTTGTAGCTGCTGAGGAGAACCACAGTGATGCTGCTTGTTTTGCCTGTATCCTCCTGAGCCACGGGGAAGAAGGGCTCATCTATGGCACAGATGGACCCATGGCTATCAAGAGTCTGACTGCACTGTTCAGAGGAGACAAGTGTAAAAGCCTTATAGGCAAACCCAAACTGTTTTTCATTCAGGTAATAGCCTGAAGGTAAATACAGTATCCTACTGCTGCAGTGGGGAAAACTTGCTCTGTTGGTTGTCTGCTCTAGAAAAACCCTGTAGCTTGACTTACAAAATACTGCTTTCACATTTTGTGAAAAAATGTGTTGAGAGAAGTTGTCTATGGGTAAAATGTATTGTTTGTTTTTAAAAGATAATTTATATATGATTCACAGATGTGAAGAGTATTATCACTGTAATTTTCTACATGGTTTCTCTTGGTAATAAATGAACTTCAAACCAGAAAGATAAACTCCCTTTTGTGCAGACAGTACATGATTTTCAATAGGAATAATACTGTCCAGGTCTCTTTTTATTAAGGCTGCCTCTACAAATTACTGTATTCTGCTAAAAGAAACATTTTTCTCTTCCTCAGTAGCCAAAAAATTTATATTGCATTTTTAGATTAGCATGTAATTAATTGTATATTAGTTAAACTTTTAAAGACAGCTGTTTCAAACAGTATTAACTGACATACCATGGTTCTGAATTTTCTTTTTTACATAATACATTGTATTATTTACATGTAAGAGTTGCAGCAGATGTGGTTTTCCCTAAGCTGTTCTATCAATTAATCCTCATCCTCGAAGTGAAAACTGTCTGTTTTAGACTCTTCATACTACTAAAGTGATGTTTCTTTTAATTACAGTTTTGAAACAGTTACTTTATAGACTTTAAAATTACCTTAATAAAGGCAACCAGCCCTGTTATATAAGCCAGTCAGACTTGTTCTTTTGCAAGAGCTGTCAGTCAAAGCTACTGATCAAGACCTGAAAATTACCCACCTGGACTGTTGTCCCAGTGTGCCCTTTAGCTAGACCCATGATTAAGAGAAAATTAAGAATCAAAGAGATAAATGGAAAAATATTAAAAAGGCAATATACTTGTAATGGGTGGTCAAACACTAGAACAGATTGCCCACACTGTAAAGTCTCCACCTGTGGAGTCAACTGTAAAGAAATTGTCCAGAAGTCACGCTGCACTTATGAAGGCATTGTGTAAAAATTGAGTGCTGAGAATGACTCTAACCTGGTAAAATTTGTCATGGTTAGAAGAAAGTAATGCTGGCATGGCACTTGTTGACAAACAACTGAGATGCACAACCTCAACACCTTTACCTCCCTTTGCTGTACAGGGTGTATATTTTAAAATGGGTAACTTAGTACCTTTATCACTGAACAATTTGATATCCCCCAGAACTGCATTTCTGTTTCTAATACCTGTGAAGTACTGCTTAGAACTGAATCCATTGAAAATGTTGACGAATACTAATGGTTATGGTACCTTGTTTCTCCTTATTGGACAAATGCTATTTATCTTCTCTGCTT
This sequence comes from Oreocharis arfaki, assembly GCA_013398015.1. Lineage (NCBI taxonomy): Eukaryota > Metazoa > Chordata > Aves > Passeriformes > Paramythiidae > Oreocharis > Oreocharis arfaki. The sequence continues at coordinate 153,785 of VZRR01014152.1, read as the reverse complement.
TCAGGCCTGCAGAGGCTCTGAATTTGATGAAGGAATACAAACTGACTCTGGACCTGCCAATGACACCCTGGAGACAGATGCCAACCCAAGATACAAAATCCCAGTAGAAGCAGATTTTCTGTTTGCATATTCCACGGTGCCAGGTAAGGAAAAGAGGGTCAAGATGGGAACAGAAGCCTGGAAACTCACCATCCATACTGACTGGATTGTAGATGGACCCTCACTGGTGATACACTGTACATTGATGGACAAAACACAAAGGCCCGGTGTACATTGGGTATCCACCCCTTCTGCACTGGCTGTAGAGGAAAAGGGAGATTACAGATGGCAAAGGCAGTACTGTTTTCTGGGAATGCTGCCTTTCCATGTCCCAGTGTGATGAAGGCAGGAAGAGGAACAATTATAGCACAAAACTTATTCTCAGAGGGGAAACCTGTGACATCTTACTTCTTGCAGTTTCCCAAATGCCAAAATGTGGAACAGTACCTTAATAATGTGAGGTTTGGAGAGTTAATACACATTATCCTCAACTTTAATGAAGTAGGATATGTGACAAAAGTGTTAGGAGTTCAGCTTTCTGTGTATGCACTGTTATCTTTGCCCAGAATCTTTCACACAAAAGAACAAAAACAACCCCATGTATTTTCTTCCTTGTCTTTCCTGTCAGGTTATTACTCCTGGAGAAATCCTGGAAGAGGCTCCTGGTTTGTGCAGTCTTTGTGCTCTGTGCTAAATGAGCATGGAAAGCAGCTTGAGATCATGCAGATCCTCACACGGGTCAACTACGTGGTGGCCACGAATTTTGAATCCCAGTCAGATGATCCCCGCTTCAGTGAGAAGAAGCAGATTCCCTGCGTGGTCTCCATGCTCACTAAGGAACTTTACTTCTGAAAGTGCATTTTAATGCAGCCAGTGGTGAAAGATCAGGGTATGGTTTTGGGTGGAGACATGATTATAAACAGGAGTATCACATTTTTAATAACAGAAATGTAATAACACTCTATCTTTATGTTGTATAAGCTGGGGTATCTGATGGAGGGAAAATATGCAGTATTTTAAAGAAGCTGTGGGCCAGCCTGGCAGCTATTACTGATTACTGTATCTCGGTTTCCCTTAGTGTGACTGTCATGATTTATGGCTACTGAAGATGTTATGAGTCAGCTACCTGACCCATAAAAGGTTTTTCCCAGAATGCAGATTGTAAATTAAGAATAAAACCAAAATATCTTGAGACTCCTCCTCGTTTACTGCGAGCTCATGGAACCATAACCTCCTCGGAATTTTCCAAAGACCATCATATTATGGGTATGTCCAGTGATAGAACAGTTTGTAGCTATTTAAAAGGGTGTTTCTTAGTCTGATATATTCATTTCCTTTTAATGAACATTATTAATGAAGGCTAATGGTTGCTCTGTGCTTGATCTGGAAGTCAGTTTACTTAGTTATCATTCTAGCATAAGATGAATGTATAAAAAATCAATATTTTTAGATTATTTACCTGAACGGCACGGAAATGTAACAAATAGAACTATCAAAATTAAAATCTTTTTTGAAGATTGGCAAATTTTACTTGGATGATACTGTATTAGAGTACCATTGTAAAGATTTTTTGCCTTGCAAATGACAATTGACAGATAGAACAACCTGAAACAGTGGTAGTGCAGTTCTTCTGTCTGCAGAAATAAAAATGTCTGCTTGTTGATTCAGAACTTTTGAACCATTAGAAGGTTAATGACAAGGCTTTATTATAAAACATTAGAATTTGATGTTGAAAAGATAAAATTCTATTTTCCGGTAACAAATGTATGTTTAGATTTAACTTCTATTTGTGAGGAGTTTTGCCAAAACTGGAAATGCTTACTTGAGTCAGAAACCAGAAGTGCCTTCTTAGTTACTGTATGGTCTTGATTTTGTGTTTTAGAGTTACGTTGGTGACGTTTATGTTTCTACTTTTTATATTCACTTTAGTTGGTAGCTAGCTCAAAAAAGTAAGTTTAATGATTTGGTTAAACTGATAAAGGATAAGTTGTTCACCCTTTTCCCAGTTAATGTACTCTATACTCTTTTGCAATCTTCTAAGAAAATCAGTGCAGAGCATTAAAGCCAAGTTACCAAATTGTTAAGTTTATTTTCTTACAAATACTGTGACATAGTGAGATATATTTTTTTCATAAGTCAAATTTACAGCTGTTTGAATTAAATAAATGGTTATTTTATGGATGTATTGAGCATGACATCAATAAAGACCTTTTTTTAAAAATTTCCTTTGTATATCTGCATGTTTGTCACTCCAGCTGGTGAAGTAAAAACCAGCCGAGATATATCCCAGTCCCCTTCTCTTTCAAGAATGCAGGTGGTCTCTGGCATTTTTTCACAAGGGGTTTACAGTGTCAGTGGAAAGGTAGAACAGAAAAGTGATTGGATGACTTAGGTTGGACAGGCCATGTTGTCTCTTGGAGTAAACCAGAGTTAATAGAAATATTTTATTGGAAATACCCTGACCTACCAGTGCTTAATCTTGCTTAATTTGGTAAATTGTACAGTGCTCTAGCAGTGCATATGCAAGTGTTCTTGTTGCTTCTGCCAAATAGCTCCATCTAAAGCTATTTTCTGGCATTAAGGATATTCCTGGTTTACCAGGTCCAGCCAACATTTCAGTATTTGTTACTTCTCGGGAAGCTCTTTCGTGTCTTTATAGATTAGTGTTTATTTGCTTGAGGTTTGGCCTGGTTTTAAATTACTGTGAACAATATTCCACTGTCTCCAGAACAATCCTTCAGGCCAGTTCTAGATATATGAGATATAGAGAGATCAGCATAAAATACCTGAATACACTGCCAGAGAGAAAAGTAATGTGGAAAGATAACTTAGAGTAGTAGTGAAAAACAGAGAGGAAAAGCATCCCCTTGCGTCAGGACCAGTGTCTCTGCTAGATGAGCATTACTTTAGATCACGTCCAGAGAACATTAATATTATTTCAGAAGAAAATTTTGTACCAATAGACATCACCCCTGAGTGGTGATACTGACATAGCTGAGAGCTGTGCCAGCCCATGAACCTGAAGGGACCCACTCAGAATGAGGAAGCTTCACCCTTTCACTCGGGCAGAGCCAGGCTGCTGAATAGTGATTTAAAAGCTTCAGGGTATTTTAGCTTTTTTGCCTGATCAAATTTATAACTATTTTCTATCAGAAAGCAATTCCCTTCCCATCAGGAAGATTAGCCACATGGTTTAGTATGTAAAGCCACTATCATTAGTGACATAGTGAATGTTTCTGGAGATAATCCCAAAAATTCACTTATAGCCGAGGCAGAAACTGAAATTACCTTGTCATGGCATAGACAGCGTAAGAAATCCTGCTTCACCATTGTATGTTTAACTAAATGCTGTTTAAATCTGAAATTGCCTTTACTTTATGCTCTTTTAGGGTTCTTTTTGTTACTTTATCTTCCAGTCATGGGTGGATATTATGCTTTAGAAACAGCTCAGGAAATGAAGGGCCTGTTCAGAAAGTTGAACCAACAAAAACACTCTGTCTCCAGGCTTTTTTTTCTGTATAGGAGACATTTATCACTGCCTCAAATGTGCATATTTTTCATTGCTTCTAAGTAAATATTAATCTTCTGGATTTCCCCTTTCCAGAGCAGTCTTTAGTTTGTTTCCCATGCAGAAACAGGCATTTCCTTGTGGGTCATATTTCAGGGTGTTTGTATTTATCCACGGACTATAAGAAGGCAGTCACAGTGCAGGGCAAGGCCACATCGTGTTTTGCTGCAGGAGGCAATACAGGGAATCTGGATTTACTTGAAGGTGTATTTCTCTAAAACCTTCTTCACCATGAAGACATTTTGCTTGTAAGTATTAACATAGTTTGTTTTCCTTATCTTGGATATTTTTGAAGTTTTGTAATAGCTTACGTCTTAAAGATTTGAAGCATTTTATTTCCGTTTTGACTGAAGCGTCTCATTGCATTTCAAAAGGTTTGAAGCAATCAAATCCCTTAATGCCAGGCATACAAAAAATCTGAGGGGGTATAATCACGGAATTGGCATTTTCTATTTTGAATTAGACATAACCTATTTACAACGTTGCTTTCTGTTGAAAAGACAATTAAATGTAACAATTGAAAACTTTTTCCCAAAAGGCAGAGTGTGATAGCACAACTAATCTCACGGGTATTTGTCTTCCCACATGCAAATCTTGACTTTTACTGACATCCAGAAGAGACTTTTATCCTGTCAGAGACTCTTGGAACATTGTTTTCTAGTAATTGCATCGTTTGCCAGTTGAGGTGACTGTGTCAGTGACATTGAACAGAATAATACATTGCCTTTCATTGCAGCCCTAGGCGTGTGCCCCTACTACTGACTTTGTGTGCAGTCACTTTTAGTTTTGGAAATTGCTTTTTTGTCCTTTTATTTTTCTGGTAGGCAACAGATGAAAACTCTAGAAGCAAATTTTATAACAGTTTATCACAGCATTTTTGCAATAAATCTTTCTTCCCCAAAATGCAAAAATTGCCAAGGTTTCCCTTAAAAAACTCCAAAATATACAGACAGAAATGTTATTCAGAAACTTCTGATGGACCTCAGTTTGCAGTGGGTCATTCCCATTTACAGCCTGGAACAGGAGGAATGAAAGTCTATAGCTTTAGTTGTGTCTCAGGGGTAAAATTCTGCGTGTAACCCACCCCATTTCTGACCACCCCACTCCTGACTGTACCATGCTCACTTTTGGCACCATGGAGTAAATCACCGAAGAAACAGAAACAAAGGAAAGCTCTTAAAGCTCTCACCCCAGCCAGGGATCGCAGCAAAGAACCAGAGAACAGCACTTGTAACCCTTCAGATTTCCCCAGGAGAGGCTCTGTGGCTTCAGGTGGCACAAGAGGGTCTGTGTAACCTCCTTGAAGCTAACAAACAACTTCCAGCCAAGATCTGATTTTGCAGGGAATGAGAGTTTGGAGGTAAGGCAAAGGGAAACTCTTCGAAAGGCATTGTATTAAGAATACTACAGACTTGCAAATTATTAAAATTGCCACTGTATTTTAACTGTATTTTCGACTACTCTTTAGGCCCAGTTATGCCCATTTTATACAGGACTGATCATACTGGCAAAGCAGTGTCAGAAACATACATGGATGAAGTATTCCCAGGTTATAGGTGTTGTGACTAGTGCAAAAGAAAGGGCAAAACGTAGTTCTCTTGGCAGCTCTCACCACTCCTAGGCAAATCGTGGTTTTGGCCTATAAAAATGGATGATATTTGTTATTTGTAAATTTATGATTGTATTATAAAATAACAAATACAGTGTATAATTTAATATTACATTAAATTATTTATAAATATATTTGAATTAATATTTAATATGGCTATTTTATGTATTTTGATCAGCAGTATGACAATTAAGAGTTGTAAGATTTTTGTCATTTTCTCAACAGCAATTGTGTGTGCAGTGAAATGCTGCTCAGCATTTCATAAAGGAATTAGCTTCAACATTTTTGCTCTCTTTGTTACCTGGGTGGAAGAAACAATCAGGATGGCTTCTACAAGTAAAGGAAATGCTGCAGGTACAAAACTTCTTGTACTAAAATTTGTCAGTAGTAAAGTTGTGAGATGATCTATCCTTAGCTGATTGAATGCCATCTATAAATCTCATTGGGCGTGTGTTTCAGATCACTAATTACGAAGATAAATAAGACCAGACCCCAAAAGTTAATTAAGATCAGTTAAATACAACAGCAGCTCATATCTTCTGAGTCCCTACATTTTCACTACCATTAGTTTACAGTTTGGGCTAGTTGTCAGCCTTAACATCAGGGAAGCAGAGCCTGGCTCTGTATTTTATAGCCTTGATTTGTGTTTGTCTTGTGGCCATTTAGGCACAGAAACCCAGTGCTAAACAACAATTTCCAGTTCAAACAGGTCTTTTTTAAGAGATTAATTGGCAGGAAGTTAAGTAATGGTGCTGTTCATTTCTCTTTGATTAGTGAGAATTCAAAATACATTTTGCCCTGAAGGTGGAGTCTGCAAGCACGGATTCCTCATCAAATCACCACCTCTTCAACTTTTCAGCTCACAGGTATCCTAGCACAGATTAGTCATATTTCAGCAATCCCTCATATCTGCTATCCTGAATTTTAACGAGAGACAAATTGCTTTCTCTTTGGCAGAATTCCTGGAAAAGGCGTCTTTTTGTCCTGTCCAAATCCAGCAAGGGGAATTACATCCTGAAGTATCTAAAAGGCCAACATGTAAAAGGCTCCATAGCTGTTGATCAGTATGTAACTCAAATGCATCGTCTTTTTTATTTTAAGCCATGTATCAGCACTCTTCAATGGCCACTGATTGTACAAGCACTTGCTCCTGACTGAGGTTTGATTCAAACCCAATGAAGTCTAGAATTTGTAGGCTTTGGGTGCAGCTGTCACATATGTAGAAGTGCAAATCCTGAATTGCTTTATTGTGATTTACTTTTGTGAGAGTGATTGTTGTGATGTATCTGCGGACGAGGTCCCTTGCTTGGCTCCATGACCCCACAGGCTGTGTTCCTGCAGTGGAACACATTTTACCACCTGGGTGGGCGGTGCTGTGCATTCATTCACATGAGAATAAGGGCGAGCTATGCCACTCTCAGCCGTGGCACACACCCTTCCCCAGCTTACAGGTTCACAAAGTGCTTTGCAGGTTTGTGCAAAGGTCTCCTGGCTTTCACATAATCCTTTGGGCTGATTCTGGCTGCTCTCTCCCTCTTATTCTGCCAAGAAGCTGCTCTGCTTGGCTGGTTTGGGTTGGTCATTTCACTCCTGTCAGCACAGTGCTTACTACAGCAAGACTGGGTGTTGCTGGTTTTGTACTGGCTCCCTTTACCATGTCACGGGTGGTATGAGATACTTGCAAGGGAAACAGAAAATGTAATGGGAAATGTAAAGACATTACCTGTCAGATCTAGAGGTTAATAATCTGTGCTCCTGGAGTTGTTAGGCATGGAGATCACTGCACCACATTGCTGTTGTGCTTCTTCCATTGAAAGGATTTACATCGTGAAGCTTTCAAGAATATTTCAGCTAGCTCAGTGGTCTGTGGTTACATTATTACCATAATTATTGTTGTTATTACATTTATTAATTTGGCTTCTTGGAAGTTAATGGAAGTAGCGCTTCAAGTGCTTCAAGTATCCATTAAGAGTACTTCTGTTACTCTTCTCCTCCATTAAAACACTATTAATATACAATTAGTTTCAAGTCAAATCTATTGTTTTGTAGTGGTTAAAAAACTTCCACAAGAAATTTTTCTTATTATCATTTCTTTTCAAGATTCTGAATTAAACCAACAGCCTTTTTTCCCAGAAATGAGGATCCATAGTGTGGACACTTTGCAAAAGTTAATTTTGTATTTTTGCCTGGAGGTTTTCTTTGCTGAAAGACCATCTCTTTTGAATGTGTGCATTTATTTTCTTGAACGCTTTTTTCTGCGGAAAAATGTCTAACTTTTCCGTTGCAGACTCATCATATTATGCTGTACTTTGAGTAAAATATGGACATGCACACATATGTGTGTGTGGCTATTGGTATGTAACTGTGTAGAGTGATATAGGATGTTTCATACGGTTATCCTCACAGAATCATAAGTATTGGCGTTGGCATAAGTAATGCTGAAATTATGGAAACGGTGAGGAAGATGTTTAGATGCCTTCCCGAGCAGGTGATGTCCATCAGCACTGGAAACAGATGTTACTACCTCATCGGGAGCAGCAGGTGGGCATAGCAAGATGTGTGATAGTACTGTTGAATTAACATAGCACTAAGCTGCTGCTGCCCCAAGGCAAGGTCCTGCTCCTCCACAGCCACTCCCTTCCCTTCTGTGTCTCAGCTACTGATGGCACAGCTCTGGGATGAGGTGATTCAGCTGGCTGATCCAATGGAAAACAGTTCTTTTCTATGTCATTTCCTGCCCACCCCCCCCTCATGGCTGGGTTAATTTTTTGCTGGTTCAGGCAGGTGAGCTCACCTTTCCTACAGCCACACTGTTACAGCATCCGACATGTGAAAACAGTGGCAGCACAGGGCTGGGAGTGGGGATGGCAGTGGCAGTACCTCAGCGTGGCAGTGCCATTTCAAACTGTGCTGGTTAGGGGTCAAGAAAGAGCCAAGACCTTTGCTTTCTCACCCAGCAGCTCCTGGGAGTTAGAAGAGCTTCTGCTTCTTATGGATAAACTCCAGAGAATAATATTGCCTGAAAAGTAGGTTGTTAATCAAGGGAAGGAGATTGAAGACAAAAATTCTCCTGAAGGAAAACAGGTCCCAAAAGTACAGACTGGGGCCTTTGCTGGAGCAGGGTGGTGCAGTCCCTGCTTTTTCAGGCTGGAATTGAGTCCTGAACAGGGGCAGAAACTGTTTCTGTGGAGGTGATCAGCCAAAGCTCATTTTGGTGAGGGAGGATGTTTGTCACAGTGCTCCTGTGCTGCTAGTTCCCAGCATCTCCACTTCAGTTTCCCAGTCACGAGAGTGTCAGGGGATTTTTTGGCCTTTTTGCAGAAGAGCAGCTGATGTGTGAAATTTGTGATAAGCACAGAAGAAAAACACATACCTGAGTGCTACTTGAGCGTGCCACCCAACGCCTTCCCCCAGGGCGCGGCTCTCAAAGCCCAAACTCAGTGGGAAGCATTCCAGAATTAATCCAGCTAAATCCACTGCAACCATGAAAAACAGCTTCAACCATCCTTTCATGGCTTGTTTCTCATCCTGATGGCCCAAATGCATTCCCAAGCCTTGTTAGCTCTCTGAGTCAAACTTTGCCATCTGGCTGTGAGCACCCGAGCACTCCTTCCTGAAAGGAAGGTGCAGAGTTTTCCCATTGATCTCAGGAGTTTTAGTTTTGGGCCCCGTAGGAAGAAGTGGGTAGGCAAAAGGATTGCCATTGTTTGTTACCTGTCAGTAAGTTTTCATTCCTGTTGTTCCAACCTACAGGCAGGAAACAGAGGACTGGGTCACTCTGATATCTTCAGTCTGCAGGGAGGACAAAAGAAATGGATGCTGCCCTCAGGTGACATGTTACTGTACTTGATTTTTAAGAAAAAAAAGGCATTTCTGTTTTCACTGTGCAAAGGAATTTTCCTGATTTTTGCCTTGCAAGTTGCCTCTGATCTTGGTTATTCAGAAATTCATTTTCATATAAATCCTGTACCCTGGCTTTATGCATCAAGCAGGCATTGCACAGTCTGTCTGCACTGGGCTTGATTTTACGTTGAAGGAATCTCTTTGAAGAGTAAGCCATATGGAAATGAGGGGACGATTGATGTTGTGCTGCAATGAACCCCACCTTTGATGCATCAGAATGACAACTTGTGTGTTATACTTAGTGGGTGCATTTTGGACATATTTACATGTTGCTTTACATCAGTCTGTCAAAGTTATGAACCAGCTGGAAGCCCTGGTAGCTCAAGCTCAGGCCCAAGTTTCTGCACCTTGTCAGCCAGCCAGGCCCACCAGTTTAGACTCAGCACTAAGTACTCACATCCCTGCAGCTTCCAGACAGCTCGAAGTGCAAGCAGGGCGGATTTATGTCTGCCTGAAAAATGCCGTGTAGACAATGCCCCCGAGCCATTAGAAGTGAATTTGCTCTAGTGGGATGCATTGGTACATTTTAGCCCACACCCAATGAGTGCCTGTTTTCTTAGACTTCTGTTCCTTTATTTCTAGAACCAAGATCTTCCAAATCCAGAAGTCAGAAGCCGGCCTTCCTCTTTGCCACTGTCCTTGAATTCTATAGATATGACCAGCTTTTCAGACAGGCAAAGCTACCAGAAGGTAAACAGATCAACCATCCTTAATGACGAGTCTGTGCCTAGGCATGACTGTGAAACTTCATTTGTATGGTTGCTTTTTTCCATGAGAAGTTGTTCGGGGCTTCTGCAGTGGGTACTTGGGTGGTCTGTTCTGGTGGGGCTCCTGGGTAGGACCTGGATGGTAATACCACAGAGTCCCCACAGGGGAAAGTCTTCTGAGGCAAGTCTGCATGTTAGTAAAGGCAATGAGAGACAATATTCACTGGTTGTCTCAATTGACTGGCAAATATTAGTGGACATTATGTAAACTCCTGAAGATTTGCTTTGACATGCCTTGGCAGAGGCATGTGATGATTGTTTTGGCAGCTGCTAGCCACATTCCTCCTGATTTGTGATTGTGCTTTTCTTTGTCTCTCTCTTTTTAGGCTGTCAATCTTAGAGGAGAGTTCAGATCCAATTCCACTGTGCCTTACAGATTTGCCCCTCAATATTTAGATAGAAAGGAGGGAAAGCACTGCTGCCGTCCCACAGCAATTGCAGTGCAGGTAGCAGGGTGAAGTAGCAGCCACGGAATTGCCGGGTTTCTGTAGTCACAAAGCTCTGTGCAAATAGCCCAGCAAGAGGAAGCTGAATGTGGATAAAACACCTCCAGTGTATATTTATGAGGAGTCAACATTTTTCCTTTGTATACAGGAGAATGGTTCCTCAGAAGACAAGAACAGGCCTTATTCAGATCCTGGCCCTCATCAGGCTCAGTGTGACTCACCAAGAGGAGTTTTTCCAAGCCTGGTGAGCAGAACAAATCAAACAACTCTTGCCTTGTTCCGTCTGCAGAAGTGAATATTGGCTTTTGTCTCACCTGGGTATCTGTGACCGTAGATTATCCACCTACTTTCCCAGCACCCTGAGTTGATTGCCACAATGAAAGTTTACTAAATATTTCATCTGTTTTCTTGTTTACCACTGAAAATAATCTTCTAAAAATTTGCTTGAAATACCTGTGTTTGTTTGGGGTTTTTGGAGTCAGATCCTCAGGGTTTCTGTGCAGCATCTGCAACTTGTGGCAGCTCTCACAAACATGATGAAGAAAGCCCTGCAGTTGCACAGACTGGGGATTTGTCCCTCCCTGCACATTTCTCAGCTGCGCCACAGTTGCCTAAATGGTTTATTTTTTCAGCCTTTGCCAGTAGCAATCGAGTCAATGTAACCAAATTACAGAACAAGAGCTTGCTAAATTGAGGCACATCTCAGAACTGACCTTCTGTCAGCTTTAGTATGTCTTCAAGTAATTTCACTTCCATATCTAGCAGGAGTGATTTGGAAAGATAAAAAGATGAATGTTATCATGTATTACTGGCTAAGTGTTCTGACCTGTGTTCCCTGAACTAGTGCCTGCAGCAGTTTTCCTCTGCCGTGGGTTGCTGCCTTTGCAGCAGAGTCAGGAGGACAGAAGGCACAACCAAGGCTCTACCACACCACTCTGCAGCTTAAACCCATCTTTCCTGACAGTTTATGCACTGACCTATGGCCTGGAGTGGCTGAGATACAGGGCAAAGAATCTATTTCGCTATCACAGCTAACAAAGTGGTAAATCACATAGTGCAACCACCATCTTTGTATATAGGCTGACAGCAACTGTGAGATCATACAGCTAAATTTAGTGGAAAGAAGTGAATAGTTGAAACTACATTGCAATGCCACAGGCAGTCAGCATAGCTCAGCTGATGCACAGTACTTTATAAAGCTGCGGGAACTCAATTGTGAGTCTGAGCTCTGAAATGCACTAAGTTAACCCTTGGTCTGATTTTAACCAGTCCTGCTTTGGGTGTATGTCAAGAATCTCTTTGTGTCTCTTCCTTGTGCATACTTTTTCTTTCTTATTCATTAACTCTTCTCATACTTAGAATGCCTCAGAGAGCAGGTATTACATGCAGCTGTTCGGGCTGGGACAGACTGACCATGAGGGTTAAAAGATAAGCAATTTGGATTGTAGCTTTTTAGCCTGAAGCAGAAGGAATAGCACAAGGCTCATATTTCTGTTTCGGTATGTGTGAAAATAAATAACCTTGCTGTATAGAGAACAAGAAACAACAATGTTTGTTCATTCGATAAAAATATTTCTACTGCCTCATAAGTTTAACAGCTGCTAACATCTCTGGACCTATTCTCTGCTCAGTGACATCTAGACAACTGACTTCCTAACTAATCCCTTGTAGTTACTTCATCTCAGCAGTGTGACTCCCCATTTCAAGCATGTGTTTTTCTTTTTATCGGTGGTTCCCTCACCCAGGCCCAGACTTTGAAAACTCTATGTTGAGTAGTTGTCACTCATGCAAACAGGATTCTCCATGTCAGTGAGTCTAGTCATGCTGGCAGGGACCCTGGAGGGATCTGGGGACCTGGCTCCTTTTCAACCCACATTTTGGAGCTGTCAGACCTCGTCTGACTCAGCAATTCAGTATCAGCTATTTTGATACACAGCTTTCAACATCTGAAATACATCAAAATGAGGAGCCCTGCCTTGCATCACCCTGTGCTGTGCATTACTGTATTGCAGGCACTAAGGCACCCTTGTTGGGAACTGCCACACACCTGATTTTTTGAAAGAGGTTCCTCTGTCCAAGGGCAACACATACATTTCCTTAAGGAGCTTTTAAGTATCAATTACTCAGTTGTTCTCCAGGTGTCATTTCTATCTTGTGCTACAGCCAATTTTCTCCATAGTCTAATTTGTCTCCAATGTAAATCCAAATTATGGTTCAACAGACACTCGAAGTTTATTGTGACTCCCATGGCATGAGTTGATTTTAATGCCATTTATACCAACAAGGAAAAAAAATACAACAATCATCCTTAATTAATATTCACTGCCAGTTTTTTCTTGTTACATGCAAGAAAGTAATTAGTTTAATTTACTTTACCTTGAAAACAGTAATATATTCATGGCATATTTAGCAATTATTAAAATGATCACCATGGAAACCAAGGATGTAAATGTAGAGATAAAAAACAGTTGCATCACAAACATGGCTCAGAGAATTGAACTGGGAGGCAGCTAAATACTAATTACCATACTCTTCACTATAGTGAAGTCAACAAGGAGACATAAAAATAATTTCTCTTTGCGACTTGAAAAGGTAAACTTGGTGAAAGGATTACTTTCTCCTTGACTTACCAATTTGCCTCAGACTTAATGTTTCAGGTATTTATGAAGGCAGAATATCACTCAGGACACAAAGGTTTCCAAATCAGATCTCCAGTCTTCTTGAGTATCTTTATTCACAATGAAGTAAGAGAAAATAAATTTCTCATTAGTCAGGGGAATCCCAAATTCATTCTTTATTTGATAGCAATTAAAAGCTGCTTAAAAAGGACGAATATATCCCAATTCACTGCTAGATTTCCTACAGATTTTCTTCCTAACGTAAGGGCTTCAGAACTGAATGCAAATAGAAAATATTTTTCATGCAAGTGACCATAAATTCATGTAGATTCATACACAAAGTGTTTAAAACACTTGATTTTTAAACAAAGTAATAGGTTGTGATCATGCAATCAATGTAAACAGCCTGGTTACCACCGATCCATCTATGAGAAGTACTAATACCAGTGGCTGGTTTTGTCTGTGTGCACTGAATTTCAAAAATCCAGGCAGGAGCACAGCTATAGAAACCTCGTTTCTAAAATAAGCTGGCTCTGAGCGTATCTCACTTCAAGGAGGAATGTGTCTTCCCATGTTTTCTGTGAATATTTGCTGATTCTATTACTTCTCCACATAAATGGAAAAGTGCATGTTAATCTGTATAACTGAGCCTGTTAAATACAAACCCATTCTTTCAGCAGGATAAAATTCTGGGAAGAAGTGAGGAAAATCTGCTGTCGTCAGATCCAGAGGAAAACATCAAAAAGGATGAAGAAGATTATTACCAAACTCCCAGCAATGTTTTAGCAAAGGTAGTTTGTCAGCTGTGAGCTCTGCTGGTTTGTTAACAGCTCCAAGGACACAGGAGACATTCAATGAGCCAAAGAGGAACTGGTAGGAGGAACCACTTGTACTTTGCAAAAGGAATGCATAGATAAAGCAATAGGTAATAGAGCTTTCATTTATACATGAAAAAAGTACACTAGAGTCATTCAAAGGATCTTTCTGGTGCAAAGTGGCATTTTGACAAAAACATTGCTGATTTTGTTGAAATTCCCCAAATTGACTGTTTCATTGTAACATTGTTTCATTTTGCCTGTTGTATTAGAGGGCAGGGTTGGGTTTTTTTTCTGAAAGTGAAAACTTCATTTAGAGAATGTAACAGTACATTAGTTTTATATATTTTGAAATGTGATTCTGTTGAAGCAGCAGTAAGCTGCATGAAAGCAGTACTTTTAAAACACTGCAGTACATTTTGGTATCTACATTTCACTGTGAAACAGAGCAGCAGGAGAAATCATGCTGGTAATTTTATGCAGATTTTGACAACCAATTTGGGAGGCTAATTTCTGCAGGCTTCCCATGAAATTAGTGCTCAGGAGAAGATAAGTGGTCAGTTTTCTGCAGACGTCACAGTCTGTACATCTGACTGAAGGACATTAACAATGTGATTGGTCATATAATGTAAGTGTCCTGAGTTAAGCATACCCAAAGAACAAATTTCCTTTTACAGCCTGCTTAAATTAAAAGGCAATAATATTTTTCTGGTAGTACTTTAGAATATAGCTGGTCATGTCCCAGTCTGGCAGTGCCAATAATTCCTGCATTAACTTTTAAGTTTCAAGCACCTTTCTAGCTCCCCGTTTCTGGGAATTGACTGGTTTGGGGAAAGCCAGGCTATGTTAGCCAATGTGTTGAAACAGCATGAACACTGAACAAAATAAGGAAATTAAAGGGGGATTTCTTCTATAGGCAAGGCATTAATGACATTAATGACATTAATGTCTTACATTGTTATGTATTTCTGACAGTGCACTACTGAAGTGTCAAAGCCTGACCCTCCAGCTGAATCTGATGTCCCTGTGCAAGAGAAGCCAGTGCAGAACAACCCAGTACAAGAGAACATTTATATGTCAATGAAATCACTGTAAGTAACAACTTCATTGAGGTTTTGCAAATTAAAAGTGACAGAGCAATAGAGGTAGAGCTGACATCTCTGGTACTTGCATAACAAGATCTAGAGGCTGCATCTTGTTTGAATGAGTCCTTGTTGGGTCTTGGTTCACAAAGTTCAGCACTCGTGGGAACACTTGAGTCAAATTCAAACTCATCAACATGAAATTTAAGCTCGCATTGCAGATGCCTGCACTTAGACAGGCTCTGACTATAGGATGCAGCGCTTTTTGTTGGCTCATGCATTTTCTGGGTTTTCATGACACAACAGCTCACTACTTTACTGAGTCACTGCAGCCAGACTCCAACAACCTTTCAGACAGGTGCTCTCCAGAGCAGGCAGCATTATCTAGAGGTTGAAAGCGTAAGGTAGAGATGGGGCATTAGCTCCCCCCTTTTGCATTAAGAAGTCGTGTGGGTTAGGTCACATCCTCACTTTCATTTTCCCATCTAAATGATGGCTCTGTTGCTGTGTATTTTGAAGGTACAGTGTTTGCCATGTCACAAAGAAAGACCTGAACTTTGTGTCACAGTTGTAGGGCCACAAGGAAACTTTGCAACCTCCTCAATACAGCACTGAATACTGAAAAGAACTGTGCCTGCAGGGTAAAGCTCCTCCTGAGCCAGAGGAGTGGTCAGTAGCTGTTGGCTGTGGCCTGACACCTACAGACAGTAAGATCTTAGGCCACATGGAGGGAGGCAACTGGAAATGCCAGTTTTCCCACAAAAAAAAAAACCAAAAAACCACAAAATCCCAATAGATTAATTCAAGCTCCTCTGTGGTTTTGGGACTCTCCCAGAGGGAATTACTATAAAAACCTCACAAGGTTATGCCATCTGAGTTAAAATACTCCAAGAGCAGCTTTTGCTACTGACCCTAGTCTTGTTTGGGGCATGATGGGGAGTCAGCTCCAGGCAATATAAGGCTTATCAAATAAAACTAAAAGGAGTTCAAGTACTTCTGAGTTATCACATCTCCCAAGGGACAGCTTTACATCCACGCAGAATCCAGTGCAGCCAAGGCCAACAATCTGTACTCAGTTTCTTTGTCAAGGCATGCTGTTAGCTGGAATGTTTTCAGGCTTAATAAATAGTTTTTACATACTGAAAACGTTTATTTTGAGATTTATGATCCATTTTTAAAAGGTCTGTGTATTTTACTTAGATTTTATTTTGTCCACTGGATATTCTACAAGAACTTGTTATTCTTTGCTTTACTGATGGCTGCTTGATCCAGCTTCAAACACAGCAAGAGTGCCTGGAATTGTCAAACCCCTTAATTTTTTATCATCATTCTTCTTCAGTAAGCTGCTGGATGAGAGATGCCAGCTCACATGCAGACGTGATGGGCTCCCATCCCCTCCCAAATGCCAGAACAACAGTGCATGTCCGAGAGACTTGGAAGCAAACAGAGACACGAAATTCCCAGAAAGCAGCACCAGCCTGCAACCAGCCCTTCAGAGAAGGCAAAACTCATTACCCCTCTCAGTAGTTCACTTGTCTATACTGCTCAGGTAAGTGTCTTCTCCATCTGGTTGCAGAGAACACAGACGTGTTCATGGGTTTCAGCTTGCCAAGCCTGTCAGAATTCCAGAGGCATTTGGATGATGCTCTTCGTCACAGCATTTAGTTTTAGGGAGTCCTCAAGGAGCAGGGAGCTGGACTCAATAATCCTTATGGGTCCCTTCAAATCTCAGCTGTTCTATGATTCTGTGGTCTCTGATGTTTTTCTCTCACAGTCAAGTTACAGATGAGATGCAGCTGCAGAAACTGGATATTTTCGTACCCCTGGCTGGTATCAACAATTACCTAAAACTTACAGAAGCAGCAGGACGAATATGGTAAGTCTGGATGTCTTGTGGCAGTGCCTGTGAGATGGGAATGAGTGACAGGCACAGAAACGTACAGCTATAGACACCCGTGTGCAGTTTTGGCAGGGCAGAATGGGGCAGGGGTAGTGCTTGTTGGTACTTCAGATTCCTTCTGCTCTCTCTAGATTCTTTGTGTACTTGAGTTTGTATTTCAACTGCTGTTGTACATGTCTCTACAGAACTCAGCCTGCTGTGTAATAATTAGTGATGGTTTCAGCCAGAACCAGATTTAAAAAGTTACCAAGTCACTGAACGTGTGTCATTTGCAGAGGGCAGCCCCACAACTGCAATCCTGCCCAGCCACTGCAGTGACTGGATATCCTGTGTGTTTCCTTTATTGTCTGCCCTCCACAGCGTTTCACACTGGGCTGGTCCTTGCAGACTGGGCTGTTTGTTTAACCACGGAGACCACGTGGTGGCTGTGAATGATCTGCAGCCCCAGGGTGTGGAGGAGGCTTACTTCTTCATCAGCAGGTCGGCAAGAAAGGAGGTAAGCTCGACTAACCTTGACTCATATGTATCGAGCCAAATGAGAAAGCAATTGCCTTTTTGCATTTCAAGAGGCTCAGTTCAAACCAGTTTACTGTCCTGTAAGTTTGGCATGAATAATTCCAGAACCAAACAGCTCCTCAGCATCATTCTGACGTGGTGTCTTGTATTCCTGAGCTACGTGGGCAATGCAAGGTCAGCACTGCAGTGTTTGAAGGAGAGTTCAAGCAACACCAAGAGATGTTACTGGGCAACCATAAACTAGAGTTACTTGGGATTTTTATTTTTTGGCTGATGCATATAAATTGCAAATTTATAAATAAACCATTGCCTTCAGTGGATGTGTGGTTGCTTATAGTGGTTTTGGGTACTGAGGGCAGAGCCCTGGACTCCTCCCTCCTATTGCTTATCAAACACTACACACCTCCTTGTGTGAAACTGTGTTTTTTGAAGAAAGTGGGACATTTTTAAGATCTTCTTTAACCCCATTGTGATCTATTACATGTGTTTCTGAACTCATATTTCAGTATCCAGGTTCATGACCCGTATCCAAGCGCATTCATATTTGAGTTTTGCTGAGAAGGTTGAGGTCATGAGATGCTGTTGCCATCTAAACAAAGGAAAGCCAGTCTCAGCAAGGAAAAAAAAATACTCATCTCTCTTAATGGAGAATTTTTATTCAGCTAGTTCAAATGCAAGTCAGATAGTTGCACAAATGTTGATCAGATATAACAAGCTCTAAAAATGTCTCTTTTTTTTTTCTCTTTTTAAGGTGAAACTTACTGTATGTAGGATTCCACATTCAGATATCTTCCATGCTAAAGGCTGCTCATGTTCCTGGAAAAAAAAAAAGACCTCAGTGATTGAGTAAATGCCAAAACTCAAGGGAAAAGATCAGGGAAGAGAAGGTAATATATGGTATATAGAGATAATCTTCATCTTCTTGAGCTGCCAGACATCTTTTGAAGTCCAAAGAATGGAGAATGCAGATTTCATTTTATGTCTCAATAACTTATTTGTGGCATGAATGGCATGTATTTGGCTTATATTTCATGTTGGCATGTATTTCTGTTACATGGAAGAAAATGAGGGTCAGGTAATTTGCGTGACCTTTGTGCTGTGAATACTTTGCATTTCAGCAGAAAACGCTGGTTCAGGCTTCTGCTCACCCCTTTACACTGAGTTACACTGGTTTATACTGAATTCATAGTCAGGTAAGGGTGGGCAAACAACCAGTATTTGGACTAAAGCCATGTTTTCCCTGGATTCCTCTTAGCTACAGAAAGACTCAAGTGAGCTGAGAGCTGCAGTGTTGGAGGGAAGGCTGGTAAATAAAATGTTGTGTAGTGATTCAGTGAGGCCTCCTTTTGTGTTATGCCCCTCTTACACTACCGCCACAAAAATACATCCAAGGGAGGAGAGGAAGAAGAGCTGGTTGGAGGAAAAAGGATGTGTCTGGAGCACCTTTGTGTTCACTGACATCCAAAATAAGCCCTAAGTGAAAAAGGAATGAATGGATTTGGGAGAGAGAAGGGCTGGCCTGCTCTGTGACAGTGTTCCTGGTAAGGACAGCTGGGAAAACCACAGAGAGAAATGATGTTATCTGAAGGCATGTGCTCTCATCCCAATGCAAACAGAGCTCACTGAGAGTGTTTTGATCTACCAAGTACTACCACAGGGATGTCACTAGTGCAGCAGCATTTCCAGAGCAAGTGCTTATTTGTTTCCCAAACAAGGATATTTTCTCTAAATATTTATTTATGGATATGCCTTCCTTGCATTGCTGCCATAGAAACATGACCAATTTTCAGCTGACATCACACCAAAAGGAGATTGATATGAAACTGCCTTCAGGGGTGCTTCAGTGGATGCCAAAAGGGAGTTTTGTCCTGTCCTAGACTGACATCTGTTGCTTACAGCACCATGGTGTGACATGGCAGAACACATACCTGTGCCCTGTATGAACATGGACACTTTATGTGGGGATTTTTTACACACACATATTGCTGTAAAATAGATAGTGTAAATACACAGTCATGTGGCAACAAAAAGAATCACTAGGGTTGAACACTGATAATTTTATCTTGCCAGATACAACCAAACTAACTACTGGGTTTAGAAGCCACAGGATTATTGATATTAAGAGATTTATATAAGCTTTGATTAAGGTGGATTTGGCTCAAAGGAGGTATTTGTCCAGCTTCCAACTGAATAAGGCCAAGTCGGCTACTATGGTAAGGAACTAAACTCACTAAAAATCAGCATTGGTGCCACTTACTCCAATAGTAAATCTGACAAATGTGCTGGACTTAAAAAAAATCATTATAACATTTTATTCAGCTGAAGATGAAAAGAGCATCAAGAAACTCAAAACAGGCAAACACAAATATGTATCTATTCTACTGTTCAATAGATTAATTTCCAGACTGAATATTTCCACAGCCTGTCTCTTTTGCTTTTAAGATAAGAGTGTTTGGGAAATGCTTGTTTCTCGAGGTGGGAAAGGAGCACATTTTGATTTTTCTGTTTCAGTAGTGTTCAAAGGCCTGTTTGTGCTGAATTCTGCATAAGTACAGAGGGAAGTCCCAGTTCTGGAACTACAGAGCCTGAAAATGGAAGAAAACACATTCCTTGGGAGCTCTTTTCCAAAGCTGCTATGGGACACCTTTGCTCTGCACTGCTGCTTTGAGCACAGCAAATCCATTTCTGCCTAAGGAGCCCTTGAGGGATGGTATGGATGGCTACAACTATACAGGGCTTCTTCCAGCCCTGTAACTCTGTCAGTCTGCTAGGACAGCCCTCATGGTCTGAATCCTAAAACCACAGATCACCTGCTTCAAGAGCATCTACTGAGGATGTTGCCCTCAGCCTTTCCTGGCCAAGGTTTGCCTCAGTTCTCTTCTGGACTTTAGAAAAGGAAAGTCCAGACCTTCCTGTGTTGTTCCAAGAATCATCTCTCTGTAAAATGAGGAAGATTTTTTTCTAATATTTTTCCTTGACACCTTTTTCAGAACATTAACAGTTTTTTCTTGCCCTGTTTTCAGTGGGCATAGGGAATATTTGGATTACCGCTGTCTCCAGAGAAATCTTCATTGTGGAAGTTATTTTTTCTACCTGTTCTCCCTTCTCTTTTTCTTAGACCAAACATCCTGCATTCTTCCATCAGTTTTTCAAACAGTTCCTGGAAGTGGTCATATGACACTGAACTGAGAGACAAATACCTCATGTTTCCAGTCATGGATGAATGAAGGAGGTGAGAAACTGAAATTCAAATAATTTCATCAAAAAGAAATCCAAAGCCATGAAGGAATTTCCTAGAACGTCATAGAGAAACATTTTCCGAAAGAGGTGAATGAGTGAAGAAGATCCTCCATGGAACCTGCTGCTGAAGCAGATGTTGAGCACTGCATGCTGCACCTCTCAGCCATGGAAGAATCTTACTTTCGGACAAAACCAGGATTTGGTTAGATACAGCATGTACAGAATAATTCTAGAATATTTTAGAAAACTGTGGGATTACTTCTGTACTTCAGTAAGCAGTTACAGATGTCTTACTCCATAATTGATCATTATGCCAATTTGCACAATGCTGAATGCAGATAATTAATGTCACACATTGGCTGATTCATAACACTTGCAGAGATACAATATAAAAATTATATTGGTACAGTAAACTCTGGTAGAGTGTGTGAGGTTGTCTGCTCACATATGATTAATAAATATGTTAACACTTTGCAACACATTGTATGCTGCAAAACACCTCATTTTCTCCTAACATGGCCCCTCCTCGTCCTGCAAAGATTACCTGTATCTTCTCAGTAATCTGCAGCTGAGTCACCAAACAGCCTTTTTTAAAAAAAGCTACACTTAAATAAAGATTTAGGTTGTTTCCCTGGCTGGTAATTTGTGGCACATTCCTGTGAGGCACTCACTCATTAGTGGCTGCTAATATTTCCCCTTGAATTCCCAAACATGAATCATGCTCTTTCGAGCACATTAGCAGGAAGATGGCAGTTGCCCAGGAGAAAAGCAAGTCCTGGAAGAGAGGGAAAGTAATGGTAAGGGAAGTCTCCATATTGTCTGAGGTCATTGAAGTTACGAAAAATAAAAAGCCCATTGAACAGAAAGCACAAACCAGACCACACAACCCCCACACTTCCTCTCAAGGGCGACACTCTTGAGAACTGGGCTTGGAGCCATAAACTGATCAAGAGAGTACAAGCCCTGCATGAGAACAAGTCCAGCCAGGAAAGGTTATCTGTGCAGTGTCCACCCTGAACTGAGCCAGAGACAAGCTCTGTGTCTTGCTTATCAGAGTCAGACAATGCAGTGTCTTGCTTATCAGAGTCCCTCAACCTGGGAGATTAGTGCAATATCTAAATAAATACCTATGTATTTAATAGGGATATCTAAGTTATCTAAGTAACAGCCAGACATACTGCAGCATGGCTGGAATTTCTGCAAAGGGATTCAAAGAGGAGCAACTGCAATAAAGGAGAGTGATGTCACCCTGCACACTGCAGAGAGAGTGGATCCGTGGTGAGCTGGGGACACCAGGTGCTTAATCTGTGTTTTGCCCCAGATTTTCTGGTGACTTCAGGAGAGCCATTTCCTCACACACACTCAGTAAAATTCAAGAAGTGGTTTCAGACACATTTGCATCATGCTGTCTCTTACCATGACTGTGATCTCCACCAACACATTCAATTCTAGGAATTGCTTTAGCTCCCAGAACATTGCTGGAAAGGCCTCCATCAGACCTGCATGTTACAGGTATGAGGGCTGCTTCATCGATGCCCCGTGCTAGGGGGAGACGCTGATGTGCCCGTTCCATGCTAAGGGAGAAGCCATCCCTAATGTCCTGCAGAAACTGGCTTACCTGAGTCCCTTCAGTTGCTGTGTCATTCCTGAGGGAATGTCAGGTGATGTTCCCACTTCCCTGCAAGGAACTGGCTCACAACATCTGTGCTGCTTATGGAAAGCTGCACCAGCAGGAACTGTGGAAATCTCACTCACATGGATTCATCCAGTACTTCAGGCCCATTGGGAGACACACTGATATTTACAAGGATGCTTCCTTGCTTGCTTTGTCAGAGCAGGGGCTAGGAAGAGCATGTCCTGACTGTATACCTGTGGGTTTGTGGAGCTGACAAGGTAATCTGAGATGCTCTAAGGGCTTTTTTGGTTTGTTTCCCAGGGATGAATACTTGGTCCACATACGAGCCTTGCCATGGCCAGCCACTTCCCTCCTGCAGGGTGGCCAGCAGGTCACTGCGAGGAACTTGGAGAATGCCAGACAGTTCCTAGAAATGCCACTGGAATTTTGAATCACCTTATCACCTTCTACTCTATTGCATACATTAAAGGGAAGAAGCCAGACAAGACTGATACAGATCTTTCATTCAGGAAAATCACCATAAATGAAACCACACCTCCACTATGAGGACCCTCAGCAACCAGGAGCCCTTTGCTTGCTACTGGCAGCTCTTTGGTGACTCCATTTTACAGCAGGACCAGCCCTTTGGGGGGCACCAAGCTGCTGTGGTAGCAGCAGAACTGGACTTGCCACAGAAAATGTCTGGCCGTGTTCAGTTTTTCATCCTGGGGTGCCTGGGTGGATCTATGCCTGAGAATTTGTTTTGTTTATAACCCAGCAGTGGAGGGTGAAGTTAAAATGTTGGTGGGAGCACTAAGACCAAGGCTATCAGTGGTGCTAATCTTTTAAAATGTGGGATGTTTGTGATGTTCATCAGTAGGGACATTACTGAGCTACATCCTTTTTTTATTTCCTACCTCTGTAAATTTTCCCAAGAAATCTGTTTCTGTCTGTGCCTGTAAAACACTGCATAAAGCTATGGTTTATGCCTCAAGGCTGTTGGAAGGATACTACCTCCATCAGTGATGAGGGTTGCACAATTTTTTTAACCAGGAGAAGCCAATGTTTTCGAGTACTTGCTCCTCAGCAGCCCCTACTGATCAGTCACATACTCTACACCAGGACACATTTTGCCAAAATAACCTCATTTATATGCTAAATGTCCTTAAACTAAGTGCCCTACAGGAATTCTGGCCTTCTGCCTTCCAATTTGCTCCTCTTCTATTTTATTCAATGTCCAAAGTCATTCTTCACAGATGTCATTTTGCTTCCAAGCAATTGCCCTTGTGCTCCAATTTCTAAGAATAAAAGTGAATTCTGGCAGCGTAACATTTCTGAGAAATCCCCAGTAGTGGAAAAGTAGCTGGGGGGGAGAACAGAGAGGAAGGAAAACTCAGTCATGAGGAACAACTATGAACAGCAAGACAGACTGTGGGTAGGAAAAAAACTATGTCAAAGACGGTAAAACAGGAATTCTCTGCTGTAAGTACATTTTTGTTATATTTGGTGTTTTAAAAAAAAGTTTAAAAGTCTGCTTCAGTTATTTCCAAGCATCAGACAAGTGGCAGCAGGTAGCACCTGCCCTCAAGGTCGGTTAAAACATTGAAGTAACTCAGAGTAAATATGTGTCCAGTCTCTCTGGCACCTGGAGGAAACATCCCCTGCACTGTGGTCTGATCACCCTGGGAACTTTCCATCTGTTTGTCTTTATTTGGTGTTTTAATGGCACAATTGCTGATGATCACAAGGCTGGGGATAGTGCAGGGGCGTTTTGGCATTGCAGCCAGGAGACAGGGGGATGTCTGTGCCTGCAGGAGGGGGTGGTCACTGCTGTCACCCCCAGAGGGGACCCACACCTGTCACCGGGCTGTGGCACCATGTGGTGATGTCAGCTGTCCCTCTGGTTGTGTTTGGTGTGAAAAATGGGTGAATGAGGGCCATTAGAGTTCCTGCTTCAGAGCCCTCGAAGAGCTCAGGGACTCGAGAGCTGCTGCCACGTCTTGAACTGAACCTCTCTGGAGCAGGGGAAGTTCGTGGCAGGTTCCTGCCCTGATCCTCCCGGTGGGACAAAGCCGGGACACTGTCAGGGAATGGTGCTCAGCAAGGAGGTTTAGAAATGTTTAGGAAGAGAACATTCCCCTGAGTAACTCCAGCTGAAGTGGTGGGGGCGGTCTGCAGGTGGTGCTGGGGTGGGCAGGGAGGATGCAGACCCCCAGCTCCTGCCGAGAGCAGCTCCAGGCTCGTGCCCTCCTTATCTCCCATCCTGCTGTCCACTTTTCCCGTGTTGTGAGGGATCCTTTGCCAAACGAGCCCACGGGGCATCCCTGCTCCCCCCACCCCACTAATCTGTTAAGGCACTTGGGTAGTAAACAATTTCCTAATGAGCTGTCACTAACTGTACCACTGTCCTGCTGCCTTCGCCCCTCTCCCTGCCACTTCTTCATCAAATACAGAATACTTATATGGGTTTATATGGAAGAAAATCAGGAACCTTCACACACTACTGGAAATGTTTGTCATGCCCTGAGGGCACCAATAGTCCATGACAGCCCTGCCATGGCCCACTGCCCCCCAGGGCTGTCAGTCCCTGCCCCAGCGATTTTGTGGGATGCCAATCGCCCCTTGCCTGGCTGTTGGCCCCACAAATGAGCTCCAAGGAACGAGCTGGGCAGTGAGCATGAAGGTGTTAGAGAAAAACCAGGCTCCTGCTGTGCTGCAGAGCTCAGTTCCTCAGATGGTCGCTGGGTAGCAGCACAAAGAACAGAATTCAGCTTTACCTCCGCTGTTCAGGCAATAGATGTGACCAAGAGCAGGGCAGAGAGCCAAGCAAATAACCAGGTCTCAGTAACAAAAAGAAATCCAGCCTGCCTTTCTCTGATTGAAGAATCCCTGCTGAGATAAATGCTCCAATCCATCACTTCTCTGGAACGGGAGCTGAAAAGTGGGTCAGATCCTGCTGCTGGCAGTGTCGCATTTAGGGAGGTCTCTGCTAGGAGCTGACAAACGACTGGAGTGGTCAGAAAAAATCAACTTTGCTTCTCACAGCAGAGTTCACTGAAATCATGGCCCCTGCAGGGAGGAGGATAGTGGTGGACAGGCAAGAGGGGTGGGTGGCAGCAGGAGGCAGCACATGTAGAACCCCACAGCCAGCCCAGGTTTTGCTGAACTCTGTTCCAAAGTCACCCTTGTTGGCATCTGTGTCCTCATGCCACCTTTTCCTCGGGTGCATTGCTGGTGTCTTTTTCCCTGAGGTGGGGAACTTTTTCCTCTTCCATCCTTAACAAGCAAGGAAACGTACAGAAGGAAAGCTGAACAAAGTTTAACTTAATTGCCAAATGGGAAAGCTTAGAGGTTTTTAAAACTGTTTGGTTTATATAAGAACTTATTGGAAACTGGCACAAACAAGTGCCTATCTGCTCTGAGATAGCAGAGCAGATGTGACAGAGTGGAAAAGCCTCTTCCCTGCCAAAGTATTTGCTGGAGATTTGATAACAAGGTGCCATTGTATAACAGTAGGTAAAGGTCCAGAGTAGAAAGGAGAAAGAGAAGAGGCCTCCAGGCAGTGCAGGGCTCTGCCTTTGTGGGCTGCAGCTCCTCCACCAAACCTCCTGCCTGCAGACAGCAGGTAGAGCTGGTTAGACTCAGCAGGAAGGCAGCAGCCAACTCTCCTGTGCTGTTTTCCTTCTCTGCAAAGAGTGACAGATTGTCTTGTCCCTTTATTCCTGTTAAAAGGCTGGAATCTCATTCTAGCTTCTCTGCACTGCTGGGGAGAACATTAAATTCAGCACTCCAAATGCACACTTATAATCTGAATCAAGATGTGAAACTTAAGACAAGAGCTTCAATTTTTAATATTGGTACTGACAAGCTTTCAATATTTCCTGTGAATTTCATTCATCCCTGTCATGTTTCCACTAGATACTAATACTGTGTGTTCTACAATATTAATAACTGAATGTTTTGGAAACACAGTTGGTTTGGAATGGTGGCTATTGAATAAAATTTCAAATTGCATCATTTCACTATAAATCCTAAACACATAAAGCAGCCTATGACCCACCCTCAAAAGTGATGCTCTTATTTGTTTTGGTTCTGAAACGAGAAACAGCTGGTTTTCTGTAGCTAAGGGAGGATGGGAATGTTTGGGCTGCATTCTCTTGTTCTCAAAACTCACCTGCTGCTTTTTTTCCTCTACCAAAGAAAACTCACCAAAAATTATTCGGACACTGAAAACACATCAAGGCAATAACTGCCTCTTTATCCTGGCATGGAAACAAGTTTCCCACAATCCCCCCAAAGCAGTGTTCAAATTCAAAATTCACGTTCAGTCAAAATCAATCCCTAATTGCATGAAGGATGTACTTGAAGTCACACCTTCTTAAAAAGAAAACAAATTTAAATGGCAATTTATCTTAGCAACCTTTACAAAGCTCATGTGAGCGGACAGGTTTGATCAAATAAGAGAAATGCTTTAACCATGCCAATGGCATCTCAGTTCCTTTCTCCACTCCAAGTTGCTATCAATTGTTATTTCACAACAAGGTTTAAAGAGATACTGGAACCTTGAAGTTCCCTTTAGCTACCCACATGCTTTTATTCTGCAAGGCTTTACTCGTGCCCTCCCAGCAGCCTCCCCACTGGTGGCCACAGGCCGTGGGTGCTTTCATTTATCACAGCCAGCCTGAAACCCAGTGCCTGAGACAGCACAGCCAGGAACCGCTCTCCTCATCTCCCCTCTCCCCTCCTGCTACCCTTTTCCAACAGAGCTGCTTTTAGCTCATTTATCTGCCTGTTGGGGCGATATGTAATCAGAGCAGGAGTCCTGATGGGAAATACAAAGTGATTCTTTAGAGGGGTTGGCTTTGAAAGCTGCTCTGGGTGCTGACCAAGAGTGTTACAGCTGCCCCTTTCATTTGCTTTGCCTTCTGCCCTGAGCCTGTCAGCACCAAACAGGAAGAGCTTCTGGGATGTTCACAGGCCATCTTGCTTTAGTGAAATCTGGCAGTATTTACGTCAGTACAGGATGGTCATTTGATGTGAGGCTCAGGACACAGACTGACTCCTCCACCCCACTGTTCAGGGGACCCTGGTCTAGTGTTGCTATAGCACCACAGAGACCAAAGTCCCCACCCCCTGTCTGAGAAAAGGTCCCATCCCTCTCTAATGCCAGCACTACCCAAAGACTGAAAAAAAAAATTCACTTCTTCATTAGGATAAGTAGAGCCAGACTCTAAGTCCTAATTAATGACACCTGTACAGTAACACTGAAATTGGCTTTATCCCAGGTCTGCACTCCCCAAAGGACTTCAGCTGCTGAGGGCAGAGAGATGCCCCTTGGAACCAAGACGAAGGGAAAAGTCCTGCCACACATCCTCCCACAAAATTCTTCTTAGTTATATTTAGTTCTCCACATCTGCTTCTATGTCCTCTTATGCAATCTAATCCTGTTATTAATCGTCTTTATTGTAATGAGAACAAAAAAAATTTATTCCTGAGTTTGGATTCTGAAAATACTTTTTTCCATGCAAAGGAGGCCAAGTAACTGGGTAACATGGAGCTCTCCTACCATGAAGGTGGATGAAATGCTCCAGAATTCATCTACACACAAAAACCAGCTGGTGGAAGTGCAAATACAAACCGGAAAGAGGGAGGGATGAAAGCAGCCAGTGGGCCAGTGCAGGAATACCTACAGCAAAGCAGGCAACTGCAAACAGACCCCTAAAGCACTAAAGCCCTTCTGCTTTGCTGACTGAAATGAGCCCATCACCATCTGCTCCACATCAGGGCAGGATTAACTGGGTCAGCGCAGCAGATGCCAGAGTCAGTGTATTCCAAGATACATCATTTTTGTGGTTAGTTTCAGAAATAAGTTTGCTTCTAAAAGAAAAAAGACCCAACCCTTCATTCTAGGTAAAAGGCTAGAAACTCATAGCAGGAGGTAAGGAGCCACGGAGAGGTAACAGGTGCTTCACACTCACCAGGCTGCACTGAAAGTTGAATTGTTTGGGTTCTGAGTTACCACTGGCACAAACTGAGGGAACTGCAAAGCCAGGAACAGCATCAGCCTCGTGGGAGCCCACACACACATGCAAACTCATTCTCTGTAGGAACAGTCATTCTTGAAAACGCAGCTATGGAAGCAAGAAGATGTCTGAGTTGTGACTAAGATTTGACTTCGGGGTGCTTATTCCAGCCTTTCATACTTGGTGCAAAAATCAGGCAGGAAAAAGACCCTGAGGGCCAAAAAAACCATGCACAATTCCTTAATGATTCAACTGGTAAAAGCAATTGCCTGGCAAATAGAATCCCCAAACTTCCTCTGATTTGTACAAGGCACTAATTTGGGTTTGGTATTTGCAAGAGCCATAAAAGATACTTCTTCATACACCTCAAAAAAGGAGTGGAATCCTAGGAATGAGCACTCCAGTCCAAGACAGTTACCAGTTCTTGTGACAGCCAGCTAGCACTATGCATGATGTAAGACAAAAGCTTCAGATTCCTTCAAATGCTTGATTTAAACTGAAGCACTTAACAATGCCATATGTCAGCAAAGAACTGACTCACAATTCTTTTAGTACAAAGAATCTTTTTTACATCAGATTCTCAGTTATTTCTCTCACAAGACAGAAATAAAACAAGCAACTTCACATTACAGAGCTCATCACTCAGAGACAAGGATCTGTTGATACTCACACTGATCATTAAAAAAATGTTTTACAACATAAAATGGCATTGAAGATTCCAGACAAGCTACTCTGAGGGGCTGGGAGATGATTCTTTACATGTGATTCCATCCTGGAAGTTCGGAACCATTTTTATTTTAGTGATTAAAATTTTACTAGTGTGCCTGCATGCACCCACATACTTCAGTAACATAAACACCAAGCAAATATGGAAGAAGCAGCACTGGATAATCTGGTAGGATTAAGGGCAAAAAATGCAAAGTGCAATTTATCTCCCTGCTGCCAGTACTAGTATTTGCCTTTCTTGTTTTTCCAGAATTCAGGTGACAAGCCTGTATATAAACAACCATGCAAACCCCAGTGGGGATTACATGGTGAGGAACCCCTTCTGTGCTTTGAGCACGTGCTGAGAACGGGCACTACCAGGATACAAGGGCAACCTCAGACAAGCAACACACACAGCACATTCACCAAAGATATTGCAGACAGGTTGCTCAGGTTAGCAACTCTGGCACTGAAAGGAAATGCCTTTTGCTCAGAAAGAACAAAGGCATAACATATATTCTTTATTTTTAAAAAGATAACAAAAAAAAAAGCAGAAAATCTTGAGCAGAATGTAGGTAAAAATGTCTTTTGGAAACAATTCTCTGAAGTACCCATGCTGCAGGAGCCCACGTCAATCCTCTCTCACATGTTTCTTTTTTTACAAGATTTAAATCACAATAGTCAGTTCTGCCTCATGAAATGAGCTTCTCTGAAGCCTGAGTTGACAGCATGTGATATAAGCTTAGTATTGTCTAGTAAGTATACAGTAACTTATTTTCAGAAATTATTACCCTGGAGACTGTTTAATTCCCAGCATTACACATCTGAGCATCTCCACGACCTGAGGAAAATTAAGAACGGGGGAAAAAGAGTAAGATAAAAATAACCTGAAATAAAAAGTTTCAAAAATGGTAAGTTATGGGGGAAAAAAAGTAGTAGATACACAAGAAAGAAAGGTGCCTTTCCCCCCCCCCCCCAATTTATCTTTTCTCAAAGAACGGCAGTTTAGTCCTCCTTAAAGAAAGCTCCACGGAAAAAGGAGATAAATAAATCTCCCAGGAACTCAGTTCCCACTCCAGCCTACCTCTTTTGAAATATACATTCTTCCTTATATTTATTTATGCCTATTGCCCTCAGCCATCCAGTCTCTAAAATGCTTTTCCATCAAGCTTCTGTCTTTCCAGTCACCAACATTTACAGTGGGGATGATTTTCTGTGGCTTCAACCACTGAACAAAACGCTTCATTTCCAGGTAACTGCTGTGTTCACTGTAAGGAATCCCTGAAATAAAAACAAATCACAGCCATCTGTCAGTCTACTTAGCTTCCTCCAAGCCTTCCAGCTAAGAAATACTTTTGATAAAAGGGTTTTTTCAATTCCTATTTAGGATCCAAAGTTTATAGCTAAGGTAAAACAACCGCCCACACACATCAATTTTCCTTCTAGGAAAATTACCTTGCATTAAGTCACCAAGTCATTCATCAGTGCAAACTAAGCAACATCAAGGACCTGGTTAAAGGAATGTTAAGGGATTTAGCTCCACCCATTAGTAAGAACAGAGAGGGAGACAGAGTCTCTCAGAAACAAGTAAGTCATGGAATGAAATCTCAGCTCTGGAACTGCACTGCCACCAGCATCGGTCAGGTCAAGAGTCCATCCCTGAAATCTCTACCTGTATCAGATTAAAGCCTTTATTTGCACGAGGAGGACAGGTGCAAAATGTAAGTAAAAATCTGCTTTTATGGTGTTCTCAATTACTCATTTCACAGATCTCTTCTGAAGATTTCTGTTCCATTTCTCAAAGAGTTACCAGAAAATGCAGCAGTTAGCAAAATCAGTAGGAGTTTCCAGAATTAAAATAGGAAAAGCAACCACACAAAGCTAAATGCACTGAATCTTTGCCACTCTTATACCATATATAGTGATTTTTCCTCTTGTGTGAGGCTTGATATCCTCCAGAGAAAGGCATGAATCAGAGTAGGTCCACCCCGTAGGTTTGAAAGCCAGAACTTGATCAAAATCCTCAGAAAACTTATTCAAGTGATCTTGCAAGCCCTGTGGAAAAAAATTGCATATACTTAATCCCATTAAAGAGCTAATTAGACTAAAGGCTGGCCATTTCATGATGGAGAGGCTTCAGACTACATTTTATTTTCATGTGCTGGTATTTTTTAACTTTAAGTCTCATCTACCTTGAAATTATTAATGATAAATATTGACATTTGCAAAACAACTTGTCCCTTAGGATCTCAGTTCCTTCACCTGAATTAAGCACACACGAACAGCTATGCATTACAGATTAGAACACATAAGGAATAATCACACCCTCTTATAAATCTTGCTCCACAAATCATTCCTTTCCTCCTCTAAGCTGGAGGTCAGCAGCTGAGTGGAAATAGAAGATGGTGAAATGCTGCTTCAGTGCAAAATCATCTGGTTAATTTGCAGTGCCGCAGAGACCATGACACCTGCTTATGCCCAGAAGTAACCAGAGTTAAATAAGCTACCCCCAAAAAAGTACAGCATGCCAGTGCACAAGCTGAGTATTGCTGTGAGCACTAAACCATGTTTTACCACCTCTCCAAAATAGGAAGGAAACCACCTCTCATCTTTTCACTCTAAAAAGAATATTACCTTGAAAAAGTTTCCAAGTATAAGGAATGTACAATCCTATTCCTGGATAAAGTGAAGTCAGTATTGCTTCAAGTTAAAAATAGAAAATCAATTTCACATGTCCTGTATAAAATCTTACAGTCAAATTCCTAATTTGAAAGCCCCACAAGGTTACAGAACTCAAAATCATAAAGTTTATATAAGCAGGAGAGAGAAGAATAGAAAACAAAGACTGATTAAAAAAGGGGGGCAGAGGGGGATAGATGGGCTGTGAGAGAACATTAACCAACCTGTCAGACAGCTGACAACTATAAAACAGGGCAGCAGAAAGCTGCCTGTGAGACTGCCACATTCAACAACACCTTCAGTACAATGTCCAGTAGCAACACACAGAATCCATCAAACCAGGTACATAAAAGAATTTTTAAAACCATACCACAGCACGCATTTCATTCAGCAACAGGAATTATGGCTCTCTGCTGTGACTCTGAATACACTGTGACTGTTCAGTCCTCACTTGATTAAAGGTATAACTGTAGCAGCCTAATTCTCCTTCACACTTCATTCTGGGAGGATTAACATAGCTTAAGGTAATTATTCACGTATTTGCTCCCCTTGCTCTAATGAAATCTAAATATGGTAGTTCAGATGCAATGATTATTATATTAACAATGGTAATCTGCTTTTCAATTTTGTTATAAATCAAGTGCGCAACACTCACATTAAGGATGCTATTTCAATCTCATACAAAAATTCTTTGTGCATTTCAATCACAAGCACTTCTGAAAGTCTCACCTCAGTGCCAGTACAAGACCTTGCTGAGTTAAACAAAATGAAAGAGATTCATAGACCCACAGAGCCCAGTTCCCTGGAAATTTCCCACCACATAGTCAAGTGGCAAAGGCCTCAAATTTTGAGTTACAAAAAATTGTTTGTTGCAAAAGATGGCCTCTTTCCCCAAAACAAATTACAACAGTGTTTACTCATAACAAGTCCATTTTAAATACACATTCCAATTTCTTCGTTTATTGCTTTAGCCAAGACTGCTCTAAACCTTCATCCTTTTAAAATGGAAAATATTTCACTGCTACACCAACCTCCTTCAATCACCATGACAGCCTGTTATTCAGAGTGTCACTAGAGTCAGCAGTGTACACAAACAGATTCCATAAGGTAGGAAAAGACTCAAACATGATTAAATATTTAATTTACCACCAGCCGTAACACCACTTAAACTCATCTGGCTTATTCAAGAACAGCCATTTGTCAGTACCTACAGCAACCAAATACTGCAGTGAAGTACCATATCTCTGATTTTTTTTTTTTAATATTTTCTTAATACATATCAAATCCAAAAGTAGGATAAATGATCACATGAACTCAACTTTAAGCATTTAAAATTCTCCACATTTTACTGACAATACATTCTACCCAGGCACTCCTCTAGCTGCTGGCCTCTTTGGAAGATTGGCACTCTGGAAGCCCCCAGCATGCCCAGCTTACATGCACACATTACTAATGATGGCATGAGACCACACTCAGCTTCACACCTGAGGGCACAGCCCCAGTGCAGAGGGCCCTGCTGTTAGACCAGGACTCTCATCCACAAAATCACTGTGCCTTTCATCTTTCCAGGCCCTTTTCAGGGTCCAGGCATGGCTTTTGTCACACTGTAGATTTGGCTAGACCCTTCTGATCTCAGAGTTGAGACCCTGCATACAACGGCCTCCCTCTGGGAAGTAAAGCTGTCCTTGAGGGTACCAGCACCCCCTGAAAGTCCAACTATGTGAGTATCCATGCATGCTGGGACAGGTGACTTAGCAACCCAGAAACCTGCAGAAGAAACTAAAATAAATTGCTGTTTAAGACAACACAACACATTAAAAATAAATCCATACATATTTCCATAACTCATTTTCTGCTCCTCTGTGGAAACATCATGGAACAAAGTCAAAGCATTAAGATACTAAGTTCCATCTCCTGCAGCTCCATCCAAATCATATAGCCTTTTTTATGCCTTTTTAGGTCAACTCTGACCTTGACTAGTCCTGAAGCTAAATACCATCTTGCTCTGAAGGATTTGCTTGAGATGGCACAGCACGCCTGAAGCAAAACAGGAAAATGAATCTAAGTCTGTAAGGCATAAAAAACCACTGTTTTTCTCTTTCCTCCAGCTTACCTTTAACCTAGAGCCTGCTGCTTTACCTTACTGCCCTTCAGTATTTTGTAGTCTATTTTGTATAACCTAGGAATTAGTCACATTTCCAAACTAAGAAATTCCCAGAAAAAATGCTCAACAACAAAAACTCAGTGTTTCAAATCTCAACCAAATACGTATTTGAAATCTAACTAGATTAAATAACATTTTAAAACTAACTGGTTTATGCGGTTTTGCTACGAATATTAGAGAAGATTGTGTGTGGAAAAACTAAAGCTACATGCAATATGAGGTGACCCACAGTTCACTCAGTGCATATATTGGTTTACGTTCAAGTTTTCACTGATTTTCAAATAACCTTATCTACAGTGTAAATCATCAGCCCAGAGAGCGAACATTCTTTTAAAAGACAAAAATATGGCTATAAATACATTGGAAATCAGACACCTGACTGGTAGTTGGCCATGTTCATAGGCTACCTCAAAACAGAGGGTCACAGGCAGAAAATCTTCTTAGTCTTTTTCTACACTGGACCAGGTAAAAGACAGGCTGAAAACAGGGACTCCATGTCACAGTTTATTAATTGCTAATAGGACGGATCAGGCAGTCATTACATAAATCTACTTCAAAAAGGCCTGCAAAGAGCAGGTCTTTGAACAAGCCTCACCTTATCTGGTACAAGCACCACATCATGTTTGGAGAAGTTATTAATCTTTAATTGCATTTCATTTTCAATGTATTGCTACATGTCAAAGCTCCACTAAATAAATACGATCCGACAAGAGGTTAAAAAGCACCAAACACAGCACTGGTTGGGAGGAGCCCAGAGAATTTTAGTAGCAGGTTCATCAACAGAGTCCTTTTTCTGAACTTACCTTAAAATTAATTTGCATCATGGGAAGAACATGAAGCAAAGTACCCTTCCAGTCCACACTGATGAGGGCATTAACAGTTGCTGACTCCAAGCACTGCAGGGTTTTGTACTTGTCACGGGACATACTTGCTTTTGAGCCCAGAACTTCAGCAATTGCTTTAGGATTCATAAGGAAGAAATCGGTTCACTAAAATGGTAAGAGTTCTATTTTGGCTTGTCTGGTAGATAGTCCTGAGTAATGTACAAGATCATTTTTACTATTAGAAAAGAAATCCATATTTAACAGGTCATGGTGTTTCATAATCTAACATTAAGAAGAGAAACCTGTAATGGCTGTTAAAAACCTTTGTCCCCTACATTTTAGCAGCAGAATTTTGTATGACAATTGGAAAGAGAAGGAAAAGTACCTGGATAAATTCCAAGTCACATTTCTTTGGCAGAATGTTACTGAAGTGAACTGGTGTTTATTCCAAAGATACCAGAAACGTGCAGCTTTTGGAATATGTGACAGTCAACATTAAAGACAGACTAAATTTCAGTAAAAGTAAACCTTGTATCGATGACCTTAAATATACACAAAAGCACAAATGGTACACAGCAGCCTGCTCTAAAGCAGACATTTGGGCAATCATGTTGGTTCCTGGTGCTGTAACTGAGTGAAGCATACCACACAAATCTTCATTTAGTCAGAAAAGATAGATAATACAAACCTGGAAGAAAAAACTCAAAACAGAAGCCTAAGAATAACATCCCTTCGCTTTTTCTTGACAACATGAACTTATTAACAATAAAAATGTCATAAAGACCTAATTTATTTATTTTATTAATTATCTCTAGTAGTTTTCTCACCACAATCAATTAAATAGGTTCATACATTTAGTATCCAAACTGGCCACCTGTATATTCAGTGGGGGGGAGGGAGGTTATAAACATGGGTGAACACTATTTCTTTCAGAAAGTTAAAACTTACTGATTAGAAAACTAAAAGACATAGCAGGAGGATTATTTAATACATTTAATTTCTTTACACAGTATCTGAACATTCAGACTAAATGACCTTTTATACCTTCAAGAAAGCAACCTTCTAAAACTAAATTAGATATTTATTTAGACATTTGATTCAGTACACTTCTTATACATACCTAAAAAGACTTTTTCTTTTCCAATGGAATAAGTGCCACAGACAACCAGAGTTCGTGGGTTTAAAGTCACTGTCTCAAAGGCAATGTTGACAGCAAACTGGATAACCTCTTGTTGGGAAGGAAAAGTGTACTCAGGGCTACAGTATCTGGGGCATGGAAACAAAATATACCACTTTGTTACAAAAGATAAAAGACATCTGAAATTACCAAAAAGGCCCTCCAGACTGCATGTACACAGTAAGTGAAAAAGACATTACTCTTCCACATAATTTCAGTCTGTTAGAAACACTGAGGTGCGCAGATGAAATTGTTGCAACAAAAATTACATTGAGCACATGTGTTTTCTCTACAACTATTCACTCTTTGGCACTGAATTCTACATTTTCTTCTTCATAAATACCAAATGCTCTTGCAAGCTAGATATTTGTATCACATCCTAATTATATTCTTATGTCTATTTTTTGTCATACATACAAACCATAATATAAGGCATTACTCATTCACAGAAACATATGGAACAGAAATGAAAGTCTGCAGCTGGGCATTAGTCATCATTCACACAAAAACAATTTTATACACATGAGTCAGAGAAAGGTCTAATGAAAATCTCCAAAACTGCTTCAACCACGTGGCACTCTTTCACCTTTGAATTCTTCCACACCTCTTTTTGTAATAGAGTTGAATCCACTGAAAACCAGTGTTCCATAAATCTCTTGTTTTAGAGCTGAACATTTAAATGTATGAATTTCGACACCCAGAATTTAATATTACTTATAAATAATAGGGTTATCTCAGAAAATACTTCAGCACGTTTTCCACCACCCATTTTCATACTCTCATGCAACAGCATAACCAATGAACAAGCTGTACATACATGGGCTTTTAATAAATATCTGCTTTTGTTCAACACTAAACAGAACTAAGAAGTGTTATCACAGCAATGTCATTTAGACTTACATTTATTTGGTTCATATAAAGTCTTACTAAACTGAAAAGAGTAAGAGTAAACTGAAAAAAAAAATTCCATTTCCAGACAACTTACGTGGTATCAAGGTAAAGGGTGTGGACTTGCTGACCCATCAGAGCAGGGTAGCGCTCCATGGAAGGGTCTGCCCTGAAGTCCCCTGTATGCAGAATAACAGTCCCACTTGGCAGGTAGAAAAGGATCATTGCTGCACCTGGACAACTGAAACAAACAAACAAACAAAAAAAAACCCCACAAAAGTTATGTCAACTCTCTATACTGTTACACTGCCTTAAGAGACAGACCACCCCGCAGTAGCTGCAGGGCGTGCAGAACAGCATTTTAAATCATAGCTACTATGCAGACAAATTTAGCTAGAAATTCCTGATTTCTAAATGAATTCTGCAGCTAATCCTATGGCCATAGACAAGCTTCACCTGAATTCTCACCTGAGAGGGGAAGAAGAAACAAAAATCCCACATCAACAGTAAAGCAGTCAAACATTAACTGCCTTTTTGGGATGCCCCACCTTCTAGGCATGACAAAGATGCTGCCTCAGTTGCAATCACTCTATTATTTTATTCAAAGGGGAAACAGCACCCCAAAGAAAAGCAGCATTCTTGTTCAGGAGAAACAGAATTGTATTACTGCAGATTCATCTTCCTTCCTGCAGGACTTACTGGAGCATTTTCTTTTAAATTCTATTTGCAGATTTTAAATGTTGTCCTAGATCCAGAACTCCCTGGTTATAAATACAACTCCCTTACTGGTGACAGTGAATCCACTGCACTTTCTGCAGTTGCTTGCCAAAGCCTTCTGAAGGGCAAGAGTTCAGACTGGAAAATCTGAGTGGGACTGTTTTAGATATCAATAGTCTGCAAAGGGTAAATGAAATCTCAAAAAAGGAAAAACTGTCATGAATCAGAACTAAAATGACAGAACTGGTGAAGTCTTCAAGAAGCTGAACTTTGTAGCTAAGGTATGTAAGCCTTTTAAATTGGAGTAGAGAATCAGAGAGATAAACAGGAAAAATGAGAAGTATACAAATTACATAAGCAACAAGGCTTCCTTCATTCGTAGAGAGGTTCTCAGAGGACTTCATGGAGTCTTATCTCTCCAAATATAAACAAATCCTACACTAAGTAATATTCAAACCAGCTGTGACACAATCCTGCATTTCAATATATGTACTGCAGGGAAGGATTCTTCCTCTAGCTATGGTCAAATAAGATATAAGAGGCAGAACAACAGGAGGACAGGGCTGGAAGTGAGGTGCTACTGAACCTTAAATCCAGCATTGCCACAGAGTGCCAGTGTAACAGACAAAAATCTCACTCTAAATCACTAAATTCAGTAGAAGTCTTGTCCAGATTTCAACAGCATCTTCTTCAAAGTCCAATTTTCAAAACATTGGCTAGACTGTATCTCTCACAGAACCCAAAGTACCACATTGTTCTTTAGCTCAGGATTTCCCTATCATCAGTTGAAGCTACAGAAACCTAATGCATCTGATCATCAAATCTACTGTGTTCCCAACTAGACACCAAAAACCAAGAAGAGTCCAGATCACTACAAAAATCATTCAACCTCTCAACAAGCATAAAAATTATGGAGCTACTCGTGGTTAACAGAATGTACTTAAAACAAAGTTAAACTAAAATTTTAAAAAGCCTGTTTCATTTTTGAAGATAACTCACCTATTTCAAAAGCTAACTACCTGCAAGAAATTTTCCACCACAAATGCAGTGATACCTACTGATTGGCATCGAGCAACAGCACTTTGATCCCATTGACCACACATTCGGTGTCCATCGGCAGCACGTGGACATACTGCTCCTGGACTCGGAGTTTGCTCTTCACCAGATTGCCAGTTATCTGGAACACAGGAAGGATTTAAAATAGGAACAAAATCTAAAAGAACTATTTGTTCATTTCAGAAACAAAAGCTCTCAAAGCCAGACAGTCTGGCTTAGAGAGAAACTACAAGGTCCTGGGCGTAATCAAGCCTTTCAGTAGCATTTCACTCTCAAAAAGCAAACTGAGAAAAGCTGTCTTCAGAAAGCAAACTTTTAAAAGCCTGTCAACAGGCTATGCATTGGAATCAGAGAGGAGACAAACAAGGGGGAAGAACATCTGTTACAGACTATCAAGTCAAGAGGAGATGGGTAAAGCCTTCTCTAAACAAGTGAAGAAGTTTCCAGGTAACAGGCCCCTGGATCTTATGGAGGACTGCAGTCACTCCAGCTGCAAGGGCAACACAAGACTAAAGCATTCCAGGAAACTTAATCATAAATAGTTTTTTTTAAAGCAAGCTCTGGATGTGTTGATTAGGCAAGGTGCCCTACCATGTTACAAGTAAAGAAGAGCTGGTTGGACACATGACAGCTAATGGCAGTCGTGGCCATTCAGCAGCCTGAAGCACAGGGCAAAAATGCCACTTTCTTAACATGGAGAAGAGATGGCTTAGGCAGAATCTATTTCACACTTCCATCACTGGAGCAGTTATAGAGAAAATAGAGCCAGATTCTTCATGATGCACACAAAAAACCCCAAGCTACAATGTCAAGTTGCAAAAGCAGAAATTTCGAATAGGTTATTAGGTGAAAAAAAAAAAAACAGAGTAGGTAAGCACTGCACCAGGGTGTGAAGAGACTTAGTAAAATCTGGCCTATGCTCAAAATTTGACTGACAAAAGTCTCCCTGCAGTCTAATCTAACTTTGAAGTTATGCCCAAATTGTGCAGGAGATTGGTCTATGTGACCTCTAGGAGATCTTTTAAACTCAATTTTTGTCATGGTATCTAGTCTGGGAAGTTTCACTAAACCTCTTGATCAGTCATATCAGGGCAAGGATTTCTCACAAGCAAAATGCACATTCCCCTGTACATATCCACTGACCCAACAATGGAACCACTGATCTTCTATTTACTTCCATCAGTACAAAAGTGATTACAACTGCATATGGACACGATGGTAT
Organism: Oreocharis arfaki; assembly: GCA_013398015.1. Classification (NCBI taxonomy): domain Eukaryota; kingdom Metazoa; phylum Chordata; class Aves; order Passeriformes; family Paramythiidae; genus Oreocharis; species Oreocharis arfaki. Next base: position 114,212 of record VZRR01014152.1, on the reverse strand, counting down.
CTGGCAATCTCGAAAAACCTTACCTTATTACAGTAGATTGGAAACCTGAAGTTTTTTGTTAGTCCATAGAAGTGGTCAGAGTGAAAATGAGTAAGGAAATAGGCTGTGCAGCCTTCAATTTCTCCATACCGGAAGGCATCAACTGTAAAACCAGTTCCTACAGCAAAAAGGGAAGAGAAGCCACTCACTAAACATGCATAGTTCAGCATCAGCCTCTAATTAGACATTGGTTTTGTTTTCTCTTTCCTTCTTCCCAATTAAAAGCTAATAGTTACTCTGCATACAGCTGAAGGAGCCATTTAAAGATTAACATGTTTTGTGTATCAGTCCACAGTCGCAAAAAGAGATTTTCACTTATTAAAATAAAAATTTCACGAAGTGTTCATACACAAGTTCTTTCAAAGGCCTCCCAAATATGTTGTTCAGCTGCCATCTTGCACAGACAGCAACTGGTTAAGCAAATAAGACACATTTATCTGCATTCAAGTGGTATTTTTGAAAGTTCACATAGATTGAAATCAAATACTAACGTCTTAACACAAAATAAAACACGTAACTTCAGTTTTAGGACAAAAATACAACACTCCAGCCAAAATTAATTAACCTCTACAAGAAACAAGTTATCTCTCACCTGGTATTTTCTTGTAGAAAGGGCATTGTTTTTTTCTTGGTTCTTCACCTGTAGTAGGTAGTTCTTTAAATTTTTTTCTCCACCTTCGTTGGCCACCAGAAGGTACATCTGCAATGGCTCCATTTTTACTTGAACTTTCTGTAACTGCTTCTACATCTTCCACAGACCCCTCAGCCTTCCTTTTTTGCTGTCTGGGCCTCTTTCCATTAGGAGATACTGAAATTGGTGTCTGCTTTTTCTCACTCAAACAAGCCTCTTCTTTGCTTTCCTTCTTTGCTTTGGGTTTTAACCCAAAGAAAACACCAATATCCATTTGTTTAAGTTCTTTGGCAGGGCTGGTTTTAGTGTTCATAGTTGCCAAAGAAAGAGATGGCACTGACTTAGAAGAGACAGGGCTGGGAAAGCACACAGCAGCTGTACTAAGATTTCCTTTTTTCTCCGCTCCTGTCTGCAAACTCTCCTGGTGAGGTGTTTTTTCAATTGCACTGGAAGTCATTTTATCTGTATGAGTTAAAATGTTACTTGGCTCACTTAAAGCACTACTCTTCTGTGTCAGAAGAGAGGCAGCATCTTCTCTGTCCAGCAGTGATGATGTCTCAGTAAAACTCATGTATGCAGAATCCAGAGCACAAGCACCAGCATCTTCTGACCCTGTGGTTCCTGCTTTGGCAGCAGAGGAAATCAACTCTGGCTGTTCAGCCTCCTTGTAACTAGAAGCAAAAGAGGATCCACTGGCTACCACCCCTTGCTGAGGGTCTAGATGGTTCAGTGTATCTACTTCCTCACAGAGGGTTTTTTTAATTACAAAATTTCCCATTTTCCTATGCTCATACTGAGGCTTCCTCTGAAACAGAAGTTCATCCAATGTTTTAAACTCCACAGAATCAGAGTCTTCTTCTTCTGAGTTCTGCACTTCAAATAATTTATTCGGTGATACTTTTACTTTCTCCTCCTCTTCACTTTCCTCAAATGTACTTAGTGGAGAGTAAGAAATTTCACAGTCATTGAAGTCCACTCTTGACTGTAGCAGACTTGGCTGACTTGTATCCTTCTCAATACACAGACCTTTTCCTGTTTCACCCTCTTGAGAGGATGCAAAATCAAAAAATTCAAATTTACAACTATTATCTGTGGTCTGTGGAAGGTGAAGTGTCTGTTGAGGTTTCTGAACACCTGCAAAAAAGGAAGTACTTTCACTGATTATATTTAGAGACTTCATTTGCGGTGAATTCCGTACCATCGATGCACAGTCATCATTTGGGACATGTTTTATTTCATTAGAGGATTTCTCATTCTGTGATGTTTCCCCTGCATGACTTGAGGAACAGCTGGGCTTTACAGCAGTAGAACACATCCCCTTCATCTCCACAGTGTTTCCTGAAGAGTTTACAAGATAATCCCCTGCCCTGTTTACTGCAAGTAGAAAATGGCTGTAACGCTTGTAGTGGGATGGAATGGTGGAGGTGCACAGTAAACCATCAGGACACTCTATGGAAAGAGTTAAGCAGAGGTGCAATGTTAATACCTTTGCAAGTATAGATGGCACAGTTAAAATAAAAATCACATGTGACACAGCATTTGGAGCTTTTTCTTATATATACAACTGCCGAGGGATAGAAGGCCCAAGTAAAAAGCAATTATCAAGCTACCAAGGCCTCCTGCTCTGAGCTTAGAAATGAGAAGCTTCCAGCCTAAAACCAAACAGCTACTGCTCATACAGCACTATGCCTGAATTACACAGCCCATTAACAACAAGAATACTTGACCCTGCTTCAATGCTGTGCTCCTGTAATCACATAGCTTCTAGTTTAGAATTAGCTCAGACTAGTAGCACCAGAAACAGCCAGTACATTTCAAATAAAAGTAATAAACAAATAAACCAAATTGCAATTCTGAATTAACCTGATACACCTTTTCAAATTGTCTGCTGTTACACATAAAGAAGGAAAAAAAAGGGTGCGTATTTACTTATATGAAAAAAACATTCAGCATTGAGATGCTAGGAAAAAAAAAATCCACAGCGCTTTCCTAAGCCTTTCCCACTTTTCAGGCTTTTAAGGTGAATGCGTAAATCAATCAGGATTTTTCACCTGTTAGTTATGGGAGTAAGACGGAAATGAGGTGTTAGAACACCTGCCTTAAATTAAAAGCACTGCTAAAATCAGCATGAAAGGACTTACATTTCATTGTTCTAAAGAAGAAACACAAGCAAAGTTATGAAAATATAAAAAGGAGAGTGGCTGTATTACCTAAAATAGCCTTTACTCAAGTTTCCTATATGCTTTCTATTTCACAAAAGTTCTGAGGTATATCAAGGATATAAGCAGGATACTTGAATCTGTTCAGATATGGTATTCCCCCATGAAACTAGAATTTGGAATGAGTCAGTTTTATTCCTCTTGTACAGAACTCGAAACAAAATTGTTGTCTTATGATACAGGAATGTTAATATCTATTTCTGTATAAAATTTCTAAACCGTACTGGCCCACAAGTTAACATTTCAAGTAAATTGGCATATTTCAGCTTCCAAACATCCACAGACAACTGGACAAATGACACATCAACATGGATACAGGATAATGAAAGCTGTATCTAAGGAGAAAGAAACTCGATGTCAAAAGTAGCACCCTTGTGACTGAGGGTTCTTTTCTGACACTGAGTACTTGTAACAGGTTTCATTATTTTAAATATGCACCTTCCGTTTGTTCCATTAAATACTAAAACGTTTGATAAACAACCACGAAACTTTCTCAGAGTTTTGAGATCAGATTCGGAAATGAGATTTTCATGTCAGATTTCCACATTCTTCACAAAGAAGCAAAACATTCATACAAAAATAATACTTACCAGTAACGACATAATAAAACATGATAAAAATCATACCAACTACCATTTCAGATTCTGAGCTGAAGATAAAAAACAAGGTTTACAGAAACATTTCCTGAGACGTCTGTAACTTTTCTCTGAAGGCTTTTTTCTTACTCTATTAGTACCTTTTTCAATGGGTCCTGGAGTTTCCAAACATTCATAGACATGCCACTGAGGTGTCTGGACCAAAAGCAAAGAGAAAGGCATCTGGCAGCTGGGACAGTACCCATCGTGAACAGGCTTTGAATTTTGTGAGCCCTGTTCCAGTGGGCTACTCACGCTTTCCTGGGAGTGCACACTACTGTCATCTTTACATCGATCCACATCCTGATCTGCCCGTGAGTTCTCCTTGGTTTTCGGAGGTGTAACAATTTTTTTTACAGATTTCTTTTTCCTATTTCCCTTTCTTTGTGGCCTGCCCTTGCCATCACTTACTTCCTTCACAGGAGTAGCGATGCTCTGTGAATTATTCTGATGCTTTCGCTTCCTAATGGATTTGTACTCCCAAATGTCCTCTTCCAACAAAGCATCTTCAGACATGGCAACACATGAAATATTCCCCTTTCTTTTAAGCAACAGTTCACAAACCCGCCCTTCCTCCCGCTAATATATTTCCTCTTCCCTCCACTCTTCACTGTCTGAAGAAAAGCTCCAGAAGCCCATGTTAAAAAAGCAACATTGGGCCACAAACCAAGCAGAAGTCCGTGATGGGACAGGAGCATGGTGGATCCTATCCCAAGAATAATTTAATGAGCGTCTCTTCGTAGATTTGCAATTTCTCCTGTTACACAAGGCCCGACTCCGCACAGCCTTCCAGGGTGAGCCATTCCCTTCAGCTTCCTCCCGCCCTCGTTAGCAGCGCCCGGCCTCGGCGGGGGCAGGAAAATTTTAAAGATTCCTGCCTTAGCAGGAAGATTTTAAAACAAAACGAGGAAGAATTCAGCTGCGGGATCGTTGCCGGGGTGTCCCGGGATGCTCCTCCGGAGTGTCCCCCCAGAGTGTCTTGTGATGCTCCTCCGGAGCGTCCGGCTGCTGCTCCCCGGTGTATCTCAGTGACCCCGCGATGATCGGGGGATGTCGCGGTGCCCCCGAGTGTCCGGGATGCTCCCTGGGATGTCCCGGTGCCCCGGAGTGTCCGGGATGCTCCGTAGGATGCCCCGGTGCCCCCGAATGTCCCGGGATGCTCCCTGGGACGTCCCTTGTCCGGCCGGTTCCGGGGTGGCGGGCGGGCGCCTCCTTGGCTGTTCCCCGCCGCGGCCGCGCATTCGCTTCCGCGGGTTCGTCACCGCGGCTGTCGCTCAACTTCTCCGCTTCTCCCATAGTATGCCGCCAAAAAAAACCCCAAATCCCACCGTTTAAATTACTGGAGCCTGGTTTGGACTTTTTTCGGCGCTGCTCAATTTTTACATCTTACAAACACTAGAGCAGCCGGGCGGGAATCACGGGCTGTGCTGAATCTGCTGCGCGGGAGTCTCCACCGTGGGCTCCCTCCGGGAATGTGCTGCTGTGGATACCAAGGATACGTAAAAACAGGGAATAAGTGAGGAAGTCCCGCTTTAAGACAGACGAGTTACTGCGCGTCTGTGCTTCGTGCTTTATTTTCTTTTTCAATCGCGGTTTTCCGCCCTGGCGCCGCGGGCGGTGCCGAATGTGCGGCGGTGAAGCGCCAGGCCGGTAAACAGCGCCCGGGTGAGGCGATGGCGGCGGGCGGGTTGGCGGGGCTCCTGCCCGCCCAGACACAGCTCGAGTACGCGCTGCTCGACGCCGACACTGCCCAGGAGAAGGAGAACTTGGTCTACCAGTACCTGAAGAAAATGGACAGCCGCGAGCGGGACCTGACGGTGCCCGAGCTCGGCGGAGGTGGGTGGCGCGGCCCGGGCGGGGCCGGGGGTCTCCCCGGGAGAGGCGGCGGAGCCCCGGCTCTCCCCGTGTGGGGTTTGCCTGGAGGTGCCGCTGCCTGCGAGGACCGGGCAGGGACAGGCCCCTGAGCCTCTGTTTAAATGGCACTTGTAGCTACAGGAAACGTCACTCCTGGAAACACCAGGAGCGAAGGGCAAAGAAAAAGAAGCTCTTTAAACATGCCCCCCCTGGTACTGGCTGCAAAACCACGTTCTATAAAGCCTCTCTTCTAAATCTGTTCCTGTCTGTACTGTGTGTTGGTATCTGTCGCCTCTGGTCATAGTGAGAACTTTACTAAACTCTCCCTGCGTTCCCCTGAGCTCCCTTGGTTTCCCGGAGCATCCCTTAGGGTGTTCCCCAGCTCTCTCTCCCCATGACTTAGTCGCGCTTGTCGGTTTTCATGTCCCTGGTAATACAAGCTGTGCTGGAGATGTCGTTCATCCTCCTGCGGTGGTTTGCCCCTTTCACACATTTCTATAACTCTCCATGTGCTGAGGGGGAAATCAAAGGTTAAGCCTAATAAGAGCTTACAAAGCCTGCTCAGGATCCTTTTAACCTTTGAGAAGCTCCGTGCGGCGGTGGGAGCTCACATCATACTGCGAGACAGAGACGTCAGGGGATGAACTTCAGGGTTAAAATTACAGGTATCATGGAAATGTATTAGGACTTTTAACCGGTGGAGCAAAGGGAATCCTTGCTCTGTCTAGATTTGGACCCCTGAATTGAATTTTAGCTTTTGCCATTAATATTGTTTCAGTGTTCTGTGAAGGCTTATTTTCTCCTCTAAAAAGAGCTCAAATAAGTAGCCAATAGCTATGAAAGTTATTTTAATTCTAGTGAAAAGGGGAGAAATGCTGTAAAACATATAAACTACCCCTTTCTTTTGAAGAGTAAACAGCAAAGCTGTTATACTGTGAAAATAGTGCATATACTTGATGAATTATTCTCATTATTGTCACCAAAGCTAGATATGATGCATCCATTTTTGTGTATAGATACATGGAGCTAGGGATCAGCCCTCCTCTTAGTGAAACAGAGAACAAGCCTCCTGCTGACTTGAGTAGGAATAACTTCTCCTAGAGCAGATCTCACTTGCTGAAACTGTCAGCATGGAAATTTTGGGGATTTTTAGATCAGTCAACCTACTTTTTTTTTTAAAAGGCCTTCAAAAATTTAATTCAGCTTTGCATTGTCTCACAGCTATCTTTCCCCACTATGATTTTAAATATTTTTTAAGAGTTAATGGCTGACCACATTCTAGAATATTCTTTATCTTGATACCAGGTTCTGATGGGATCAGAGGACTTTCAGTTACCAAGGAGGAAAGAATGTTTTCCTGTCTCATGTCAAGTGGTTAAAATAAATGACCAGGAGTACTGTTGTGCATATCTGAAAAAGTTGTATTTCTTCCCATGTGACAAAATTAATTTATATTTGTCATTTCAAACTTTAAAAATCAAGATCAAATCTATACGCACAAAAATATTTCAGTGATCTCTGAAATCGGTTCTTTACAAAACTGTTGGAAAAGATAATTAAGAGTTTAGCGCATTCAAACTTTTAGTAGCCTTTGTGTGAGTTTTAAATAATTGATTGTTACCCCAATGACGTTGGGGGTTGAATAATGTAGATCATGTTTCAGAATGTATGAAATCTGTTCTGAGGCTTGCGTGTTCTTTCAATTTAAAAAGTGCCTATATAAAGATATAAACTACACTTTCATATTACAGTTAATCTTATTAATAATATTTTCATTTACTAATTATGAAGAATTGTGGAGCATAAGGATGAGTTGGATAAATAAAAGACTTTTTGTTTGCTTTTCTACCTGCATAAAAAGGGATGTCAAACTCTTTTTTTTTTTAGAGTTTAAAGCACCAGGATGTTGTGTGGTATTGGTACCTTTCCCTGCCCTTCCCTTAACTGGCTATCACTGTTCTCTGAATTCCAGATCTACAATGGTTAAACACTGAAGGTCCTATTTCTCTTCACAAAGACCTTTGTGGAAAAGTTGTGGTGTTGGATTTCTTCACTTACTGCTGCATCAATTGCTTGCACCTGCTGCCTGACCTCCACGCCTTAGAGCACCAGTACTCTGATAAAGGTAAAAGTGCTTTGGCTCTCTTGGAATAGAATTTCCTGGCACTGTTGCAGACTGAGTAGCTGAGTCACTTTGTTGCTGGTTACTAAACTGCTGGCAATATTTCAGGGGTGTCTAAAAATGTCTTCTAATCTTTTAAGTAGCCTAAAAAAGGTGACTGTGTATACTTCCATCACATTTTTAAAGGGGATTAAATAAAGTATCTGTTGTGTCTGTGTAATTAGACAAACAGGATATGTGCTTAAAGCCCAAATCTGATATCTCTCCAGATAAGGCAACTTTCAGAAAGCTGCTGAAGAATGTGAGATACAGGCTCAAAGTTAGTATAAGTAGGTAGCTCTCTACACTTGACTGAGGAACCAGCTCTGAGAAGAATATAGTAGAGGTGGATGTAGTATAGTGTAGTAGAATGGATGTAGATAGGTGGTAGAATAAGATACCAATTACTTCTTTTTTTTCCATTGGAACTAAATAACAAAATATCTAAGCTTGATGTAGATTTTTTTTGACATTGGCATTGTGTTGTATACCATTAATAGCCCTGTCTTCTAGAGAGGGAATTATGGTCTTTAAAGTCACATCTGAAATGAGATCTGTCTCTCACTCTGACTGAATAAAAATGCACAGTAATTTGTATTTAGAATGCAGTGTCTTGTCATCACGATGGCTTGTCAGAGATAAGCTGTAGTCTTACACAGTGTGTCAGCTACTCACTTATCTGGGATATTTTAATAGACTGAACAGTGAGATGAAGAGCTGTGTTACTTTCAGTCCTAAAAGTTTTGTATTACATAAAATATATATGTAGTAAATAACATTATAATGTTTGCCTGATTCTCTGTTGCTGTTTCTGATATGTTTTAATTTTGTGTCCTGGGGTGACAGGACACAGGTGGCAGGGTTTATTTTCATGTGTTACCTTTTTCACTGGAGAAAGAAATTGCAATTTATTTGAAATTTATGTTGTGCTTTAGATGGGTTTCCGTAGCACTTCCCAGAACATTCAAACTAATTTTTCTACCTTGGAAAGCTTAGATGTTTGCTTTGGAGAAGCTTGAGATGCAGTGTAATGTTTCAAATATTAGGAACTTTTTCTTATAAGGAAAAACCTTCATGGCTTTTTTTTTTTGTGTGAGTTAGTTTTTAGAGGAAGGTGAATGGCAAATGATAAGTGGACTGTTGTGGGTATCAGGCATGTTGGGAAGAAGGTCTAGACAGAGATTTTGGTAGATTATATTGATCATAAAATGAATAAGACCTTTAAATTATTAACTATTTTATAGTACACTGTGAGTGTATTAATATAGCTGTCATATCCTTAATCTGTTTTTTAAGGCTAAGGTGTTAAATCAGCTGATAACGAAACATTCATTTTAACATCCTCTCCCCACAAGCTTTCTCCTAAAAGTACTTGAATGTCTCTATACTGGTGTAGAAGAGGCTGCAGCACTCTGAGCTAAAGGTCCTGGAGACATATTTTTTCCTTTGACTTGTATTAAACTTCCTGTCACAGGAGTTAATACTTGAGGAAAGTACTTTGCTGATGGGTGATAAAGGATTTTTGCATTTAAGCTACCCCTCTAAGTTTTCTTTGGATTTCAGTTATCCTGTTCCTGCAGCAACCAGAGTAAGAAAAGAGATGTTTGGGGTGAAAGTGGAGGTAAAAGGAAAGTAGAACAGGTGTGTGGAACATTAGTCTTAAATTTAATCCATTAGAAAGCAGAGGATAGCAGTTGGATTCAGGAAGAGATTAAGGTGCTTGATAGTTCAAACAGAAAGAAAAATACATTGGGTTTTTTTTCAGTATAGATCTCCCTTTTGGTCCTTTTCTGCTGTTTTCATGTTTTGATTGCCAGCCCTTCAGGATTATTTAATCTCTCTCTAAGTGTCTAAATCTTCATATTACAGTAATATGTATGAATATATCAAGGCAGTAAGGGTGGTGGGTTTTTAAGCCACAGAAAACTATTTCAGTACATGGTCTTGTGTCAGTGTGCATCTTCTTCACCCAAGGCAAACGAGAGTTACTAATCACTAGGAGAAAGGGGAGGGGAGACTTGTTGACTTGAGAAGCTTGAGAAAGATAAAAGTTGGAAGAACAAAACATCTTGCTTGGGCAAAGCATCTGTCTCATAATGCATTTGGATCTTTAACCTCTTGTTTGAATACTTGAAGGTGTATTGCCTGTTTTTTCTCAGTTATAAGAACAAACCTCAATATCAATATAATTGACTGTACATTGTGTACGTACTCTGTACATAAACATTCGGATGATTTTTTTTAATGTGGTTCAAATGCCTTCTTACATGGAGCATGTTGAAACTTCAGCTGTGTGATCACCAGACAGGAGAAGCTTAAACACAGGAGGCTGTAATGTTGGGGTGATCCTAAATCATTATAAATATAGTACACGTGCTGTAGTTCTATTGTCTGGAACTTCAGGAGACCTGTTTCAGAATGAAGACTGCTTTCCATAGGATTGAATGTCGCCCCGCATCTTTATCTGATAGGCTCTCACTGCTATCTGCAGTGGTGCTATTTCTGTGTTTCAAGTGGCATTCAGAAAGTTATTTTAAACCCCAGTGCATATTCAGTTCATGTTATCAGCAGTCCAGAAATTACTTCTATAAGAGGAAGTACTTTTTAATATTCAGAAATAGCTTGGCATAAATCCAGTGTTGTGCTCTGCTGTAATCCTTCAAACAAAGTGTTCTAAAGGGAGTGCATATTGTAATTTCTCAGCATAGCATCTATCATTTCCACAGGAGTTTTCCTCATGAAGGAATGATGTACCTGACTTATGCTGTTCAGGTGTTCACTATGGAATTGTCTTTCTAGCTTTGATGATGTTTTTGAAGGACAAATATAAGTGCTGGTTCTGATCACTTTACAGTTAAAATATTTGCCCTGCTGCTTGGATTTCAGCAGTCAATGATAGTACAACTTCAGCTGTCTGATATTGCAGCATTCTGCTCCAATAGAGTTGATAAGACTGTATCAGTTACAGTGACTTTTTTATTTTTTAATTATGAAATTGTTATATTCAAGCCTGCCTTGTTTATAACAAGTGTTATTTGTCGTTTTGTCATAGTTGTTGGTGCTGCCATTTTTTATTTGAAATGTAGAATGCTGTATTGATTTCAGGGGCCTGTGCATTATATGTTTTACTGTTTATCTAGAGGAAGATATGTCCAGAGGATTCTGGAATTCCACACTTTGGTGTTATTTTTGTGGCTTCTAGTTCACTGTGAAAAAGAGTTTTCTAAAACACCATCGTTGTGTATAGAAATCAGAAGGCAAAGAGGTATCCTAAGTATCTCTAAAAAATCCTGAAGTGTCAGTTCGAACAGGTACAACTTACCCATAATTATTTTGAAAATACTTTCTAGCTGAGTATGTAGATGTTTGGAAGCTAAGAACAGTTTGTGTCAACCAGCTGGGGAAGTAATGGTCCTAAAGTTTGGTAGTTTTACCTAGGTGTTTTTTCTGAGTTTGAGTATTTTCTATACAAAGCTATCTATATTCCTGCTGAGATGTAACTGCTTTCTGTTTGTTCAAATTCCTGTCTCATTCTGGGAAGCAGCCAGTCACGTTATGAGATAACTGTGGTTCATTTTTCCTTTGTTTGTTTGGTTTTTTTTAAATTCAAATATATTTCAATGCACAACTTTATTTTTCTTCGCAGATGGTCTTGTTATTGTTGGTGTCCATTCAGCAAAATTCCCAAATGAAAAAGTTCTGGATAACATTAAAAGTGCCGTTCTGAGATACAACATTGTCCACCCTGTAGTAAATGATGCAGATGCTACACTGTGGCATGAGCTAGAAGTGTCCTGCTGGCCAACTCTGGTCATTCTTGGGCCTCGTGGAAATATGCTGTTTTCTCTTGTTGGAGAGGGACACAGAGAGAAATTGTTTTTATTTACTTCTATAACACTGAAATTTTACAAGGAAAGCGGACAAATCAAAGATAACAGCATTGGAATAAAGCTGTACAGAGACTCCCTTCCACCTTCGCCTCTGCTGTTTCCTGGCAAAGTGACTGTAGATGATTCAGGAGAAAGGTTGGTCATAGCAGACACTGGACATCACAGGATTTTGGTTACTCATAAAAATGGACAAATTCTACACACTATTGGAGGTAAGGATATATATGTAAGTTTATTATAGGAATTTCAGTTTAGGAATAGAGTATGTCTGCTGTGCCTCCTGGGCTGATTCTTTTCTTAGGGGACCTGGCAGTTTGTAAGCATTGCCAGAATTTTGTTTTGTACTAAAATTGCTTTTACTCTATTTGGGGGGATATGGTGTATGACCATCAGTGGAAGACTGTTAATGCAGTTGTTGGAGATGCCTGTTTTCATTGCTTCGTTGACTAAAGTTCATATTTTCATGTGGTGTCCAATATGAATTACAAAAATGCATTTTGTATTCCTCTGAAGGAGTTGCTTTTTCCTCCCTATCAAGCAGCAAGGTAGGGAAAAGATCAGAGACTGTAATGCCTCCATTTCCAATAGAAGTGAAAGTTGAATTGTTGTGGTGGTGGTGTGAGGAGAGGTTTTTTGTGTGTGTTTTTTGTTTGGTTATTGAGTTTTTTCAGTGGAAGAGCATTCCTGTATAGGATCTCCTCTGGTTTCAAAAGCAGAGGAGAACTACTAAGAACAGTGTCATTCCAGTAAGTACACGGGCACCTGAAAATGCAGTTGCCTTAGTACATATAAAAAGACCTGTGTTCTCATCAAAACTGAGATGATAATGTATAAACAAGTTATGAAAATAGTGAAAGAATTTTAAATTTAGTTACATTTGTTACAAAGTTTATATTAGTAACATTTCAGCTTTAGAAAGCTAACATCCATAGTTGCTTTTCTGAAATAACAATCTGCTTTACAATGCAAATGGAGACAATTTGCACACTCTTTGTGTGCTTTACTGTTTCACAAATGAAACATTCAGCCTTGTTCTTTTTTAAAACCCGTTAAAATGGTCAAAGTTACATCTTAGTGCACCAAGAACATAACTGTTAAGACAACCATAATAGACAGATTTAGGAAGCGGTTGAATTCTCAAATTATTGAAAGCAATGGTTTGTTTATGTCTCAGAATCAGGACCTGTGTGCTGATGTGTCCTATATTACTTAGTCTGGAATTGACTAATGCCTGCCCCAGGGCAGGATCCTACAAATCTCATAAAAATACCAGTGACTCTGCTGTTTAAAGAAAGGAAGAAAAATTCTCTTGCTATTTGAAGTAACACTGCATTGGCTAGACAGGCTATTTATTCAAGTTAATCTGATTTATCATTAAGGCATTAGTCTAAATACCTTTCTCCTGGAATATGTGCAAACAAAATTTCTTATGACAAAAATGAGAGAATTTGGTTTCTGCTTGATACATGAGATGAACTCTCTGCCTACAAGCTACCCTTTAGTGCTCTGGGATAATCATTAAATGGGAGTTCAGAAGGAGTGTCCTAAGCTCCAGACTGGTATCCTCCTTCCTGTGGCATTGTGTGCTGTTCCCTTCCCTGGAGATGTGCACCCTCACTTACCAGAGGAACTACTGGAATCTGACACACCAGTACTTCAGTCCTTTGTGTCTGATAAGGCCTTAATTGATTTCTGACAGGAGGTTGTAAAAGTTTGTGTATTTCAGTGACTCAGTTAAATGATTCAGTGGGCAGAAAAGAATGTAATGAAGTTGATAATGCAGTAATAAATGTGGGCATGCACAAAGGTTGAAATTGTTATTTGCATCATAAATCATGGTACACACATAACTCATACCTAAATGTCTTCTGCTGACACATCCTGCTAATGCACTTTAAATGCTACCTCCTCTGAAATACTGTGCTTACCTTCACATTGTTATGTTGCTTTCTATTTCCTGACTGTTCTATGCAGAGGACTGTCACTCCATCATTCTTACTGTTCCTTTATGTAATTAGTTCCATATCATCTTTTTCCTAATTAGTTTTCTTAATGAGAAAATGTTGCTAATCAAATGTTAGTTTCATTTGTGATTACAGCAAAATCTAAACCAATGAAGTGGAGTTGAGCTTTGGAAATTTGCTTTCATGTAGTCAAGAATAAAAAAAAACGCTGTAGTTTTTTTTTTTTGTCTTCCATTGTTGCTGTTGTCCTTTAGTGCAATTTAGAACCCTATTAGGACTCCTCCAGAACAATTTAGAACCATATTAAGGCTTCTCTTTAAAATATGAGCTTAAAAAAGCAGAGAATTTGTGCAGAATGAGTTCAGAAGTTAATAGCACTAGGCTATTTTGATTATATAGCACAGTGGCTAAAATGATACTACACCAAATGGTAATAATGTAAACTGTACAAGGTGCTGTGAAAGCAGCTCTTAGAATATGTAATTCTCCTAGAGGTTTAAATGTATGCACTTTATTTTTTAGGTGACTTTTTTCTAAAATTACTTTTGAGTTTTCTGTGTTTTATTTATAGGTCCAAACAGTGGAAGGAGAGATGGAGGATTTTCAGAGGCAGCTTTCAACTCACCACAAGGGATTGCTATAAAAAATAATGTTATTTATGTAGCTGATACAGAAAATCACCTAATTAGAAAGGTAAATTTTCCAAAAGGAAATTCAAAGTTTAGTCTCTTACACTGTATTCTACTTACACAGGTGAAAATTTACACCACCTTAATTGCTCTCCAAATAATGTCAGAAAGGACTATCTTATAAAGAAATGCTGTTGTGCAGGGTTTTTTTAAGGGCTGTGTATACCTTTGTACTTCCTTTCAAATGGAGATGAGGTGGGCTACTCATTGTAGCATAACAGGGTTTTGGTTTTGGTTTGTTTTTTTTCCTAATCACTCTTACTTTCCTGTTTTGAGAAACATCTATTCTTAGTACTGGAAGCAAAAACTGGTTTTGTTTCACTTCCACTAGTATCAGATTCTTATCTAAAGTCATTGTAGTGCTGTGGTGCAGTGAATATCCAAACTTCCGTTGGCTGTTTGGGTTTCTAAGACACAGGTAACTGCCCTAGTATCAGAGTTGGCTGCATGTGTGTTCTTTTTGATTAAGGACTTGCAAAGTTTTAGCATGTAGGAATTGGATCTTACATTAGGTTATGCCAAATTTAGGATAATCAGAAGTTTGTTGATGCAAGATAATATTGCTTTATTATTTAAAGAACTCTGTGCATCTCAGAAGATCTTGGACTCAGGTCCTCACTGATATCCCATTTGTGATCAGAGGAGGTGATCCTTAATCCATCCACCCTTAATCCATCTGAGGTGCCTTTGTACAGATTATTTTATATGGAGATGGGAAATGCTGTTACAGTATTTGAGGTTTTATGTCATATTCCTGTATAAGTTTAAAATAAAACATCCACATCAATTGTTTATCTGAGTATTTATCCAGAAATTTGTGATGCTTTCTTCTACAGCTGTTGAGCAAATGCTGACAGAGCAGTGTTAATTTTTGTTGCACGTGGAATAGAGTTGCAGGTACATGGTTTTCATGCTGCCTGCTGCTTCCCCACCCCCATACTCCCTGTCCATCAGCAAGCACTGTGGTAAAATTAGTTGTTTTCTTACATAAACAAAGGCCTGGTATTTGTTAGGATTTCTCTGGTTTTGTGATCTGTCTCTAATTATCTGTAACTTCGGTCAAGTTAATTTCATATGTTCCTTTAATGTGTCATTTTCCTTCACATAGATTGACCTGGAGTCGCAGATGGTGACCACTGTAGCAGGCATTGGGGTACAAGGTGTTGATCAGGAAGGTGGAGCAAGAGGAGAAGAACAACCTATCAGCTCTCCATGGGATGTGGTCTTTGGAAATTCAGGTACTGCATCAGTTGAGCTTTAGCATCTCATATTTACACATGTGACTGTTCGCTAAATGTTTTACTGTTTTGGTATTAAGCTGAGATAGAAAAAGCAAAGATTTACTGTAAAACTGAGTCTAAAATGCAATAGTTTCAATTGCAAGTGGTAACTGCAGTTCTGCTTTGGATACTGAAATGTTACTTGATGGAAGAAAAATTCTTTTGCATCAAATTCTGTAGTTACTGCATCCAAACACAGAAGGAAATCATGATGGCTGATGTTAGGCCAGTGCTTTAAGCCAGGATCACTTAAGAAGCAGGTACGTTTTACAGGAGGTGAGCATTGTCTAGAAGTTCCTTTGCTTGACTGTACAGACATGTCTGACCACTTGTAAATATTTGAGTTTAGAAAATAAAAATAATTTTAGTTGGGGACCTCTGTTTATTCCTGTTTAGGTGACATAAAATCCTTAGGCTCAAGATCATGATAGAGTCAGTCACATAGGAGAGGAATACCTCAGCACAAACCTTGCAACCATCAAGAGGTAAAATGAATCTTTGCATAATAGGATGCCAGGATCACCTTCTGAGGACTTAAGTAGCTTTCTTTCCCAATTCTCTTAGCACACACCTGAGCCTGGCATCTCATAACTGCAATGTTTTCAGCTGTTACTGACTGTGAGTTGAAACACAATTTTCTCATGTTTCCATTTCAATATAATTTAGAAGATGCAGATGCCAGTTTATTAACAATGACAGAACAATGCTTTGATGTGGCATAAAACCCTTAGGTTGGTATTTCAGACATGAAAATTTGGCTTCCAGTGTTGGGATTTCTTTAATCTGCAGGTGAACAGGGTGGGGAAGTAGCATGATTTACCTCCAATATCTTGAAATTAGAGGTGCTTTGCAAGTTTAGTAATTTATAACATTTTACTGACATGGAAGCATTTGTTAAAGTCTTGTGTCAGTTATGAGGGAGGAAAATGCACTCAAGTGTAAGGGACCATAGAATCACAGAATGGTTTGGGTTGGAGGGGACTGTAAAGACCATTTTTCCAACCTTCCTGCCATGGGCAGGGACATCTTCCACTAGAACAGGTTGCTCAGAGCCTCATCCAGCCTGGTCTTGAACAATTCCAGGGATGGGGCATCCACAGCTTTTCTGGGCAGCCTGTGCCAGTTCCTCACCATCCTCACAGTCAAGAATTTCTTCCTAATTTCTAATGTAGATTTGCCCTCTGTCAGTTTGAAGCCATTCCCCCTTGCCCTGTCACTGCATGCCCTGATCAAAAGTCCCTCTCCAGTTGTTTTTCAGCCCCTTTGCATACTGAAAGGTGCTCTAAGGGCTCCCCAGAGTCTTCTCTTCTCCAGGCTGAACAGCTCCAATTCTCTCAGCCTGTCTCCATAGCAGAGGTGCTGCTCCAGCTCTCGGATCATCCTTGTGGCCTCCTCTGGCCTTGGTCCACCAAGCTGATTCAGAAATGCTGACAGTGTAGAATCTGCTGGTGCAGAGACATTGTCAGTACAGAGTACCACCAGCAGCCCTGAGTACTTGAGTAAGCAGCTGGGATATGTTTTCAGATTTAACAGTTCTATTAACATGTCTTGTAAAAAAAGAAGCCTTTATTCAAAGGTCTGGTCAGCAGCCCCTACAATCTATCTTAAGCATAGGGAATCCTACTTGGAAGAGCCAGGAGGAGCGCCTGGAAGAGAATCTCTCTGACTGTGGGCTGCTACTAATGCAGGCATGAGTTTTACTGCATTTTGTACAATCTGATTTTCCTTTTGTGAACCAGGAGACTTGTGTGGCTAGATGGTGTAGCTTTCAAGAGATCTTGAACCAGAAAGCTGATCCCTGTGGGATGTTACTGCAGAGCTGTTTCACAGATCAGCAAAGAGGAGACTAATAACTGATTAGTGCTTCAGAAACTTGAGCTGGTTGACAGAACTATTCAAAGTATCCTATGATTTTACTTTTAATTTTTCATGATGCTTTCTTCTGCTTCTGTCAGTAGTTAAATATATGATGATTTTTTTTTAGTTTTGAGAGCTCTGCTTGTTAAATGTTAATTGATATGATAATTGTTATCAACATGAACATAGTATTTACTGAGTTAGTCACCTGTAGAGGATTAGTCATCTGTACTGTTCAACACTTACTGCTGAATTTTAATAAGCATTTGCATGGAAATCAGATCTTCTGAATGCACTTTGCTCAGACTGGTGCAGATTTTTTTCATATTCAATTAGAACCTGCTAGTCAGTTGTCTGTTTAGATTGCCACAAAATATAATATAAACTGGCAGTTAAGCAGAGATTAAATCAATTTAAATCCTTTTTGGTTTTTTGAGAGGGTAATAAGCCTAATAGATAAAATGGGGGGAAATATACATTACTGTAATAGCAGTAAATTCTAAAATTCTTTAGAAAATTATAACCTCAGAGAGTTGTAAAAATGAAGAGTTATATTGAGTGGAATGTTAGCAGGAATCTGTCCCAGAGCATGAGGAACCAAGACTGCTGTGCATGTCTAACAAGCATTTTTTACTGTCATAAGCTGCAGTGACTTTTTAAAGTTTGTTGCCAGGCATCAAAGTAGTTTGTCAGCAGTGCAGCAGAGTTTGCCAAGGTTGTATTGTTGAGCTGCAACTTGCTTGAGCATAGTGAGATCTTCTGTTACTCTGCAGTGTTAACGTGGAGTGCATTTGTGCCTCTCAGAGTGCTGTCCTACAAGTACATACCCTGTTGTCAGAATATTAAAACGGGTCTGTCAGTATCTGTTTAGGCATTTGGATGGGTGAGGTGATTTATGAGAGTTTCAAAACTTACTTTTGTTTGCATCCACATAGCAGTCTCCTAATTTTTTGCATATGCTTATATCTCTCTGTGCAAGTTGCAGGAGGTAACATGCACTTCAACAACTTAGGTTCATTATTACAAATTTTAAAAGCTTAACTTTTGTGTTACCTGGTGTGGCATGTGGCAAATAACACCACACTATCCCATTTTCCTTAGATATATGTAGCTTAAACTCTATGCAGTTTCAGAAGATAGATTTATAGTTGTTTTTTTTAAATATAGATTTTAGAATTTTCAAACAAGTGATATTTTTGTGAGTTTCCTTTCAGTGTCCAAAGCCGTGCTATCCAGAACATGAAAGGGAGAAAGAGGAAGTTTAAATGTTTAAGTGGGTTATGTACTACACTAGAGAGTATTAAACAGCTTATGCTGACCTTTTTCCAAGTCTCAAAGGGGAAAGATTGCCTCTTAGGAGAAAGTTTATTCCTCTGTTGTTGACATTTCTTGGGGTTACTCCTATATGTGGTTTAGAGTATGTATTGACCAACTGAAAAAATTAATTTTTCGTTTAAAAACTTAATATATAGGTTGTTGAGAAATGGAAAATATTGAGAAAAACTTTGAGGATGTGGATAAGTTAGTATTCAGAACTGATACTATGTAGCATTCTTTTCAGTATCCTCATAGTATTTTCATAAGTAGGCTTTTGTTGCCCCGTTCTATACAGTTGCTGAAGTCTGAGACCGAGATTAAGTGAGTGTGAAACACCATCTAACGAAATTTGGCACAAATGTCTCCCTTTGAGGCAGGGGAGTTAACCGAGACAAAACACGTGGTAGGATTCAGATAGCGTATTCTTCCTTGTCATCTTTTTTATTTCTTTAGTTGTGGCCACTGAGCTTGTGTTTTACCCTCCTGTTAAAATTCTTGAATGAACTACATGGATTAAATTCTGGCTTTGCTGAGGTTGGTGCTGAAATTTGCGTTGACATAGATTGTGTGAGAAATAGAAGGGGAGGGACAGCAGCTTAAAAATACATTACAAAATTACTGTGTGCTTTTTTAGCTTTCTCTGTTGCGCCCTTCTATTTTTATTTAGTGGGTGTTGAAAGCAAGTGATACTTTAATGCACAGTTGATTTGAGCATGAAATGTTCCTGATAGCTGCATTCTTGCTGGAAGGAGCAGGACAATGACCTGTGCTTGGTGACATAACAGTGTGTTTCACATTCCAAAATCTGGGCTTAAACTGCATGATTGTAATCTATTTATAGAAAGTCCCAAGTACAGTACTGACCATGCTTTCAGTAAACTTGCTGGAAATTTTTCTGTCAATTTAAGTATTATGTAGATATGATTTGAAGGAAAGTACAGTACCTTATCATACTGGGGCGATTTTTATAGCCCTTAAAAGGCAAAAGTATGTAAGATATTTTTTATCCTTCTCTGTGTTTCTGCTGGAGGGTTATTTGGTACCACTGCATTCCAGAGCAAACACTTTTTTTTTTTTCCTGTATTACTCACGGTGATTCTTTCCTAATGTAAAAAAAATACTAAAAAATCACTTCACCAGTAAGCAGTTAGCACTTCCTACTTGAGCTCAGGTCATACATGAAGTGTTTATGTCTGAACTGTCTGTATCTTGAAGGGGTGCTTTCTTGTATGTGTCACCCTTTTTCCTTCTAGTCTGGTCTCATTCTGTCATTGAGGCTCTGGCCATCACTGTCCCGTGAAAGGAATTCTCCTGGGTTATAGCTGAAAATGAAAGAGCTGCTTTTGCTGTCATCAGGCATTAATTTGGAATAATTCTTCTGGACAAATCAAAGCTTGAGTTCTTCCAAAGATATGTTGCATATGTGATACGACTGCATGATGTAGCAGTGTGGATTTACTTGGAATGCAAAAGGCCTCCTCATCTCTTTAGCAGTTTCCTGTGCAAAGTACAAGCTCAAAGATGCCTCATTTGGCATTGCCCTTATACAAGTTTAGTTCCACAGAAAATCATGTTACGAGACATCACTGACACAAAACTGCATTGTCTGTCTTTTCTCAATGAGCTGAATCCTAAATTACTTGTAAATAGCAAATTTTTTTTATTTTAGATTCTTAGAATTTCAAAGAAGTAACTTCATTAAAGAAAGGGGTTTAGTAAAGTGAAAGATTTATAATAAGGTTTTATTCCTGTGTAAGAACTATTTTAGGTGAAAAAGTCTTTTGAGAAATAAAACATTAAGAAGTTACAGGGCAGGACTGCAGTGAACCTGGTCTTGCATTGTATGTATTGGTATGAGTATTGCTGAATAGTAACAGTAACAAAATTTATTAGTATTTCACATGTTTGTTATAGGAACGGGTTAGGAAATTAGGTACTTAGTCAGTATTGTAGTATAAACATGCCTGTGATGTACAAAGACTGAAGTCTTGATGTAAGGATATAATGGGACTTGTGACTGAATAGTCAACAGTAATCTTACTCACTTTAGTTTTAGACTACTTTTCTAAGTTGGACTTCTCTCTGTCTTGACAAAATGCATAATGACAATGGTTACTTTCTGCAGTAAAAAAGAAGCATTTGGATTAGCAGGGTTGCCATCCTAACAGCTGTCCAGCTTAGAATCGTTTTGAAGTCCATGACTTGAAGCTGCCTTCTGTAAAAAAAGTACTATATTTGTACCTGGAGTGATGGTTCTCATTCTCTTTGTTCCACAGTCTATAGTCTCATTCTATGAATTAAATCTATGTTCATGATAAAGAAGCTTAAACTACAAATCAGATTTCTAAAGACTAGTTGGTGTATCAGTTCTTAATTTTAGATGCAAAACTGCTGAAAATACACGCCTTAACAAGTCTTAGAGAGGTTTTGTCAGGCATGCTGGGGTCAGAAGGAGACACATTTCTTAACTGTTACCATTTGAGGCTGAAAGTGCTTTTGAATATGGAATGCAGGTGTTGGAAGTCAAGGGAGGCTGTGGTGCTGAAGTACCCTCAAGTGTGTGTGTTTGCTGTGCTTAATTAGGAATGAGTAAAACATACCCAGACTTAGCTTCTTCTGTAGTTACAGTGATGAATCCAACACAAAATAATCCAAGTTAGTTCTTTTATGTTTGCAAATGCTATCTCTTCTGCTTGGGATTTTTTTGAAATATTTACTGCTATTACAGTTAGAAGGCCTGAGTTAGAAAACTTGGTAAGGAAATAAAAAATACTTCATTACAGTCATACTTTTTAGCTCCCTATTATCCCCCACTGTATGACACCCCCTTGGTATCTAAGTCCAAGGATTTCCCTTAATGAGAGGGAAGGTATGTTAACTAAAGAGGAAAATTCCAGAAGCATTTTGTTTCATACAGGGTTGTGCTGTTTGCATGATGCAACACTGTGTGAAAGAGTGCCAGGTAGCACAGGAAAAAAAGAAGAAAATTGATTTTTAGTCATCGAAAAAGGATGATGTGTACTTGTAAAAGTCCAGACTTCACTGATAAAGCATTCCTTGGGAGTTTTGCTGTTTGTGTCTCACTGAAGAACACTGATTCTCTATTCTTCTGTCAGATTTGCATTTAATTTACTGAATTTCCACTGACTGAAGAGCAGGTGAGACGTGCATTCACTGTGCACGTGCCTGTCTCTGAACTGCAGGGTGTGTTGTGTAGCCCCTTTTGCTCCTTGTGAATGTGCAGAGGATGAGTGTACCAACAGACTCCTTCCTTGTTCTTTTTTATTTCTTCAAAGATAAAATTAGTAGACAGGAATAATATTTTCAGACTTCAGTCTATTTAGAAAATGTCAGTGGTGCCAGCCACAAAATGTAACTTTGATTCCCAGGCTTTTAATTCCCAGGCTGGAAGTAAGCATGCAGTCCCAGATAGGGAGGCTGGACATGTGGGTAGTCCTGGGAATGGAATCCCTTCAAACAGATACTGCTCTTGACTGATGCCAAACGAAGTAACTTCTGTGCATTCAGATTGACTCACCAGTAATGGTCAGCAGTGTTAGTGACTGTTTGAAGATGTGCCTGTGTCCAGACAAGACTGTGAATTCTTAACACACAGATCTGGCAGAGGCAGAATCAGGAGCTGCAGCATTGTACAATAACTGAGGCATCATGTACTGGGGAATGTTGGTGCACTCAGAGCTGTAGTTCACTGTTAGTGAATGTTTATAACACGAGTATATCCCATTTGCAAGCCATACCTCGCTTGGATACAGGCACACTGCAGATAAGACAGCACATACCCTAATAAGGAGAAACTACACTGCATTTTTCAAACAGCTCAAGATGGGTTGGAATGTAGTGCTTAATTGAATAAATGTAAGAGAATTGCTTTGTTCTCTTATGTTGTTTTATAATAAATTCTTTAGAAATAAATTCTTTCCATTCATGGATGATAAGGAGTTATTATAATGATGGCATTACCATAATTTTAGCATTTGGGCTCTCCCTGGCCCCCTTCTCCTGCGAGAACCATACAAGGATAGCAATGGTGGTGTCCTCAAACTGTTCTATAGTGAAAGAAAAAGGTTTTCTGCCTTTTGTTTCAGAATACAAAACATGCAAGGACCACTGTGTGATAAAATACCTTAGCTGTGTAGCATTAGTTTTAATTTTCTGGGTTTGTGTAATTTTTTTTGTTAAAGCTCTGACGTATTTTTCACAATTCCACAAAAAGCTTGTGCTGTTTCCATGCTTACATCCATTCTCTTTGTTCTAATGGCCATCCAGTAGAAAATATTTGTGTTAAAATTTATGGCAGTTATGGAGCTCTTACTTTTTTTTGCTGCCGTGTTCTCTAGTTGATGAAGAGATCTTCTCTCTATCAATCTTCCGTATTCAGTAAAATTTGAATTTAATATTGATACTTTTTTCTCGTATTTCATAAGTCTTGCTGTGTGCAGAATTAGAATAAGAAGCCTTTTCAATTTTTCAACTTCTAGCTGTCACAGGGGAGTTTTCAGTGTGTGGTATTAGAGAATTGGATAGATGAACAGAACAGATTTTTCAACAGTGCTCAGTTCAGGTCTTACTCTTTCATTTAATTGGTGGATAAAGTGAGTACTAAATAATTAACAAAGCTTTCTGAGATCACTCAGAATGAATTGCACAGCATAGCAAGATAAAAAAGCTCAGTTTCTGAATAGACCAGTGATTTTAACAGTTTTCCTTCTGGGGTACTTAGAATAGTAACATCTGAAAGTGCAAGATATGCATAATTGAAATAGAAAATTCTGAAGCTGAGCAGTTACTATATAGGAAGTAGAGAAATGATTTCATAACTTATTTTCTCGATTTAAATCTCTTAGAAACAAGCTTTAATCAAAAAGTGAGGTCTTAGGATGGGGAGGTGTTGTTTTTGTTTTTTATATTGGAGTGGTTTTGCCATTGTTGGAACTTCGGTAGCATTTCTGGTAATTTGTAAAATGTGTGTTCTGCAACTCATTTTGGAAACCTTTTTTGATCAAGAAAAAGCTTTTAGGTAGTTTGCAAGTTTGACTTTCATTTTTAGAGCTCTAGTTTGTGTTAAAACATGGAGCCACAGGGAGGTGCAGAAAAGAGTCACCGGAGTTACTTTGATAACAGTCTTGGGAACTTCTATATTAATCCAAGAAACAGAAGATGCTGAAGATAAACGCTGTTAAAATCATACCAGTACTATTCTGAAGAGAGCTCACAGTATAAAGAAATTAATTCTGGAGACAGAAGGATGCCTTTTTTTCCCCTCTTGTGGTGTATAGTGTAGAAAAGATGTAGGATTAGAAGAAGCACGGCAGGATCTCAGTTGGGGGAATGGTGGCAATTTCATTTTTGGACTAACTTGCTAGATTTAAAATGCTTGCAAGCATTTTGCGTAACATTGCTTTTATTTTGAAACTCCAAATGTTTTTGTGGGAGGGGGGGAAATTATCTGTGAGATTGTTTTCAGGAGCAGCTATGAGGTGCACACTGCTGCTTTATAAGCTCATGTGAGGAAAAAGTTTCTGTGAGCCAATTGAAGGTATTTTTCTGTTGAGTGGCTGATGGTTATTCCAGTATCCAATTCATTTATTTAGAAAATGTGTTAATGTTGTCTGTAACTACATGGGACAGTCTTAGAAAGATAATACTTTCCCCATTTTGAATGCAGTTTTGAATGTCAACTTTCTGTTCCTTTACATTTTCAGAAAAGACTATGAAAAGTAAATTTCTTTTGCTTTTGGGGTATTGGGAGTTTTTTTCATTGTCTTTCACAACCTGCCTTCATGCATTTTTCACTTCTGTACTGTTATTACGTTTAAAGCTATAGAGCACATATATGTTCTTCAATTGCCACTTGTTTAATTTTCTTTGTGAAGTATTATCTGGGAAAGCTTTGTGCAGTTATTTATGGATTTGGATTGCTGAATAGTAGTTTTATACTTCAAGTTGAAAAAAACAGATACCTGACACATACTTGAACACTTCTTGATCAGAAGGTCACGGTTCCACAGATCTGCATCTTGCATTTGTGACACCACATTTACATGTTCATAGGGAGAACAACTTGAAAAATGGGTGGTCACTTCAGGGGGAAATTAGGAAATTCTCACATCACATTTACTGTTTGAATAAACTGCAGTTGATGCTCTGCAGAGCAAGCATCAGTTACCCTTAGCTTCAAACATGATCTCCTCTCTGTATAATGTACAATGGTATTGCCACAGTTATTTCTTTCAAAACCTGTAAACAACTCCCATTAGTTTTTTGGAGTATCTCATTTTGTCACTAGTGTAGTAAAAAAAATCGAGATTGCATCCCCAAAACCATGCTTAGCAAAGATAGGTACTTATTTATTGGCTGGTATGAATCAAAAATAACAGGTGAAACAGACAAAATAGCAGAGTGTTGCAAAGAGCTAATCCCCCTTGAAACATTGCCTTTATCAGGTAGGAATATTAAACACACATTTTTTTAAACCCCTGGGAATAAAGTACCAAGAAGAAAAGAAGAAAAATAGCAAGATTTGGTAGATGAAAGACATTCTCCCTCTCTCTCTTGCTCTGTTTTTTTGGTTGTGTTTCATTTTTTCCCTGTGGGGAAGATGAGTGGCAGGGACAGTAGGATTGTTTTGATGATTTCTTTGTGTTGTAAAACATTTCCAAAGTCGGTTTTTTTAATCTGGTTTTCTGTGTCCCTTTCTAAAAGTTTCAGGAACGCGGGAAGATGATGTGTTATGGATAGCAATGGCAGGCATTCATCAGATATGGGCACTGATGCTGGAAGATGGAAAACTACCAAAGGGAAAGTAAGCAACTGTACTAAGAGCAATGTGAAATTGCTGCTTGTCTTGATGAACAGCTTTCAAACCCCAAAGAGAGAGATAATCAAATTAAACTGAAAGTAATTTAGTTTAAAGGCTTGTATGCTTAAAAGTCTGCCTGCTTTTCCCCACAGCTGTTAGATAATATGAAAGATGCTACCGTAGCTATACAGCTATGACTTGGTAAGGTACATTCATATAATTGAATGTTACTTTTCCTTGCATTTGTTGAGTTATCTAATAATGAATGATGTACTGAGGTGATATAAAAGTTAGCACAAAGGCATTCAGTAATTCCTCATTGCTGTGTTGTAGTTGGTTTTATAACTCACAAGTGCTTGTTCTGTGGCTTCTGTTTATGCATCTTGTCTGAGCTATTTCAAACTCATGATTGCAATTGGGTGCTCTTTGCCTTTAGTGACTTAAAGAAAGGAGTCTGCCTTCGCTTTGCTGGGAGTGGGAATGAGGAGAACAGGAACAACGCTTACCCACACAAGGCAGGGTTTGCCCAGCCCTCGGGGCTCTCGCTGGCCCCTGAGGAGCCCTGGAACTGCCTGTTCGTGGCCGACAGCGAGAGCAGCACCGTGAGAACCATCTCGCTCAAGGACGGGGCGGTGAAGCACCTTGTAGGAGGAGAGAGAGACCCATTGGTAATCACTTCAAACTTCCCCACACTGCCCTACTAATATTCCTCAAGCCTGACCTGGAGGAACCACTTTTGGGGTGAGAGGGTAAATCAGTTTCTGTGGCCATCAATTTCTTAGCTTCACTGCTTGGAATGCAAATGTGTGGCAGTTGTGATGCTCAGGTTGTAGTGCAGACTGTTGATCCTTAGATAAGAAATTACTTCACTTATTCTTAAAATAGCCAATTTGATTCAGCACTGTGTGGTCATTAAATCAGCTGGATTCATATTTATAACTTAGATGTGAGAGTTTCCATTTCTGTGGTTAGCATCCCCACTTCCAGGTTTCAGTATCCTTGTTTTGAAATCGTCTTGATTTTTTTTTTTTAAGTCAGTGAATTTCCATTTAATTACAATCATTTAAATTCATGACCACATTGAATAATCAAATGTATTAATTAGATAAAATAACTTTTCAGAATCTGTTTGCCTTTGGTGATGTGGATGGAGCAGGCATAAATGCAAAGCTGCAGCATCCCTTAGGAGTAACATGGGACAAGAAGAGAAAGCTGCTTTATGTGGCAGATTCCTATAATCATAAGGTAAGTGTATAATAACTTGTTATATACAGACTTGGAAATTTTCATTACTACAGAGAATTATTTCAGTAACGTACAAAGATTGTGCTTGGTTTCTGAGGAAATGAATTATACAAGTTCCTTCATGGGTTCTTTTTCTTTCCTTCCTTCCTTCCCTTATGGGTCCTTCTCTTTACCATTGTTTTGCTGTCACATTCTTCTGTGTTGATATGATGGTCCCTTGGGGAAGGTGAATTTAAAGTGCCAAGTTACAGTTCAGACTAAAGACTTTCCATGTACCTTCCCAAAGATGCTGAACTACAATAAGAGAGCTAGGAGTGTTTAGTCAGGAATACTGCAGGTTTGATGAAACTGAGAGGGCAAGAGGACTTGCTTTTCCCTTAAAAAAGCCACCCAGGTTTTGAGAAGTATTGGGGGTTGCTTCCATGGAACTCTGGGATAAGAGACGTTGTTTTGCGTGATTGTTCTTATGTGATGTTATATAAACATTCATGTCTCGAAGGTTTTTAACTGTATGCTGACTGCATGCATTAAAAGAGAAGTAAACTGTTTGATTTGAAGAGTAAGTTATATAAAACTAAATGCTAATTGACATTTTAAGGCAAATTATGTTTTGTTTCACGTCTTGTATAAAACATTATAAACTTTTTTGCTATTACTCTGAAAAAACCCCATCTGTTTGTAGAAGAAAAATAACCTACAAGTTAGCCTGCCAATTTTGTCATGCTCTCACCGTTCTGCAATGTTTCTAGAAAGCCAGCAAACATTAGGAAAACAAGTCATCCAGCATACTTTTATAGCAGAGGGGTAGGTACTTTCAAAATTGTGGGAGGGAGCCCTGAGTGAAGACCAAAGGAAGAAGTGAAGTCCCTGAGGGGGTGGGGATGGGAGAAGATGGGACATGTTACGTGGTAAAGAGTGGTAACACAGCCTCTAGGATGCACACCTGGTATCTGAGGTACTCAAGAAGCAGTGCTGGCTACTGGAAATGTGGGACATGAGATAATACAGAACATCTAAATCCTGCAAGGTTTTCTCAGAGAAGCTTTTTTTGTCTTTGTTTATCTTAGATTAAAGTTGTGGATCCCAAGATGAAGAACTGTGCTACCCTGGCAGGCACAGGAGAAGCAGGCAATGTTGTTGGTTCCAGCTTTACACAGTCAGCTTTCAATGAACCAGGAGGTTTGTGTGTTGAAGAAAACGGCCGCCTGATGTATGTTGCAGACACAAATAATCATCAGATTAAAGTGCTGGATTTGGAAACAAAAATTCTTTCCATGGCAAGTAATACTTGTTAAACGGGCTTGATAGTGGTGTTTTTCGATATAAGTTACTATTACAGACTTCAGCAAGTGTTATAAAAATGATACAGCTGACTTTGGGTACAGTAGCTGTATTCACAGGATGTTTTGTGATGATCAGGCAAATAAACATTGCCTCTTAGCACAGTTGTTGAAAGCCTCAGTCTTCAGAAAGACAACTTTTGCATGAAAACAGAAAGTGACAACCCTCTAGAAAAGGTTAATACAGAAACATGAGTCATTAAAAGGTACAGCCCAGTTTTTCAGCATGAAAAGCATTTCATGAATGCTTTGTAAAAAAGGGAAGTGAGATCAATTACCAAGCCCTGTAATTAAGCTGTAAGAGATGATTTTGGGAGGTCAGTGACTTACAGCAAGATATATAATGGGCTTTCAAGTTGTCATATCAAAACCACTGTTGTAATTGAGTTTTATTTGATTGTAAACAAATTTGTTTTCATGTCCACCTTACAATGCCAGTATGTCTTAATGATTTTTTAAAATACATATATGCATATATTTATGACATAATGGTCCTAATGTCTTCTCATATGTTTCTTGCATTTAATAGTATGCAGTCTTAATGTGTGTTTAAATTTTCGTATCATTTAACATGTTGGTGGCTTTTCTGGAAATTTTCCTCTATTTTACTGTGCAACATGCATAGTTAAAATTCTGGATTTTATTTCTGAAGCATGCAGTTTAATACTGGAATTAGAAGGAAATACATCTATATTTTATTTTTAAAAAATGTAATCCAACTGTAAAAATTTTAAATTAAGGGATACTGTAAAGTAGCTGTGGGTTTTATGGTTTTAATAATAAATATTGCTTTTATTTGGATTAGTCAGAGTTTTTTCATTTTAAGGAAATATTTTATCCTTCCCTTTTTCTGTTTTGTCATAGTATTGTTGCACGCTGTCAGAAAGTTTTAGGCCAGTAGCCGTATGATGTCCCTTTGAAACTGTTATTGTGTTGTGAAAGCCCATTTATTTTTAGTACTAATAAAAGTAAATATTTTATTTGATTTCTACTGATAGTTGCCTATCCTGAAGCCAGAAGCATGTGATGTTCCAGATAACCTGCCTGTGCAAAAGCATAAAATAAACCTTCCAAGACTGCCTAAATCTGCACCAAATGTTCAACTTCCTCCATTAACTGTAGCTCCTGGCCAGACAATTCAGTTTTTATTAAAGTTGACTCTTCCTCCGGATTCAAAACTGAATGAAGAAGCTCCCAGTGCCTGGTTTATCACAGCAGAAGGTAAAGCCCCTGGTTAGGATGGGAAGTGGGTTACAGCAGCACATCCTGCAGTGCAGGGGATCTCAGGCGGACGAACCAAGACGTCCTTCCTGCCCCGTGTTCCCATTTGACCTTGTGATGCAGTACATGATATTTAGAGTTGATGCATTTAGCAGCTGGAGTGCAAAGGCTGAAAAAAGCCTGGTAGACTGCTTTTTATTTGAGTTAATACATGCTGCATTATTTTATGGTTCAGTGCAATGCATTAGGTGTATGTAGTGTGCAGGTCATTTTTCAGTTCACATACTCTTAAATATTGAAATAAATGTGAAACTCAAGTTTCATTCTAGCAGTAAATGCCATCATTTTACCTGCAGTTTAATGCATTTTTGGCAGATATCTTACCTGGTGTATTAGATCTCTGATACAAATGTATGGTAGCCATTAATTTAAGAAGTTTTGCTGTGCATATCAGAATAAACTTTAACATCCTTTAAAGAGTGTGTAGGAGAAATTGAAGTTCCGTTGCATTTAAGTAAGTTGTAGTGTATTTATACACCTGTAGTGCTATGGATCTCTCCATCTTTAGATGACTGATAAAAAAGCATTTGCAAATTACTTCTCCCTTTATTTTTTGTGTTCACGACTGGAAAAATCAGGAAGGAAATTTCCTTTAATGTTGCATGTGGAAAGTCCTCGTTGTCCTATAGGTAGAATTAGTGTTTTCTGTAGCTTTCAGACGTGGTGTTAAATACCCTAATGATAAAATCTGTTCTTCTTTTCCAGGTAATGCCTGGTTGCTGCAAGGACAGTGTCCAATGGGAGAAATAAAGGATGTTTCCTGTCAAACTGTCATTCCCTTTCAGTTGCCTGGGAGCTGTGTGTCAGCTGAAGCCACGCTGGCCATCAAAGCGTGCCTCTACTACTGCAGCAAAGGTAGCAGTGCCTGTCTGATGGCAGGAGTCTCGTTCAGCCAGCCCTTGCAGGTCGCTGGCACAGACCGAGGCAGCTCGGCTCAAGTGGAACTGATACACACCTTTGTAACCAACTAACCCAAAGCCAGCTGGTTTCACACTTTATTTTGCTATCCACCACTTCTGTGGGAGAAAGTACAGATAGATAACTTTGCTCTGTTTTTTCCTGGAGCTTATGACAAAGCTAAGAAATAATACGCTTGGTAAAATGAAGTAGTTTTCCCTACAGCCTAACAGGAAAATTTATCATCACAACCTCATTTCTTTGCATTACAGTAGCAGCAATAACTTTGTAATACTGTAGACTCTTGCCAATTGTGAACATACTGGAGATCTGCCAGTCGTAAGAAATGAGCAACAAATTTTAAAGTCCTTTTGAAAGAGCTGGTGTTACTTTGTGATGTTGCTGTAAGATCTTTGCACTGTACATACTGTTAGAGTAGATCATTTTGGACTTACACTGCAAAATTCCTTTTGTGCCCTTACTACATTTTAATAGAATGTCGAAAGGAAGTTTGTTTCTCCAGTCTGTAAAAGAAGTACCTTGCTTATTCTTCTGTAATGACACTTATGACACGTGTATTTTGAAAATACATCTTAAACTAGGTGCAGCTCTAGTTTTATGCAAACTGAGTATTTTGCTTTAACTCAACATGACCGCCTTACATGAAGAGCAAGGTTCATGGAAAATTTTCTGTGAAAGGAACTGTTCAAGTTCCTGCAGAAGAATTTCATGCTGATTTTTTACACAAAATGTGCCTCTCTGCAATGTGTGTATATATATAAAATAACCACCACAAAGCCATGCTGGAGCTTTTCTGATACAATACCAATTTACATTTTATAGAAAGTGGTAGGTAATGGTTGAATATCTACACTGCAAAAATTAAATGTCAGCCATTTCAAGCAGGGTGATTCACTCCCATTTTTATGATTTCTCTGCAAAGACTTGTCTGAAGACTTCTGTCCTGCATATACATAATATTATGAAGGATATTGCACTCTTGACATCTGATTCAGACTCCTTTGAAGTCACTGTTCATCCCTGGATTTATAATAGTGGCCACTGAACCAGAATTGTATATTCAGTAATGGATTATTTACATTCACGTTTAGAGCTTCTGATCTTTTGCTAGAGCACTGGTAACCTAATCTTTGAGTAGGATGCTTTAAAGCTCTATTGCAAAACTCTGCCTTTGGGGTTTAAGTGTTTTGCAAGTAAAATTCCCTCAGTTTGCCATAGTAAGTAGTGGCAGGGTGATAGTGGTGGTGCAAGTTTATTATTTGTACTGGAAGAGTTTCCACCATGCTTAAGTGGTAATTAGGTTAGGCTCTGTGATCTGGTCATGATGATCAGTTTTGAGAAGATGATTTTGTTTTGTGTTAGAAAAGAAAAGATAGTTTTGTCACACGTATTATAAAGTGCAGTACTGAAAGAATTTTTTTATTAAAGTCTTTTCTAAAACAATTATTCCTAACACCTGTCAGTAAATCCCCAGTATCTGTTGTTGTTGCTTTTTCTTACTTCCAGGCTGACTGAAATTCTGGTCATGAACCCGAGAGGCTTTTGTTTTAAGGGAACCATATGGACTGGTGTGGTTCTTCCTTCCATTGAAATGCCAGTCTATCTGAGAGTTCTTTGTGGCACCAGAAATGGTTGTTATCTCACCTGTCAGCAAAGCAAGGGCTGAAATGTTATTTTTCTTAGGCTTGGTTTTTAAGCAACTTTTCTAATTCAATGTTTCGGCTCCTTTGGGTAAGCTTCTGAATTCTTAAATGCCATTTTGAAGAGCAAAAAAGCTTTGCTACTTTGTTCACAGATGGCAAATGCTGTTGGAAGGATGAAGATAAAGAAACTGATTTGGGTATTTATTATTTTTTACACTTTAGTAAAACTCAGTCTTTCACGATTTTTTGTTTGTCTGTTTACCTTTGGATAGTAGCCAGGAAACCTTTGAACAGCTTCTAGATAGGCTGCAGATTTTCTGTTGCTCTCTGAAAAAAACAAGCAGTAGCTTCAGAAGTTCAGAGTAATGAACCAAACTGCTGCAGTTATCTTGAACATGTAATTCATCAGATGGATCTTTTTTCTTTCATTTTGTCCCATCATAGGATGGTTTGGGTTGGAAGGGGCCTGAGAGAAAAGTTCCAGCCCCCTGCCATGGACAGGGACACCTTCCACTAGAGCTGGTTACCCAGAGCTGCATCCAGCCTGATTGTGAGCACTTTCAGGGATTTGGCATCCACAGCTTCTCTGGGCATCCTGTGCCTGGCCACCCTCACAGTAAAGAATTTCTTTCCAATATCTAATCTAAATCTGCCTTCTTTCAGTTTGAAGCCATTCCCCCTGGTTCTATCTCTGCATACTCTTGTCAAAAGTCTCTGTCCAGCTCTTGTAGCTCCTTCAGGTACTGGCAGGTGCTGTAAGGTCTCCCCAGTCTTCCCCTGGCTGAACAACTCCAACTCAAATTTTCAGCTAGAATGACAATATATTTTTCTATTTCAATTGGATCACGTCATCAAATTCTGCCTGTATGCCAATATTAAAAAAAAAATCAAAAATCGGTTTTGTTGTTGACACTTCTAATTAATGTATTGCTGTAGGGGACAGACTCTGTTCCTCACTTTATTTAACTATAGTGTATAATGTTTAATTACAATATTGTAGTTATATTTTCTGTCTAAATGTTCTCTCTTTGCTCAGTCTCTGTGTTCACTGTGATGGGCCTTTAATCACATAGTCTAACACCAAGTTTTGTTTGTCCAAGGGATAAGGATGTACATTCCCAGAGTCACTCCTTCTCTTTCACTTCTAAGTGTACAGATATTCAAATGTTCTGTGGTTGGAAAAGCACAGATTTTTTTAGAGCTTATGATATTTAGGGATACTATTTCCATTTCTTTCTCCAGGGTTTACAAGATGCTCTTACAGTAAAGCTACAAGTGCCATAAATTTCACCAGACAGGCAAACAGAATAGCACGTACAAGCTACAGAAATTTATTTAAGTACCAGAAAGCATCTTCCAAATATGATGCAGAAAAATAGGAAATGTTACTATTCTGTCTAAATACTGAAAAATTG
Organism: Oreocharis arfaki; assembly: GCA_013398015.1. Lineage (NCBI taxonomy): Eukaryota > Metazoa > Chordata > Aves > Passeriformes > Paramythiidae > Oreocharis > Oreocharis arfaki. The sequence continues at coordinate 81,014 of VZRR01014152.1, read as the reverse complement.
GATATATTCATGACTGCTACCTCTTTGTATGGGAACTTAGTTTTTTGGTGTTTCCTGATAAAAAAATTCCAAGCAGATTGGAATGGCTCGGCACTTCCAGATTTGTGTCTCACAGTAAAAGTACGTAATTCAAGGCCTTCTCTGAACATGACTTTCTACTGGCTTTAACAGGTTTTGCATCAAACCTTAATAAAGCACTAAATGACTTCAGCAAGTCTCTAAAGAGTGTTGGTCATGGTTGGTTTGTATAATGGAAACAAGTTCAGTGGCATTTTAAGTTTTTAGTTGTGGTGTTTGCACTTCTGGGACAGCTTTTGGTTTTGAATGGATGTATTAATAGTTCCATGAGATGTTTTTAGTAATTTTATTTAATTGCAGTATAATATTTTTTATTAGACTAGAAAAAAAGATAATGCGGTTTTGAAGAGGGAGCATAATTTGTTTTGATAGCTCTTCATGTTGTTTTAATTCAGTAATACCTTTCTATACTTGCTCCCTTCTGTTGAAGGAAGGGTAGGGACGATGAGTGTGTAAATCTATTGATGGGCACATATTTTATGCATATATTTTTGGTTGATTTCTTTTTGTGTTAGATTCTTGCATCATTTTTGGCTCTTCTGTTGGATGCAGTTCATAGTTTGTGCTTGGCCTCTCATATCTTCCACCTGTGGAGCTTTATGTTTGTATAATGCTGTGGTAGTGTTGTACCAAGCAAGTACAGACCAGATGAGTGATACATGAGAAAGTAGTTTTATAGCATCAGGTAAATGCCTTATCTGCTTACCCTGAGAAAAGGTGCATATGGCTTCCAGTATATTGTATATTTTCTTAATGCACTGGTTTTATTTCAGTAGGAAAATATTGTAGCTGAAACCATGGGTAAAACTGTTTTGTTGAGAGAACATCAAGAAAAATATATTCCTTACCTCTTGCTCAGAGGAGAGGGATGATGAAAATGAAGAGACTTTCCTTCTTATGTAGGGGCATGTCCTTTTGTTCCTTTAATTATTGACTATTTATTTTAGCAAAGATAGAGGCATTATTGACTACAAATAGTCTTGAATTTTTGATTCCTAACAAGGTTTTCTACATACGTGGAAGCTTTAAATGTCTGACTTTGTAGAGTTATGAGTGATAGATCTAGTTTTAAATGGTTTAAAGTTTATCAGACAATAGCAGAGATTAATGTACATTCTTAAGATCTGTATTTTTTTTAAATCACTGATATTCATTAAGACTTACCTCAGAGACACATTGAGGCTACACTCCCACCAAAGTGTGAACTCAAAATAAAGTTTTCTTTGTTGTAGAGTGTGTGAGATGTGCTGTGACACATTCTGTTCTCCAGGCTGCAGTTGTGCTACCTAAGGAGGATTTTCCACAGACAGCAGCTCATCAGTCACCCTCAGTAATTCTCCACTCAAATCTTCCAGGTCACTTGCTCATATAATCAATTAATATTACTGATTTATCTTAGCAAATATTTAGTATTCAGAATTTATCATTACAATTTTCATTGCCGTTGGTTTGTCAGGGATTAGAGGAGCTTCTCTGTCCCAAGCAAAGAAAGTATAAGAATGGTGACAAGTAATTTGAGATAATTTTTGAAAATGTGAGACCTTGTTATTTTTTAATTAAATCACAACATCTGTTTTTGCATCCAACAACAGATCATTAATTTAGAAACAATATTTCTGATATTTTACATTCCATTATGTTCATATAACCAAATTTGACTACTGTCTTCCATCAGAAGCAGCTGATCTATATTTTATAGTTTTTTTACTCTGATTAGGAAAGTCACTACTCTCATTTAGGATTAGGATTCATTCCTGTTCAGAATTCATCACACCTATGGTTGAGTTTCTGAGTTTATCTTAGTTTCTTTGTCGTGCTATTATGGGGGATTTTGGTTAGGTTTTTGGGTCTGTCCTTTCCTCCTGTAATTTCCACAATGAAACGCAGCCCATATCTTGCTACCATGGAGGGATCCACGTAGGAAGGATAATTCCCTCCACCCGCTCCTTGCTCCTCCCGGGCTTCAGGGATGGGGATAGAAACAGCAAGTAATTCTAGATGGCAGTAGAATAAGGTGATGTCCTCAGGTCAGCTTCATCAAGCTTTGCACTGATGCAGCTACTGTCAGAAGTTTTACCTTTACCTCTGGCCTTGTCCAGTGAGGTCCTGAAGTTATTTCTGGGCGTCCCAGAGCATCCCATCAAACTTGAGTAGCCTCTGCAGGGATTCTGATGGCTCTTGGTTTCAGGAAACTTTGATGCTAGGAATTAAATACTTTAGCTGCTATAGGTTAAATATTTTAGCTATTATGTAATTTTCTGTCTTGTTGCAGGTTGTTTAATTATTATCAGGTAATGCACTCCTGCTGCAGATGAGAAGGTGGAAGCCTTGGGTGTGAGTTGAGGAATGTTTGTGTAGCTATAAGTAAATATTGCTCATTTTACCTCTTTGGTGGTCCATTGCTTTCAAGCGTACCAGGGAACTCTGTCCAATTGTAGGCTCTAGGGCTAAGCAAAAGAATTGCAAGTATTTTTTAAGTCTTGCCTAGTTCCTTTGAAACACTGACAATTTTGAGCTAAAGAAATCCCGTTTGAAGAAAACCTGTTCATGCATCTGCCTTAACTTAATGCTCTGTACTCAACATGCCTCAGAAGAGAGATATTTGACACTGTATTCTTTCCCATTTTGACTGAGGATTGAGAAATTCAACCCATCTGGCCATTGTCAGACTTCATAGAAAGCAAAACAGCAATTCCCAATTTCATTTTACATCCTTTTTTTTAAAAAATAAGAGCCTATTTTCCAAGCTTTTGATTAAACTGAAATACTGGGTTTGAACAATATGTTCAAGGAATCTGTACTGAGAGTTGCCTGAATCAGATTTCTGAATCTGGTTTCCAGATTTTAAAAATGAATTGATAGTGAAGAAGAGAAACAAATTGCTAAATGTTTTATCTGTTGAATATTTAACTTCAGAAGTGTCCAATTTCACTTTTAAAATAGAACAACTAAATTCTCCTCTCTGTCGTTACCATTAATGTACCATTAATCATTGTATCATTAAAATCTGTGATGGATCTATGTGATTTTTTTAAGAAAATCAATAAAGAAAAAGAAGGTAGTTGGTAAACAGTGACTGGGTGAAATCCAGGTGCTCCAGGAGTTTGGCCCAATGTGACAGAAATTCTGTGGTTTTATTACATCTTCATGGCTGAAGGAAAAAATCAGTGCCTTTTGGAACAATACTTGAAAGTGTTTCTTTACAGAAATACTGGAGTACTGATTGAAATAAAGTATTTGACCTTCATGGTTTGCAAGCTTCAGAGGGATTTAATTCTACTACTTCTGAAACTGTGAAGAGTTTTCCTTCTCTCTCAATGTTATTGAATTAATTTGAAATTAAGGTGCTTATTTGTCAAACTCCTTTTCCTACAAAATACTTCGAAATTCGGTTGTTTCTCAATCTTGTGAGCTTACTTCTGAAATTATTGTTACCTCTCTTGTACACTTCAGAACAAACGTGGCAGGGAGACTTCAAACAGCTTGCTGAAATTGTGGTTTGAGTGAGATGGAGAGCAAAACATGCACTGATCTGAAGGGGCAAAGGTGATGCCTCTTGGTATTTGAGGGGTGGAGGGTTGGTCTTTGTTTAGGAGTTGTTTTCATCTGTTCTACAGATCGGCAAAGATTCCTTACACAGCAAAAGGTGGTGTGTAGGGGCAGCCACGAAGGGCCAGGTTATCTCACTGTGAAAACATGTAACTTCATTTAAGTTCTGCTGCTGGGATGTGTAAAAATCCCAGCAGTATAATGCTAGTGAGGAAAGTCACATTTGAGCACTTAACACCTTAATAAATGTCTCCAGGTGTTTTAAAGGGAAAGACAGGAATTTTATTTTCTTCCTTGATAATTTCAGTGTTGGTTTGTGCGCATTGAAATATTTTGTCTGTTCTTGGAGATACTAAACCTTTGTTTCTGCATTGCATCTGATGCAAAGCCTTTCACATACCAGAATATTTTTAAAATGTGGTTTGCATTTGTTGTTGCAAAATATGAGAAGAATTAAAATGAAAGCACTTCATCTACAGCTGATCTAGGTCTTGTAAATTCTTCACTGACAGTGTTGCCTAACTGTGTTCTTAACAATATTCATAGATGATGATCCTTTTTAAATAACAGGTAAATGTCCTGTAATATTATAAGAACAAATAAATACACTGTAGAAGAAATGTCAGCCTTGGCTATCAAACCAACAGATAAACAGTGATTAAAGAATGTACGCTTTCTCCTGTGCAACCTCTTTTTCCTTGTAAAGCTTTTCCATGGAAAAATAAACATTAAAAAATTATATGTGTTCTTTCAAGGTTGGGTCTGTCTGTCAATCTTTGTGTGAACATACATCTAGAAGTTATGAAATGTGTCTGCTGTGAGGGGTTGCAGCTTGAATAAAATGCTTTAATTAAGAAGTACTGTTTGTTTCCCACTCCCTTTGCCACAGGCTCTGCAGCCGTGGGTGTCACTCGGCCCTTCAGTGACCAAGGGTCTGTAAAACAGTGTGAGTCGTGAGGACTGCCCCCTCCAGGGGTCTGGGAACAAGAGATCTGCTTTTATTTTCATTCCTGCACATCAGAGACATTAGAAATGGTGCACTGCATGAGTCACAGGCTGCCTGATTGTAGCCTTCAGTTTATTGCCGAGATCCCAGAGCAAATTTAGCTATGGGAACAGATCCCTCTGCACGGAGCTCCACTTGAAGTAATGTTTGTTACTGTGGTTAGGCTGTGCTACACTTTGCAGCATGTGGGTGCCTGTTTAATTATAATTATGGTTCAACTGTGTTTTAGCAGCAGCATCTAAAAATAATTGTTTTACTCAGAAGACAGTTTTGCAGCTTTGACCAAGAACCTGTGGGTACAGGGTAGTAGTGAAGGCTCTCATGTGCTCCAGTGCAACTGGAGATGGACACCAACATGCCTAGAAAGATAATCCCTTATTTGTGCTGCTCATCATGTTTTTATTGATACAGTGATTTCTCATTAATGAAAGCATTGTTTGACAAAAATTCTGGAATATCTGCTGTAGGTGAGCCCCATAAATTGTACTGTAACTATGTTGAATTTGTGTCATTCCCCCCAACCCCACTAAAGATTTTTCCTCGTGTTTATTCATCTATTCAAATATTTAAAATATTTATACACACTACTCATAAAACTCGGCTGACTTTCTTTGATTTCCATGCAGATGCAATATATTCAGCTTAGGCTGATGCAGCAAGCCTGGATTTGACAGACGGTCAAACAAATCCGATTGTAATTTCTCTGTTTTACTAAAAAGTTCATCAAAAGCTTCTGCCAAGCTAAACTCAGCTATTTTAGGCCAGGTCACACAATCTTCAGCATCTTATTGAGCGTTTGCCACAGATCACAAAGCTGAACCTTGGCTGGCTTTCAGTCGTCATCTCTGAAATGACACCTTCACCCCCAATTTCTGAGTGTTCTTAAAACAGAAATCCTGTGTGAACACCGACCTGTGCGTTCTGCCTGCAAACAAATCTGTGATGTTTTTGTGTCTGATGGCCTTTGTGGGACTGAGCTGGGCTGGTGCGTTTTGCCAGAGCCCAGGGAGGCACTGCCCGCTGTAGATGTCTGTGGTCACAAAGTCACTGCTCTAGGAAACTATTAATTAGCTTGTTTCTAAAAGCAAGGGAAAGGAGCCTTTCATGTTAAAATCACCAACAGGGCCAAGATATTTTCTTGTTATTGCAAGGGATTCTGCAATCTCCTGCCAAGAGCAACTTATCCAGAGATTGGGTAAATGGAGCTTTAAACAGCTCCTCTCCCTGCCCTGTCCTTCCCATCTGAAGTAGTTTCCTGTGGCTGTTCAAACTCATGACTCTGCTGCCTCATCTGAATTTTATCTTTTCTGCCTGTCACCCTGGTATTTTGTGCACACAATCCCACCAGGAACTGAAAACAATACCTGATGGCTATTTTATGTGCCAGTGTGCGTAGCAAAGTTCCACCCTTGCTGTAACTGGGCTTTCTGGAGCGGGTTTGTGCTTCTTTGCCCTCTGCTTTAAGCACAGAAATGAAAGCAGAGGTGAGGATTTCAGCCTTTGCTGTAAAGGAGTAGCTTTTTAAAGTGTTGCCACAGCAGCACATACTGTTTCTTTTTTTGGAAAAGCATTAGCAAGTTATAACCCTTAGTTAAATCTCTCCATAATTTTACTCTCTCAGACATTCCCTTCAGCAGAGTGTATGGGAATGCCAGTGCTCAGAGCTCCTAGCAAGAGCTCAGGCTGTAAATTGTGGGTATATTTTCCAAACATTGAACAAAGCTGTAATATTAAGCAGTAGTTAGATACTAATGAAAATTTTGTTTCACTGAAACCAAATACTTCATCAGTTACCCTTGTGCTGTATAACTTTTGAAATGCATTCACCATGGAACTGCAATGGTATTTTTGAAGCTATCGTTGCAATTACTGTCCTTGAGAACTGAACAGTTTTTCCAACACCATCTTTATTTTCTAACTAGCAGGCAGCACATCAGGTTTAATATCTACATTAGATAGCAGCGCTTGGACAAGCACGTGGCTTCCGCAGTGAAGTGAACCTGTGTCTGAGGTGACAGCACATAAATTGTGACAGCACATAAAGTGTGATGTGTTTTAATCAGAGCAAAGCAGAGTCAGCAGTTTAATGATGTTTTTATTGATACAATGATTTATCATTAATGAAAGCATTGATGTGTGTCAGCAGCAAGCGTAAGCAGTCGTTGCATCAAGGTCTGTGTGCCTTCCCTCCTCCTCCTTGCGCATGCTGACACACTTGACTGAAGCTGTGATGTTTTCCAAGTTATCTGGGGCTGATACTGAGACACAGAGATCACCAAGAATGAGAGATGTAACCATTTTTTTCAGAATCTTAATACCTTCAGCAAGTGGAACCACAGGAGAAAATACAACACTGAAATGCACCAAGCAGTGCGTAGGAGCATCAGTGCCTAAGTGGCAGTTAAATCCGAAGGAAACTTGCTGGGGGCTACTGAGAAACCCATCATTTAAATTTTTCTTTCCTTTATGCAGCTGAGTGAAGAAGATGGATTTAATTTGCATTTTTGCCATGCTCTTAGCAGTGGAAGTGCTATAAAGTGCTGTTGTTATCGTAGACTCAAATCAGACATGCATGTGGCAGAACTTCTGAGACCTTATGAGGAAGATGCAAAGGGTGTAATGGAGTCTCTAGCAGACAGTGACAAAAATTTGCCTCACAAATTCACTGCTGAGTGTAAAATGAAACGTTTACTGAATCATAACAGGATTAGTTATGAATTTAAACTAGCTGGGGATTAAAATTTTTATTTACTTGAGGCTGCTCGACTGAATGATTCTCTTTACAAGAGGCTTAGATTACATAGAATAGAGAAAAAATACAGAACTTAGCCAAAAGAAGTGAGATAGCATGGATGGTATATTTTATATAGAAGTCTGTCTTTTTTCCAATATATAGCAAGCTTGCTGATTTAAAAAAATGTTAAGGGATGGAGGTCTCAGCAACTTTGATACCTGTTTCTGGTCTATGTGAGTGCATCACCTGTAATCCCAAGATTGTATGTTTTTCTTACACACTTGGTACAGGGTCTCCTGCTTTCACATACAATGGAAGCCTGATCACCCTGACACCCTCTGGCCCTCTGCATATCACGGCTTTTTTCTTGACAGTAAGAGAGACTGCCTTGCTACAGGCACCTGACAGCAGGCATGAATCTGTTTTCCAAGAACAGCCGAGCTCAGATGAACCTGTCAGAGTGATTGTTTTCCACCTTCTCCTAACATGCAGAAAGCTTATGGAGTACCTTGTACAGTGACAAGCGAAAAATTACCAGGATTTCATCCATGCTCAAACTTCTCACAGTCTCTCTGGGAAGTTGTACTTAGAGTGCTCCCAGGAAAGAGATAATTTGCTGTTTGCAAAGAATCCCAACAAGTTAACCTAGAAAAATTGTATGTTTTAAACTCAGAAATGTTTGCAGTCAAGCAAAGAAATTTTCAGAAAGAGGAATCAAGTTATCCCAAAGCAATTCTGACTTGCCACCTGAACAGTGCCAGGACTACTGTAAGCAATGATACATCCTGGTGGAAGGTGTCCCTGCCCATGGCAGGGAGGCTGGAATGAGATAATCTTTAAAATCTCTTTCAACCCAAGTCGTTCTATGGTTCTATAACCCCATACTTTCTGTTGGGGTTTTGTTTGAGGTTTTTGGTTTTGTCAGCTAAGGAAATTAGTGAGGAAAATCTGCTAGAATTCTGTTCCAGCACAGCACATCAGTTGAACACTGTATTTTAGCACATCGAGCTAAAATACAGTGTTCAATAGCACATCACAGCATCCGAGGCTACTGAGTTCTCCTCAGTTTGGGAAGAGACTCAGTTCACGGCTAAGTTTGACTCTATGATATAAACCACATGAAGGCTTAATCTTCAGGTGGAATAAATTTTCCTGGTTCTAATTGGGCAGTGGAGTTTATACATTTCTCTGAGGCAGCAAATAGATGCATTTATCCCTGCATTGCTGTGCTCTTCTCGATAATCTCTGCTGAGTTTTTTTCTTAATGACGATCACGTGATCCTTTTCGCTCTCCATTCATCTCTGTAATTAGTTCTCCCAAGGCTTGCAGCCCAGTAACAATCTGCTTGTAGCTCCTTTCTCACAAAAGAAAAGCAGTTTAGTTTCTCTTGTATTAAAAAAAAAAAGATTACTACCCTGTACATCCCTTTCCCTTTTCTTTTTACTCTCATGGGATGTGTTATTAACAAGAGGTTCTGCTTCATGTATTTCACCTCTATATCACATCCCACTAATGTGGCTGTTCCCCTGCTGACCACTGAAATTGCCCTCAGCAAGATTATCCATTGCTAACCAACCATCTTCAGTCTTCTTGGCCTGCCAATGTACACAAACTGTCTTTTACCTTTGAAATTTACATTTTATTTGCCTCTGTACTTCCCTTTATTCCAACTCTCTGTATGCTCTGGACACTGCTCCTTCATCATGTCCTTGATTGGACAGTCCTCTCTTTCCCATCTCCAGTTTTTGGTGGGAATTCCTGTGGACTGCCACTCGCCCTCCCCTGCTCCCTTCACACACTCTGTCTCTGGATGGTACAGAGTTCCTCAACCACCTGTGCTGAGGAGTCAGAGTCCTCCCTCTCTCCTCCAGAATGGTCTCTTTCTACTAAAGAAGTCTTACTATTTATCTTCCTTTGACTTTATAAAATGTAAACACACCTGAAAACCCCAAATCATCTGTTCATTACTCCTTCATGTTACTCCTTCCCTTTTGCAAGCAATCTTTTGCTTGATTACAGTTAATCTGACTACAGTTTATTTATTATTCTGCTTACAGACAAGCCTTAGAAGTCCAGCATTCATTCAGTTTCAGCAGCTCACTGGGTCCTTGTGTTTGGACAGCATCTGAGTTTCTGCAGATTTTTTTCCCATCTTTTCTCTGCTCTCTCTAGTCCGAACACTTGTTTGAGGTTTTCTACCTCATGTCTCAGTTTCTACAATGTGCTGTGTTAGTTACAGAATCTTGGCCTGCTCTTACCTATCCCAAATGTGACTGTGTCAGGTGTTGATTTCATGGCCCAAAGGGTGGTGACTGAAACATGGCTTTCTAGAATCCAAGTGCCAGCTATCCCTGCTCGCTGGCATCAGTCACATCCTGCACCTCCGCATATTTCACTGTGCCTCACAGCCTGGTCATTTCCTATTTGTGGGCTTCTATTAATTTTCAAGATACCAACTCTAGCCTCTGGGGTTTTTTAATCTTTCTGCACCATTATCCACTATTATTCTTGCAACTATTGCACAGCTAAGCCCTGAGGCTTCCCTTAGTTTTTTGAAAGGATTTCCTCATCAACACTGGCAAAGCCTTTCTTACAACACTGAAATGTCATCAACTTTTAGGCTCTCCTGGACTAAGATCACTCACTCCTACACCAATAATATCTCATTGTTTGCTGTCAGACTCTGGCTGTTGGCTGTACTGTGCCGTTTGCTGCCTGGTGTTGTCCATCAGTTGTAAAACCCCAGTGTAAGCTCTCCTTGGACATGGAACTTTCTTCTCCCCTGTGTGTTTACACAGCCCTCAATGCCATGGCGTTTTTCCTGAGAACTGTGGTAATATAAATGGTAGTAAGAGTTGGTATGACAGGTTTATTTCCCTGGCATTGCTTAATCTTAGCAAAACAGCTTTTAAAATTGATTTGAGGGCCAGAAGAATAAAATAGGTGACTTGTACAAAATTTTAATTTCTGCTTCCATCATTCCAATGTCTTGATTTTACCTGCTTGTTTGTAGACAAATCACCCATTGCTTGTCCCACTGCAGCTTAAGCAATGTATAGGAAAATAAATTTAAAAACCTTTCCTGAACTGGAGGAATTATGTCCTTAGTCCAGGAATTCCAGAAGGGCACATGGAGTTCAGCTGAGCTGGATGTCTGTCCAGGTTCAAATCCTAAAGGATCCAAAGATTTTATCATGCTTTTTATAGGGATGTTTAATCACATGCTGAAAAGATGTTGAAGTTGGCTAGAGATGCATCTGCCTTCATGATATTTCTCAGCTTTTTTTCTCCTCTAGTGGATGAGGAGACAATTGGTTGGAACAGATGAAAAAACATAGAAGCATCACACATAGGGTTTGATCCTGCACTGTGACCTCTGGCTTTCTCCAAAACACAGCAGATCCCACATGTGTGAGGGGTGGGATGGGCCTTCCATTGTGGGCTGCTGTGAAGGGCACATTTGCAGAGTCTTTGGGAGGTGAGTTTTGTAGCTGTGTTTAATTCCCATAGAAGTACAGTCCATGGCTTTGGAAAAGCCACCAGGCTGTCCCCTGCACTGCCGGTTGTTACCTTTATGTGGGGATCTGAGCGACTGATCAATGCTCTTTCTTAACACCTGGTTTTTGGCACTTTTTGAGCATCTGGAAGATCATAAACAATTTCCTGGATTTAATTTGAAGGATTGGGATTGGGGCAGAAGGATTCCATCTCCTCAGCCACAGGTCCTCTCCTCTGTATAAGCTATTCTTTCCAATTTTCTCCGCACTCAGCATCAGAAGCTGCTTCCCATCATTCCCATATCCTCTGCTGCGTGTGCTCCCACTGCTCCTGCAGAGTGGTCCAGGCTCTCAGCTCCCTCTGCCAGGGAGGGGCTTTTGGCAGTTTGGACCACAGGTTGTTTGTTCTGAGAAAAGGCAGCAGCCAAAGCCCTGTTAGCACCAGCTGAAGAGCACTCTTCCATGGGAAGCCTGTCTCAGCACAGAAGGAAGGTGTGGTGACCTCTCATTTGCTGCTGTCACCGCTGGGACACGAACTGCAGTTCATGGAATAAGTGATGATTTCACTTTCCAGTATTGCAGAGCTGCAGCCCAGGCAGGAGGAAACGAAGGCATTTATGACTGAGAGCAGCAATCTGCCAGGTTTGATGTCTCCTGGGCAGTGAGAGGAGGCAGAAAGCCTTGCCCTGAGGTGGAGATGTGTGATCCCTCCGCGTCAGTGAGGATTCATGGAGCATTCCAGCTGCAGTGTAACCACCCAGACAGATGGATGGTCAGGAGCCCTTTTTTTGGGGAAGTTCTGCGATCATACATGAATCTCTTGGCCTGGTCTGGTTTATTTTTACCTTTAATCCTGAAGAATTCCTGTCTGATATTCTAACCTTGTTTTCTGATGTTTTATTAGAACTAACTTGCAAAGCCTCTTTCCAGTATGTGTGGAATCCTTAGCTCAGCTCTTCACTAAAAGCTGCCTTTTTAACTCTTTCACACCTTCCCCTAGCTGATTTTTTTATTAAGGTAATAGAGTATCTAAGGCAAATATTGGAAGGAACAATGTCTTCTTTTTCCTCTTCTGTAAAATGGAGGGGCTTGAAGTGTACAGCACCTAATACACGACGTGAAATGGGAAATAAATGTCTAAGACCCATGAAATTCAGCAAGAAAAAATAAGATATTATTTTAGGATCGTAATTTTTTTTTCCAAATTCCCTAACTTCGGTTTATTTATTTTACAGTCTGGAGAGAGTCACATATATACCTTTCAAGGTGGAAAAAAACCAGCCCTATAGTTAATGCAACTAATATTCTAGTCAAGAACGTAAGGCTGCAGAACCAAAGCTGTCATAAAATACAGCAGAGCCCAAGTCAGGTCTTGTCCTTTATGGCACAGGGACATGAGGGTACTCAGTTCTCTGTGATTATATATCAGCTTCCTACCCTCTCAACCATAAATAAGCACTGTCCTTGTTGTTATTGGCTTACTAATATACTACTTTCTAGTAGACTTATCTTTCCCCCGCCCCAGAATATTCATATTTTCTTGGATGCCCATTATAGAAGTTATAAAAATTCTTCACTTCCTTATTTAAAACCTTTGACTGCAGATCACCCCCTCTCCAAGAGAACTGACAGCCTGTTATAAGCAGACCTGTATGATGACAGATATGTGATTACATTTAAATAGCCCTGTCACAAAAAGCATTTCCTAGATCTTTTTTTCCTTAGCCTGATATTTAAAAGGTTGCACTGCATTTTCTGTGTTGTTAATGAAAACCTTCTGCAGTGTGAAAAGGGAATTAAAAGCCCTGAATTAAGCATGTAGGTACCATTTATCCTACAAAATTGACATGGAAAAAATGGGGAAAAAATCTGTAAAGCATCTATGAGAGCTCATCGTGGCAAAAAACGTTCTAGTCTGATCAAAGAACAGATGAATTTGGATCTCACTTCCAAAGAAAGGCTCCTGTTGCTAATCTCTGTGTCCTGCTGTTTGAACTCATCAGCTTCAGAGATGATAAGAATATGTTGTTATGCAAACTATCAAAGTTTATTTACACAACTTCTTAAAAGAGATTCTTTCAGTGGTATGGCCAGGTGGTTAATGCTGATTGTCAGATTTTTAATGCATGCCACCTTGGTAGTACACATCCTCCATCCTGTAAGCAAGGTAGTGTCTGCTGTACAATGCTCTGTCATCCTAAATCTCAGGGGTTAACACGCTCTCATCTTTAATCTTCTGCAAGCCTTCTTTTCCTTTGGTTTAAAAATCTGTGAACAATTTCACAGAGCAAATCCTCAATAAACAGAATAAAAAAATCAAATAACCTAAGCAGCTTTAAGTTCAAAATTAAATTATGTATCAAGCAGGAATCTGGCAATGCAATGCTAGTCTACCATAAAGTCTTTCATCCATGCAAATCCTGTGAGCAGTTTAGTGCTCCCAGATTGTCAGGTGAGCTCTCTGTTCTAAATATTTTTAAGTGGCTTAAGCACTTAAGCACTCAATTCTGGAATTCCCAACTTAATGTTTCCTCAAAGGACCTAACTTACAAAGGATGGCTCTTCATCCTCTGCCATCTATAAACTGAGGCAACAATTTAACTGCAAACCCTTTATAACAGCTGGGAATTGTCAGGTCTTATATATTTTTAAAAGCTTTGCTTCTGCATGGGATGTAAATCACAGAATAAAATGAATGAGGGAAAATGGGAAATGGAGGTACCACCTTATACACAAAGGAAATGCTGAAGATTTATTGTCAGTGATTTTCTTAAATCTGCTTATACAGCCAGGACAATATTTTCCAGAATGGATATGGCTGTAGTTTTTCCTATCCATAGGTCAGCAGTTTGTGGGGATCTTTGAAGAGCTCAGACTGGAACTAAAGGGCGCTGACAGTAATGAGATGTCTTCCAGTGAACTGCCAGGGGCTGCTGGAAATCACCACCCCAGTGAGGGTCTTGGTGCCACCCTACCCCTCACCGAAGTGCTGAATGTGACAGTGGGAGCTTTGGTGTGTGTTGAGAACATCTCTGAACCAGTGTCACAGGGATCAAGCTTTAACTGGAGCCGGCAGCATTTTGAAAGAGAAATAAAATTCTTACGCCTTAAGCAAAGTTACAGCAACTTAAAAAGCTCAGGTCTGTGGCCTGTGTCACCAGCAGGGTTATCTGAGCAGAGGCTGCAGTAACTGAGAGTACTTTGTGTTTGCTGTGGACTAGAAAGCCACAGCTTCAATGGGCAGGAATAACAAAGTCACCTGAATGGAATTGCAAATTCTAGACACCTTAGAATCCAAAAATTATTTTCACTTCACTGTCTCTTTTGATATTACTTCCCCTAACAATGACAAGTGCCTCAAAAACGGCTTATTGCTTTCCAGCTAAGGCTTGACCTTTACTGCTTTTCTTCTTCAACAAGTGACACCAATAAAATTATACAGCAGACAAAAAAAGCAAATAAAAAATCCAGCTATGAAAGACTTATACTGAAACTGTGGGAAAATATATACTGGGCATGACATTCAGGAATTGATTAAATCACCACATTTGCAATTCCTGAGTGAAAAACAACAAGCAAAGTTTACAGAGAGCTTGCAGCAGATATGCAGCAATGCCCACGAACAATAAAACCAAGACTTCTGAGATGTGTGTGGCATTTGGGAGGACAGAAACACTCACGAAATATTAGAATATTTTGAGTTGGAAGGGATAATATTGTGAGTTTCATTCAAATATCATTCTCACTCAGGTTACATCTACCAAGACTCTGCTTATTCAGAAACCAGAAATTTGTTGGCCAGGAGGTTCCCAAGAAGGGAGCAAACAAGAATTGTCTGCTTCATAGCTGTAGAATACCTGTTATTGGTAGTGTCAGTCTGTTCTCAGTGGCCATGCAGCCAGCCTCCAGGAATATGTCATCACAGCTGACTGGCATTAGGCTGACTGCAGAAAGGAGAAATACTGAGGGAATTGGGAAAGGGAAGTGCCTTTTAGCACATCCTTCCAGAACTGTGTTAAAGCATAGTGCTGAAAAGAAAATAACAGACCTTTTTATGCACTATATTTCATCCCCAGATCTGGTTAATCCTGAATAGCTGCTGCCACAACTGGGGCTGTTCTGTGGGTGAGAGGACTGTCCTCCTCTGTCCCAAACCAGAAACAATGTGTAGAAAGTAAAGATATACAAATTAAATCCAATTATCCAATTTTAACCAGTCCAGCCAATGTTTTCATTACTTTATTTATGTTGAGAAGGTGAAAGACAGAGCAGACTTTCTAGACTATTTTGGTAACTGGAATGATTTAAAAACGTGGCTAGGCAACAGTGTGTGCAGACCTTACGCTGTTCTGCCAGCTCATCTAAGTCATCATCTGCAGCATCATTTGCTATTTGGTTACTAGAAATCCTTGGGGCTGCGCACTTCAGTCATGCTGCAGCACTCCAGATCATTTCAGCTGAGTTTTTCTGATTATCACTTAAGGACAAATGCCCACAGAGAATATCACTGGATGGGCAAGCTCATTTGCCTTTGTGCTCTGCTCTTGCAGCTGGACTGAGGATGCAATGCCCAGCCCGTGCTAGATGCACATCAGCTGCAGAGAGGAGCCACTGGAGCTGCAGGGTCCCGCAGCTCATTATGGCTCAGGCATGCCATTGGAAGCTGAAAATCTTGGCTTCTGTGACAGGGAAAGAGCAGCAGAGAGGCAAGAACCCAGGCTCCCAATTCCCAAATCTCCATACAACTGTAGGAAAAGCCAACGGTACCTACGTGGGACCCTCTCCTCGAGCAGGGCTGGGCTGTTGGGTCTGTGCTGCTGTCCCATGAGAAGGGGAGCTCCAGCACCTCAGTACCATGGCCCTCACAAGCACATGTGGGTGCCTAAACATTAAAGAAGATATTTCTGCAGTCAAATCTGGACATGGTGTTCAGATTCCTGTGGGCTGGGGGTGCAGGCAATCTGGTTGCTCTCCAAGGCCAGACTTGCACAGTACCTGAGTTACAGTCTGAATTACACCCTCAAGCACAAGCCCTCATGTCAGTGCTCTTTGAAGCCCTCCTTGAGCTTTTAAATCTCTGCCCTGAAAAAATATTCTTGATAAAATACATGGTTTAATAACCCTTTTAAAAATAATAAGGAAGAGAGAAAATTGAGAACCCAAGTTGTGCACAGTAAGGTCAAATACTCAGCTCCTTCTCCGAACTGAGCTCATCACATTTGGAAAACTCAGGACATAGCTGTACTGGTCCAGCTTTCCTGTGAAGCATTTTAACCTGATGTCCAAAACAAAGCAGTAAATTAGATGAACCAGTCAGCTGAAATTCAATGTCTTTAGCTGAAACTTGGCATGTAGCTTTGCCAGCTCAGTTATAGATTTTTTTTTGATGACTATTTGGCTTTTTATTTCTCTCTGTGCCTTTTTTTTTTTACGTTCTCTTACTTTTCTCCCTAAAATATACTTTCCATTACAAGGAGCACAGGAAGGCACCACCTTGCTAACTTCTCTAATGTAACCATTTTATTTAAGTATTCTAGACACTGGAAACATTTTATATTAAACTTACACATTTCTTTCTGTCTTTGGAAGATGGTTTTAAATGTGAAGTATTTTGCTTCTGAGGTGTATAGAAATGAGCGTAATGTGGAAATTCACTTTGCTCAAATGAAGCTAAACAAAGCATTAGAAAAGATGCAGAAGACTATGATCCCGATCAATGCAGGGACATCTACTTCATTTCCTTGCTGAGTTCTGGCACCAGTGAAATGAGTTTTTCTCCAGGTAGGCCTTACTTCAAACAGTGAATAATACAGTATATTTAGAGGACCTAAATTTTACCAGTGCCCATTTCAGAAGTCACTTCACATCAAAGTTAATAATGCATTGTTTAGAATTACAGAGGAAGTTTTTATAGAGATGGTTTGTTCCCTTTCCTTTTTCACCTAGGCCCCATGGTGATCTTACCAGCACTTTAAAAAGCTCCGTGTGATGTTTGCTCATAATGTTTGGAATATTACATCTTCACCTCACTTGTGGGTCATTACCATCTTGAGAGGAGTGGCATGGCAGAAGGTAGCTTGAATTGTCACTCTATTCTCCATCCTCAGCTGATTTGAAGGCAGTGCTGACTACCAGGTATAGTCAGAGCTGCTTAGAAATTGTAAAATGTCTGCTCTTTCTCTAGCTTCTGGATTTGCTGGCTTGTTTCTAGCAGTTCCAAAGAATCCGTGGTTCTGCAGCCCAGACAGAAATATTTACCTCTTTTCTTTAACTTGCCATGATTTCTTCTCAAATTTCCTCAACGTCAGTAAGGGAAGCAGCAATAAACAAACCAAAAATGTGGAGTTTACAACTTTTCTTGGGAGGAAAAATCAGCTAAGGCAGCTTTCTAAGGAAATAGAAACCAAGTCAAAACTGGCTTTCTTAAATTCAGCTTTAAGGCTTGACCTTCAGTTCTACAGGCCACATGAATACCAACAACACTTCTATAGACATTTTGTTCCTAATAAAACCCCAAAAGAATAACACCATACATGTTCATATGGCTAAAAAGGGAAGTTTGACTCTCCCAGAATCATACATTTGAAAGGTTTCCTGGCAGTGATATTGTTCTACAGGCACACTTAAATCTCCATACCAAGTGAGTGAGAATTAGATGCCCTATCCTTTCATTCTTACAGTCATTTCTTAATCAAGATGGAATCTCAATCTTATTTATTACAGTGAAAATACAGAATAGCCTCACTAAACAAAATAGTACAAACACTACTCTTTTTGTGTACAAAAACTGATAATCGGTGCAGTAATGGCGTGCGTATATGTCTGAATTTTTATGCAGATGTGTCCTTCACATCTATTTATGTATTTCTTCAACTATTAATGCATCAAACTCTATCTGTACCATGGGTGTAGCTGTCTCAGAGGGATGTACCTCGGGCACTGACCTATGGAGGGAGAGAACAGCCCTCAAAAAAAGCAAGGTTTCAACAGAATTCGGAATGGAATCCTTATCTCCTTTCCAGCCCTTCCTTTTATTGTTGCATTTTTCTCTTTCCCTGACTCATGGAACAAAAGAAATATAGCTTAATGCAGATCTTATCTTCTGTAGAGTAGCTGTGAAACAGCAGCTCCACGAAACCACTGTCCTTTACACAGCCCAGAGTGACTCATTAGCTGTGTCAGGGGCTGTTTGCTCTTCTGATCTGCTCATCCCCAGAGCTGCATCCAGAAGCCTGTTTACACACAGGATTCCTGCCCTCGGTGTATTGATGGCTGTAAATAAAAATGCCTTCTCCCCCGTTCTCTGGGCTGCCGTGGCCGATGTGCTGCAGCTGTGAGGTTGCCCCCCGTCCCTGGTGGAGCCCAGCGCTCACCGAGGCTCCAGCAGCAGCAGGCAGATGGTCCCCGCCGGTGGGAGGCTGGAGTGGCATTTCAGAATATCAGCAGTTCTAAGAGCTAACTGATGTCCATTTTGGAAGTGGGGCAGACCCACGCCATGGGTTTTCCATCCTAAAGCCATCTATAACTTTCCAGAGTTCGCTTTTGTTCTCCTGGGAGAGCACCCAGCCCGTGCCCACGGCAGGGCTCCTTGGCTCACCTCTGTGTGTTTAACGGGGTGGTGACTTATCTAAATGAGCAATCCCCCCGCTGCCATCACTGGACAACGTCTAGCAAATGAAAGAGTTGAGGATAATCTACTAATTAGGAGCTGACTCCATGTTTTTGCCATATCAGTCTTTTTATCAGAAATGTGTGAGTCCACGTGAGGAAAATGCTACCCTTTAGGGGATGATTAAAGCCAGATTTTTTGACTAAGATACAATTCTATAAACAGCAATGAAATGGACAAGAACAAGTAGAGTTTGATAAGAGGAGAGAGAGCTTCCTCTTTCTCCATCACACTGCAACTAAACTTGGCTCAATTGTTTCTAGTTTATCACAATTCAGCCTACGGCTTTAGAAGTTCCAACACTCATATGATCTTTCTCCCTTCTTTACACTAAGAAGTCCAGACTAGTTATTACATGCTGTTTTTATTCTTGGTCCATCTCTATAGAGTTTGAGTGGGAAGCCTGCAGCAGGACCAAATGTATTATTTCTTCTTTTATAGCTTTTTTTCTGTGTACATGTTTGGTGACTCCAAAGTTTGAAAATGAGAACTCAACCTCCCCTTGCACAGCAGCAATTCCCAGTGGGCAGAGTGTTAGGGATGAAATAGCAAATCACAAGCACTGTAGAGAGATTTAAAAGAGGAAAATTAAAAGCTGTATCATTTGATTAACCTCTGTGTCTCACATTTGAAAATTAATGATAATTATGTTTACTTTCATGTAAGCCTAGAAATAACTCTCAGAGAATTTGAAATCCCAGAGCATTGTCATTCACTTAGAGCTGAGATTCTCCTATGCAGTTTTTAATAGATTCTACACAAATCCATGTCTTAACTGATTTTGAATGTCTTTACAAGACAGTTTTTGCAATATAGATCCATATTTTCACCATGTCCTCTTCCTCCCGATGTTCTACAGCTTCACTGTTGAGCCTGAGATGGAAAGCTGGTGATTTAGTTCCACACTATAATTAAGTGATGGCTAAAGTCAAGTCCCTGATTTTCCAGACACTTCCTCCTTTTTTTTTTTTCCTTCTCTCCTCTTTCCACCAAATATAAAGAATAGAAACCTCCAGGTGAACAGAATTGTCGGAGACAAATTACTTTAATGATGATGCCTTTTCCATGAATCAATGATGCACATTAAAGATTCAGAATGCACTTCAGAGCAATCTAAAATGTGGAAAATAGCAAGATACCAGTGTGATCTCCCTTTAAATTATAGATTGTGAATTAGGTTCTACTTCCAACCACACAGATGCAAATCCATTCATTTCAGAGCAGCTTCTGCAGGTTGACATTGAAAAATATGTGAAGCAATGGTTTAGTTCTCTTTTTCTCCATTGCATATTAATTTATTTATTTATCTGTATGTTGGAAAGCCTTCCACTTAAAACATCTGTATAAGCTTTGACAGAGTTTTCAATCTTTCTGATAGACCCCAGAGAAATTCTAGGTAGTTTTCAAATGCACACTAGCAAATCAAATCTGTTCTTAACTCCGCCTTCCTGCATCCTTCTGAATCAATGAAGCATAGAATTTTCGACCTTTTAAAGGCACGGCAGGAGGACACACCTAAATTATGTATTGCTGCTGAAGGAAGAGCTATCATGAAAAGCTTTGACACTTCTTTGGAAGTGTCCAAAGAAGATCCTCAGCTGTGGTAAACTGAGAAAATCAGCCAGAAGTCAACACACACATCAAAGGGAGATCTAATTCACACGCTCTACATCTGAGGAGGTCAATGTGCAGGGTAAAGACACATATTGATCTATCATTTTAGAGATAACAGAATTGAGTTATGAAGAATTTTGAGTGTTTCCTTACAGAACTAAAAACTGAAAAGACCAGGAGTTCAATTTTTATAAATTTAGAGCAATTCCTGTCATGAGAATTAACCTGGTGTGGGGTTCATAGACCTTATTTTACCAGACTTTGCCTCCATGAGTGCAGCAAAGGGAGTTTTCAAGCAGCTTAATGTTTCCTGGCCTGCAACTTCTGAGGAAATAAAACCCATGATTTTTGTATTCCCTTATGCAGTGAGTCCCAGACTCTTCCATCCTCAGACAGCACAGTCTGTATTTGCAAGAATTTGCAGATAGATTTAGATAAATTCGTCTGAGTAACAAAATAACATGAGGATTAAGAATTGCCTATAAAATGTGAGCTTTGGTAATAAACCAGGATGTGTGGGAGTTCTGCTCTAAGGCAGCAGTATGTCTTGAGTCAAGGAGGCTCGGTGAATAAAACCCTCTCAGCATGGTATTAAATGAAATTCTTGCTAATTTTGGCTTGGCTTGTGATAGATGGGAATACATTAATTTTCCATAAGCAGGAAAGCCCTGTGTGGTTTCTTTTCAGTAGTAATGGAAGTGGCAATACATTTAGAGGGTTCTGAGGAGGCAGAGGGAGAGAGCAGAGAGCTGCCAGTGCTTTTTCATTTGAGCTGGTCTTTGAGCAGTGCTGCTGCCCCTTCTTACCCCAGACTGCTGCAGCAGCAGGGGTAGGTGATGCACACCCTGAAAACCTCCTGATGGTTCTCTGGCAGCCTGTCCAAGGAAAAGGATGAAGTTCACAGAAATGGATGGAAAAGACCATTACAGCTGTGTTGTCTTGCACAAATTATTTTTTACCTCTGAGCTTCATCCTTCTGCTACCAATGGAAACATTCCAGATAATGTGATTTTAAAGAGAAAAAGATGTAAACATTTTGCTTTGGTATGCCAGAGACAGGCTTAATTATCTGGAGATTTGCTGAATATGTCTGCAAACCATTACAGGCTGAATTAAATCCTTTTGAAAAGCCAGCTCTTATTCCTCTTTAATGTTCTTTGCATCTAAACACCCTGATAAAACACACATATTTGTGTTTATTAAGCAAGTTCTGCAATCTTTTTCTTCGTTCCTTTTTTGTTTGGCCATTTGTACTCACGGTGTGTGTGTTGGATGAAGAGATACTGCCCTACCAATGTTTCTCCAGTGGCTCAATCGGCTTCTGAAGAGCGCAACTGAAGTAATTGTTTACATCTTTTTGTGTTGCAAAGAAAAGCTGAATATAATGGGAGGGAGTTCCTTCTCCCCAAGCCCCATCTAAGTAGAAACACTAAAGTTACTGGGTGCTTGATAGGGCATTCCTCCAGCTCTGCCAGGAAGAAATAAAAGGTGAGAACTGTTGCGCTCCATCTCAGCCAGGCGTGGATTCTGAAGCCAAATAAAACTCCCCTTTGAGTGTGGGTACTCTGCTGGTCACAGATGTATGGGGCTTTCTGCTCCCACTGCTCTCTTCAGGGTGGGGGTCTGTGTTATTGAAGCTGAAGAGCTCACCTGATCATCATCCATATTTTCTTCACCATTTTTTCCCAGGGAAAAAAAAGTGTAACTAGCAATAACATTTCTAAAGCCTGAGGCTGAAAGCAAGTGATACTCAAGCTCAAGTGAGAAATCAACCAGGTTTCTGAAGAGCTGTTTCTGTGCCGCTCCTGCCACTGCCCTTCTGCCTTTCACAAGAAGACATTGTATTTCAGAAGACTTTGCATGTTGATGAGCATCTGCAGAACAGACCATTTATGTCAGAAACCAGGCAAGGATGAACTTGTGCCCATCTCCCCATTTATAACCCCATTTATGTTCCAAAGAAGTTCTCAGATCAGAAGAGGAGTTTTCCTCTTTTTTTCTCTTTCATTACAGAAAGCAAATTGAAAAGGTGATCAATATAAAGATTAAGAAGTCAGGATCAATCTGAGATCTCTTCCTCAAATCTGTTTACTCCTGCATTACTCTGTATATATGGAGCAGTGTTTAAATTCCAGGTTCCTGTTAAGCCTTTTTAGAGAAAATAACAGAATTTCATAAGCTCTGGAGCTTGTGCACTCCCAGATCTCTAGAATCTTACAAATTACAGAGATGCAATCTATTCCTGGATTTATAGATCTGGATTTGAGACTGCTTTTTTATCAGCCACCAGCCAAAGTTCATGCTGCTTGGTGGTCTGGTTCAGGCCTGTGCGTGATCCAAGAGACAGGAGAGTGCACACTCTTCTCTGGAAAGCAGACATCAGTTAAAAGAGACTTCTTTGGTTTCTGCTGGAGAGAGCCACACTGTCAAGTAACCACAAACCATTCAGCTCACTGTGATTTAATTCTTTTGCTAAGAAAAACAGTCTGAACCATCGCTCTTGCTACCAAAATGGACACTGGCCATGCTTAATTTTTAATTTTAGCCACGTGCTATTAATTACAGTACCAGCCTAGATCTCCTGGTCTATCACTTACTGCTCTCACTAAAATGTGACATGCACAGCAAGCCAGCGGCTGTGGCACACCCAGGCTGGCTGACTCCCAGGATTTCCCTGCTCAGGTCTACTCCATGGCTTTGAGCTTGCAGTTTTCTCTTCGTATTATTTATTGCTGCTGAGGGTTAATAAAAAGACAAGTTCTGCTTAGAATACTGCTTCTCTGAACATGCAGTTAAATCTGGGAGAAACCTTCTGATGTAAGTTAGTCAGCTTAGAAACAGCACACAGCTTTTTGCATCCCTCTCCTCCCCTTGTACTTTTCATCAAGTCAGCTTCACAACTACAATGAGTTTTCCAACTGTATAAAACCCCAGAGAGTGAAGCCCTTACCACTGGCTGTGCTGATTAACACTTAGCTTGTGAGGAGCAGAGAGCCCTCACAGATAGAGCCTCTTCTGCAGCACCATTTTCCATTGCTGATCTCCTCCTGCGTGCTCCTACTGCCAATGACACACAGCACATCATCTTTCCAAGGCATTTTACTTTGTTTTCCTCAAACAAAATGATCTAAGAGTGGCAAGGGTGTGCTTTTCCAGTAGTCTCTGGAAAGGCTTATTGCTGCCATCTGTCTCAGCTCAGCTTAACCTCCACTCATGTTCTGTAGCATTATTGGCGCCATTTACTCTGTAGTTAAACACAAAGTCTTTTCACCCAGTATCCCAATTCTAAAAGAAAGTCAGAGGAAAGTGGTTTAATCACCGGCAAAATAATTTTGTTTCATTCCTCTTAAAACTCATTTTATGAAGAATTCAGTTTATTCAATTTTCTATTTTGAGACATATAGTTTTAAATACAGTTTTACCAAGTAGGCATTTTCAAAAAGGTGTTTCATTTGGAAAACATCAAAATAAAAAAAAGTTTCACTGTTTCCAAGAGGAAACATTCCATTTAAAAAACTGTCAAAGGAAAATGTGTTTACATTTAGTAAGAAAGCCCTGGTCAGCTTTTTCAGCTGTAAGGTAAAATCTAAATCAATACAAGTTACAGTCTCCCTAAAAGTCATCTGCTCCAGAAATAGGTGCTGACTGTCTGACACCTCAGCCACCATCCTCCTGAAGTTTTACAGCTCGTGTTTTATAGCTGTCCCAGCTGTAAACCAGAAGTAAGGACACACTGGATCCCTGCACCGGGTGTGATTTCTTCTTTTTCCCTCCCTCCTCAGCCTTCGTAAGCACTGGCACACTCAGGGCAAGTGCCTGCCCTCACTCAGCATCTCTCTGTGCCACCGAGGCTCAGACGTGCAAATTCAGCGTCTCACACCCCCGGTGGGTTGTGGCCCGAGGGAGGAAATTGGGTGGCTGCAGTTGCTGGAAGAGTGTTGAGTTGCCAGCCCTGGAGGCACAGCTCTGTTGCTGCCAGACCCGGCTGGGACCGCCTGTCAGCCCAAACCTCCCTCCTCTCTTGGTAGCGCTGCCTGCCCATGCCAATAGGAGGTGAAGGGCAGTTCAGCTCTCCTGCCCTTTCTCCCTTCAGCTTCTCTGCTAAAAGTGCATGTTTGATAAAAATGTTCTGTAATACAGCCAGCCAGGCATTAAGAACTAATGCAAATCCAGCAAAGTCCCAGAGATGGAAGCAACCCTTGACTATAAGGAAAGGAGGTGGCATCAGAACTGCTGCCCTGACAGCAGAGTCCCTGGGAAATGGGAGCCTTGTTTCCCACACGTGGTGACTTGATGGCCTCCAAATGCCTTCCTTCTTGGAGTATCTAAAGCCACCTGCTGTGTCACTGCTGCTGCAGGGGCAGGATAAGGGTAAGTAAGTATCATGGCAAAATGCGCTCCACGGAGCAGCAACACTGCTCCTTTTCCTCTGTGCAACAACGTTTTCAGTTAAAATGAAGAGCCCAAACTTGTTTTCTTTTTCTTTTTAACTAGCAATAATCTCAACACGCAGCAGAAAGCTGCTCACCCTGATCCCCAACGCAATCAGCCCCTTGCCAAGGGGGGCTGTGTAGGCAGACACAGCATCATTCCAGAAAATTTCTCATTAAGAAGCAGCTAAATGCACTAGGTCAGCTTGGAATGCAAATTATGTCTGTGTGATTCACTGACACTGATGACAGTTTTCTCTCAGCTCAGGTTAGGTCTTCCCACTTGCTCAGCTCATCTGAGTTTACTGCAAAGACGCTCAAAGTGAACTACAGTCAGCTGAAAACATCAGAGCTGAATAAAACCGTTCAAGATTAATAAAATAAAATAAAATAAAATAAAATAAAATAAAATAAAATAAAATAAAATAAAATAAAATAAAATAAAATAAAATGGATTTTAGAAGAATAAGTAGGACCTACTGGGGACTTGAATTCATAGATGATCCTACCACACTGCAGAGCTCACCATTTGACCACTTCTTTTCTTTCATCTGCCTTGTGTATGTGGGTGGTAAGAGCTCCAAGGCAGAGGGGTAGTCTAAAAGCTGAGGGTGTGGTACCTGCATGGGGGCTCCAGTCTTCACTGGTCCAGCAACACTTGTGGAGTGACTGAAAATTAAATAAGGAAAAGTCAAAGAAAAGAGATTGTGCATTTAAGAGTGGTGAAGTACTGGCAGGTACACAGGGAGTTGAGTTCTAACTTCGTTAGGATGCCAGAAGAAGAAGCCAGTACTCAGACAGAAGCACAGGACGAAAAGAGGTAGCCGAGGGCTGTAGAAATGTCAGGAATGGTGAGTCTGTTGCTCCATGCTCTTATCCTTCATGGCACTTAAAAACATATTCTCTGAGCTTTTTACCCACTAGGACTAAAATATTTTGTTTAACGTACTGATCAGATGTTGGACAATGCAGAAGTGTGGATGGGATTGGGAAATCAAAGAGTGAAATGAAAGGCTGCAAAGAGGACACTGTTTTTTTCCATGCCACCTGATTGTCTCAGCCCACTCACAGCCCATTCTGGCACTTGCTGTTTACTTTGCTGGAGGTAGAAGAGCAGGACCATACCCCTTTCTGTTTGAGGTTGCTAAGTTATGAAACCACAGGTTCCACAGCAGACCCAGGCTTTGCTTCCACCTCAAAAGAGCCACGCAATGGTCACGAGGAACAGCAGCTCCACAGTGGCCGTGCCAGAAGAGGTAACGGAAAAACGGGAGTTCAACTACACCTGGCAGATGTGGACAAACCTGTGCAGTTCTGCCTGAGCAGTCTTTCTATCAGTAGGTATATTTGTGTAGAGCAATGCAGATCATGGGAGCATGGAGATACTGGAATGACAGAATCATGGAATTGTTAAGGTTGGAAAAGACTTAAGAGTTCGTCAGTTATTCATCACCATGTCCACCACTAGCCCACGTCCTCCAGGGCCAAATCCACACATCCCACTTTCAGGGATAGTGACTTTACCATTTCCCTGGTCATCCTTTTTCAGTGCTTAACAACCCTTTCCGTGAAGAAATTTTTCTTAACACCCAATCTAAACCTCCCCTGGCATAACTTGAGGCCATTTCTTTGCTACATGGAGAAGAGACTGACACCCACCTTACTACAACCTCCTCCCAGGTAGTTGTGAAGAGCAATTAGGGATCCCTCAATAAGAATGCCTATGAACACTGAGTCACAGAGCAGCCTTTTTGCAGTACCTGCAGTTTTCTATCATATAAATTTTGATTCAAAGTGACTTATTTTTCATAATAACTCACGAGAAGAGAAAAAGACAAGAGCACATTGTGTATTTTAAAACCACTGGGAATGTCAGATAGACATTTCACATTTTTCTGAAGATTTCCAGGGGAATTCAATATTTTTTTTTCATCTGTGGATGTAGTTCTCCTTCTAAGAGGAATCCAGGTGCCATCTCCCTAAGAAACAGCCAAAAGATAAACCTAGCCTTGTACTCACAGGTTTAATAACTTTTTGCCTTTTTAGAGGATTATTACCACTATACTTAGCTTAATTTAAAACATTTTTCAAATTAAAGTCTTATCGAAGTGTCTTTGCATCTAACCAGAGTATTCTCTGCAGGAAACTTGCTGTTTCAGTACCTGTAACAGTAGAAAACACTTGAAATGATACCCTCGTTTTGCAGTGACACTGCTCATAGGTCTGGTGTGCACACTCTTCTCTGGAGAGTTGTAGCAATGCTCTGGTAATAAGGAGGAAAAAAAACCTGCTGAAACATCTGATGGTTCTGGGAAGATCTGCATTACATAAGTTGTTTTCTCCAGACCTGTTTCAGTCTCTCCATATTTTTGAATGACTAAAGAGATTTATCATGTAAGAAAGGTTCCTGATAAGCTGCTCAACAAGTTATCACACTCCTTCAGTATGCTGTTAGAAATGGACGGTTCACTTCTACAGTTCACTGGCATTTGCTGCTCCTGCTGAGAGATTTCTGACAGTCTTGCAATAATATAAGACCTGTGTGGATGTTCAGCTAGTGTAAGATAGGGAAATAGCAACTTTTAGCTGAGACAAGCTTAATAAAGCCACAGTTTTTCAGGTTTCAGAGCAATTTGATATCATATTACAAACTGCAGCTGGAGTCTTATCTAAAATTGGGAGCGAGGCACCTTTCTGGCAAGTTCTGCTATAAACACTCAAGCAATCCATTGGTGCTATTCTTGTCTCTTGGTGTGAGTCACCAGGCACATTGGTCATACCTCTGTACACGGGCAAAGGTGAAGCAGCCAGAATACTGAATAACGTGCATGGTTAAATCTAGTAAAAGATTTTATTCCACGCTGTTTCTCAGAACAACCCCTTTACTTCGACAGCAACGCTGGGAGGCATGTCCAGGTTTTTGTGTATTCACTTGAATACCTGCAGGTGAAAAACAAGTGACTACACCTCGCGGTGCTGATTCACCTGCGGGAGTCTGTGTTCTTCCTTAACCGATTCAGACACGCAAGGAAGTGCCTCATCTGCATCCAGGCAGAACAAAGGCATTTGGACACCCACTTTTTGAGGTCTGTGGGAGTTACAGCATGCTAGGTAATGCACCATCACATGAACTGGCACACATTGTCCAGGACTTTGAGTGACCTGTTTCAGGCTAGGTGTCAGAGGCAGGCAGCTTCGGGGTCTCTCTTCCTTGGAAGAGCCTCTGGCTCCTGATTTTTGGACAACTGGTATCTTCAATTTGAGTAAGAATGCTAAGAAATTTTGACTCATATCATGACCTTTAGAATAAAAAAGAAGAGATGTGTGGGATTCTAACAGGATTTATGAATTAAGCCTGTCTTTTAATACCTGTATTAACCACGAGATAGTTTCCTGGGGAACTGTTACGTCTCCTGCTTCGTGTTAAACAGTAGCTGCATTTTTTCCTTACCAAGAGAACAGGTATTGCAATGTTTCTTACAGGAGCACAAGAGGGTTTCTGTACCCTCTTTAGGTTTATGAATCTCTGTGTGCAATGTTTGTCATTGCTAAATATAGAAATGAAAAGCACCAATCCTTCTCATGGTATTTAAAATACAATGGCTCTTCAGCCTCTTCAGTTTTCATCTCGTTTCAAGTGGGGAAAAATATTCAGTGTGCTGTATGTTTTCTGCCTCTGAAAGATGTATGTATCTACAGTAACATCATAAATACTTGGTTGCCTGAAACTGTGTAAATATTGTCCTTCTGCCCAATGCAAAAGTGATTACTTCATTAGCCCAAGATATACAGCTGAAATAAACATGATATACAGTGAGGTTGTTCTGATTTTGGCTGGATTCTCAGTCTGTGAGACCCTTTTTACTCTGGGAAACATAAGATTTTTTTTTCTGTTTGCAGAACTAGTGATAACTTGCTCCACAGAGAACAGAAGACTTACGTTGAACTTGATTTCAAAACATTGCTTAATCTTGGGGCACTATCTAGAATGGTCTCTGTTTCAGCTGAGGTTCAAGTTCATGTCCCTTTGATGCTGTAAATGGAGCATGTTGGACTGGCTGACGCAGTATTAAATGTTCTGTGTGCTTTTATAAGAACAAATTAACAAATTATCTGAGGGCTAGCATGCTCTGCTTCACATGCTGAAAATTCAGAGCTAATGACTTTAAAAGCTGATTTGTGTTTTCTTTCATGTCCTAAAACTTCATTCACTTGCATTGTCGTTCTTGTTCCTTCTGCTGATCTAGAACATCAGGTTATCTCACCAGAGTTTATACACAAATGGACCAGAAGGCTCAAATGAGAAACAGGATGAAAACTTTTATGCCAGTATTTATTCCCATCACAGAAATTCGCATGTCACTTGAAGCAGACACTGGACATGTTCCTGGACAACCTGCACTAGGGGCCTGTCTGAGCAGGGGGGTTGGACAAGTTGGCCTCCAGAGGCCCCTTCCAGCCCCAACCATTCCATGATTATTTGAAGTCCCCGTTCCCTCAACAATCAAAGCCTTATGTTTATTCTAGTATGATTAAAAGTAGCAAGATTGCAGTGTCAGATATATTTATGTTCTGGTTTAGAAAAAAAATTCTAAAGATACACATGAATTTTTAAATTATATTTTAAAAACTTAGAAGGAAAATGAATAGTATCTCTGCAGTTCTGTACTCCTTCCAGTCATTCATTGGATCAGTTGAAGGTTGTTTTCTTCTTTTTCCAATTAGGGTACACTTTTAAATTTCAGTAGGAAAGTGTTTTTAATATTTCAGGATTTGGCTTGTTCTTTTCTGCCTAGAGAATTATTTTTTTACCATATTTCCACACGATATCCCTTCCCAGTAAAGGAAAAGGAATGCCAAGCCTTTCTGTGTTCGCTGCCAGTGTCAGTATAACTCCGGCGTGATTGAATCTGCAGCGCCAGCCAAGCAGACAAAGGAGTTGTTCAGCATGGGACTCTCTGTTCCCAGGCTGGTTGCTTTGATACCTGCCTTTCTGTTCCTCCAAAGCTTCCTGCCTTCTATCTCCAGATCTCTTTAGGCTCTGGTTCTTCTCATAGATCATCTGCAGCATTGCACATGTTGCCCTCATCCAGGAAACATCCCGCTACACAAACTGAAATTCTTCCTGTGTGCCCATTTTGTAGGGCTTCTGGAGGGACTTTTTTTTTTTCCACATCCAAAACATCCCAGTGACAGGCAAAAAATTGCATCAAATATCAAGGAGGTGTTGAATTTTCAGCAGTAAAATAATCTCTGTGTGAACTTTTCTCCATGCTTCCAATGCTAAGACGCTAAAGATTTCCCAGTTACCACAAGAAAAGATTTGTCACCCTTTGGAGAATTTTCCCATGTGCAGCTGGTTATATATGATGCTGTGGGAGGACTAAATCACAAATTTGCTATAAATTCTCTCTTAAAGACAAGATGTACTTTTCAGAGGGCTGAAATATTAGAACCCTTGTTGAACCAATCTAGTTCTCGTATCAATGAAGCAATTTCTGCTGTTTGTAGGCAGTGCGATTTTGCGCAGCTTCAAGGCAATATTTCATTCAGGTAGGAAAACTCCTGTGGCTGAAAACAGTATCATAGATCATGGCACATATGTTGAAAAGGTCTAGACAATAACTCAGGTTATTGGCATGGGGAAGGTCTCAAAAATAGAGATCCTCTCTTTCCCATCAAAGACAGCTCATGTAGTTGATTCAGGCTGGACTGCTTTTGGATTTCATTGCTGCAAAAAACAATAACATCCAGAGCGATGCACTGAGTGCTGAATTGTGGGGTCCATTCCCACTCCTACGTGTATTCCTTGGGTCATCTGGAGGAGTAACTTCATTCCTCCACACCTTTAATTCTCCTTGAAAGAGAATCATTCTCTGTCTGAGAGGGGTCAGAGAATAGCTAGAGGATGTGTTCACACAGTTATAACATGAGGACTTCCTAATGCCACCCACTCCCAAAAGAAGTGTCCAGAGTAAAGAGTGCTCACTTTAACAAGTAAATTTGTTAAAGAAGCAAGTTCAGCTGCATCTTCAGGAAATTCATCTGCAGAGAACCCCGTCATGATTTAAAAGCCTGCTTAAATACCAAAAAAAGCTTCAGTCTCTGGTTCCTTCCTGTTCTGGGGTAAAATGTAGCACTAGAAGAATATCATGTGTAGCCATAAGGTGTGTTGCTTTTTATGTGTCGGAGTAGAGGTTTTTATGGACAGGTTTAAGGAGACCAGAGGGAGCTTTGTGAATTATAATGAGCAATCCAGACAGTATCAATTTGGGGTTATTTTCTATTCTTTTCTGCTCTTTAATGCCTAAGCTCTACTGCTGATCTTTTCAGCAGGCAGATGCCAACATAAATTTCTATTCTCTTTTCCTTCTTTAGTTAAGTCTGACATACCAGAAATGTAATAAACTCGGCAGATACAACATTATTAGAGCTGCCACAGAGTTGGGACCTTGCCCTGGTGGGATCACAGAGCTGCTGGGATTGATTTCCCTGCCAGCCCACTTGACAAATTAATTTTCTTTTAATTGGTTAAAACTGATCGTCTTTTAAGTCCCTGGGAATTTGCCCTTGTTAATATTACCATATGGGGAACTGCAAGTGACATGATGAAGGAATTAGCAAACTTGATGGGTTTAGAGTAGTTTGAGGCAGCAGCTGTTTCTCTTTTGTTATTTAGTTTACTGTATTAAACTCTTACCAGAGATGGATGGAGCAAACAGGAGAAAGAAATAGCTCTCAGACAGGAAAAACACTGAACAAATACTGCTTTGTCTAGTACAAATCCAAAGAAAACGAAATTCTGGCACCTTGGATGGCATAAGGTTTACACTGGGGGAGAGGAGGATTTGGCTCTTCTTTCCTAGGGATTTGTGTGTATAAAACAGTACAAATGCATTTGTAAACTGGAGCCTTAAATCACAAAGCTTAACACCCAGTCAGTCTGACTTGGTACTGTCCTTTAGTAATACAGAGGTTGCAAGGGAGTTACTTCTGGTTCCTGGTGAAGCCTCATGGAGAGGCACAGCCTGAGGTGACACCAACTCAGCATGAAAGCTGATTTTTCCTCTGGCATCTCAGGGTTGTACAGGACCGATAGAGCCCGAGGTGGTGGTGCTTGCCCTTACACAGAACCAGTGTCCCACCCTTGGCTGGAATTACAGCTTGTGGTGATGGATCCTCAACTACTAAATGTGTCAGAAGCACATGTGAAAATCTGTCTTGAAGTTCCTTCAAGTCTTCAGCGAGCAGAAGTCATTCTACGTGTCAGCATGACTCAGTCAGTAACAAATCTTTCGGAGGCCAAGCTGTGAAAAGCTTATGTCGAATTAAAGGATTTCGCTGTGCAACTTCATACGGTTTTAGTTGTGAGTAATGGTAACTAAAAGACACCATGAAACCAACTACAGTTAAAGGAAAGAGAAGGGAGTCTCCATGCTGCAAATGGAAAATGAGTACTCTGTATGTCAGATAACCAGGGGTGAGAAGCAATTTCTCTATTCAACATAAGTGGGTGGGCACACACACATTTTCCACATATATTTAATTATGTGTCACAGCCTCTTTTTAGTTTTATTTGGCATACAGGCATAAGAAATAATAGAATAGAATAGAATAGAATAGAATAGAATAGAATAGAAATATTTCAGTCGAAAGGGACCTACAACAATTATCCAATCCAATTGCCTGACTTCTTTGGGGCTGACCCAGTTTAAGTGTGTTGTTAAGGGCATTGTCCAAATGCCTCTTAAACATTGACAGGCTTGGGGCATTGACCACTTCTCTGGGAAGGCTGTTCCAGTGTTTGACCACCCTCCCTCCAAAGAAAAATCGATCTAATGTCCAGTCTAAGCTCACCCTGATGCAAAGAGTGGCCCTCATCACCTCCCTGCGATGTTTCCCTACAGCACAGTGAGTGCTGTCTGCATTAGCCAGCTCTGGATGTCAGAAATGCCTTTGGAACCTTCGCAGCTGGCGCAGCAGTCATCAGATGTCAGATGCAGAGCTGAGGTGAGTTAATAAAAGGCTTATCCAAGGAGTGGTGAGCGGGTGAGAGGCAAAGAGTGGTCTAGGGATTTGGCATGAGGAGCACACAATAAGGCAAGGCCATAGTGTCAGGCACAGGTTTCATGTTTATTGTGAGTTTTCTTGTATTCATCATACTGGCCTTCTAACCTTACCTCCTAATGCCCTGGAGACCTGGCAGCACACCCAGGAAGCTGTGGAGTGACAGCATGCCAGGCTCCCAGGCTCCTGTTTGAATGCAGAAAGAGGCCCAGGTTGCAAGAAGAATCACTGAGATGAATATAGCTCACTGAAATGTTATAAACTCTCTTGTATCCTGTCTGCAGGATATGAATTTTGCCCTGCACTTCAGTGAGTCATGGGAGATTTTTATAAACTAGTATTAGGCTTTTTTTTTTTTTTTTTTTGCTTGGGGAAGGGCAATGGGTTTTGGTTCTAGCTTCTCGTTTCTTGTAGTTCAAACATCATGATTGTGATATTATTGTTACTCCACATCGACCTTCTGATCTCCCTTTGATGGAGCACTCAGGATACCTGTATATTTTTAAAATGGCAGGCAGTGACATTGTAAAGCTTTGCAAAGTCAGTTATTAGTGAAATAAGTGATATTTTAACTTTGCAGAATGCAACATCCATGCCATCAATTACAGATTAGGTGTAGCAAACAGTCACTAGCTAATGAAAAGTAAAACTGCAAATTAACTTTCTTTTTTTTGCAGTGGGAGGAGGTGAGGCAAAGACCAAAGGCATCTTCCTGATACCTTTGTATTCCTGTGCTCTTCCGAGGATTTTGCCAATTCGAAGAAGCTGTGTGGGCAACAGCCACTTGAGATCCCAATTAAGGCTTCTGAATTATGTTCTAATTTTGTTTCAGTGTTGCAAGGGTGGAAATAATTTAGCTTCCCGCAGCACCACACCAAAGACTCAAAATCCTCAGCCAGAAAGAAGGGAATCGGTCCTGTCACACTCCTACCTTCAAAATGCCCTCTTTAGTTTAAGGAAATTTGTTTTCCTCCATCACTTCCTTGGAACAAACGGCAAAGAAAGGACCAGAAGAGATTTCCCACTCCCTGCCTTCATACTCATCTATTTCACAGGGTAGAAGTGAACAGATGCACGTCCTGGCTCACAGCATCTCTGTGGCCTGTCAGGATTGCATTTAGCTGCTGTTCACAACTTCTGGGGCAGCGTGAGATACACAGACTTCATTCTTCACCAGCTGCTGGGTATTTTTATAAATAGATCTCGATCGGAAAAAGACACTTGCTGCTTTTCAAAGATCAACAGGTTGTTGTAACTCAGTTTCTACTGCACAATTCACAAATTCAACAGAAATTGCACAAATGTTTCCAAGTAGATTTGTGTTCTATCACCAAAAAAAACCCCTAATTGCACAGTAAGTATACAGACATCATGCAGACAAAATTTGCTGCCTTTCCCCTCGCACTTTCTGCACATCAAAAAATTTGGCGTAAAATGAAAACGTATTTTTAGAAACCCTATATTTTGTCTTCATGGATGATGTTTTTACATTTCTCTGCAATCCAAAAAGTCACAGAAGTGGTCTTTTGGGGAAGGGCTGTGACTGCTTGTTTTTTAATGACTGTTGTGATCCTTAATACCAAAGGTTCCCAGCCACACTTTGCTAAGAGTGACAGCTGAATTCAGTTCATTCTCCTCCTCCTCATTGTAAGCTGACTTAGGGCAGAAAAGCATTAGGTGGGAAATGCTGTAAGAATGGAAAATACATTTGCGTATGTGCATTATTAGGATTTCTATGTTTGTAGAATTGGAGGTTATCTCTCTTCCAAGTCCTGCTTTTAAAACTCTTTCAAGCTCTTTTGTAAAGACCTGAGACTGCTGATGTTACATAAACCTATTTGTTTATGAAAGAAATTAAAAGCTTAACATTATGTGAAGAACAACTTCAGGATACCAGCAGGAAAAACCTCTTGTGAAAGGGCAATTTGTGACTTGGACGTTTGGTGCTGGTAAAAATGTCGCCACCCACATAATCATTAATAAACAATACACTTTTCTGCTTGCATAAAGTGCTGTTTATGTAAAGGCAGCGTGAGTGGAGGTGAGATAACTCATTGACAAGGAATTTTGAAGTCCTGTGTTTTATTTGGTGCAAAAGTTATGTTAGCAATGGCAGTCTCCAGCTGGGGCTTGTGGCCCTTTTGTTCTGGGCTCTGTGGAGACCTTCAATGGGAAGGACCTTCCAAACTTTTCTCTACAATTCTCTGTTGTGCCTCTTCATATCTGCCAGCATTTATGTCCTGTCCCAGTCCCCAGTTTAACATCTTATCTTTTCGTCTTCCTAAACATTTGCTAGTTTCTGGTGAGCTCTCCTTTGCCTGACTGACGCTGCAGTTGTGTTCTGCTGAAAGCACCGGGCACACTGATGGATGTGGAGCTACACAGCACTTAAGGCTAATGAGCTCTCAGCATCCTCTGCTCCATGTGCTGCACAGAGGAAACACCTCCACTTTGTGAGCTACATTGAAGAAAGTGTAGAGAATGATTTGCTTTAGGGGAAAGGATCCACTTAAATGTAATGGTGCCTAAAACAGATAGCTCCTTCTGTCTGTAAACTCTCTGATACCATTCTGCTATTCTGAGATTACATGGATTTTTTTTTTTTAATGCTGGTGAAGCAAAATAGGAACTGCCAACTGTATTTTTTTTCCCTTTTTCTCCTCACAAGTGGGTCCAGAGGTTCAGATAAGCTGGGAAATACAGCGAGAAATCAACTATCTGTCATGGAGTGCTCCCAGCAGCTCCCTTTCTAGCTGTGTCCCACAGCAGCAGCCAGCATCATTCCCCAGGGGCTCTGTGAGGATGTTCCACTCCCAGAGCTCCCTGCAGCTGCTGGAAGCCTTGCCAGGACATGGGCTTTGTGTCACACCAACTTTTGCTGATTTTGGGAGCCTCATTTTCCTCACATCCATGCACAACATTTCACAGAAGGCCCATTACGTCTCTGAATTATTCTCACACGCCAGGATATCTTTGAATCATCTTTACCCTAAAGGAAAGGAAAAAAATCTAAGTCTGGATCACTGTAATGCCACTGCTGCCTAGGAAGAGCCATTCCTGAAAGGCTCTTTGATTTGAATGACCTGAGCAGAGCACCAGCCATTGCAGGTCCCATTTTCTTGCACTCAAAAGCCAGGAAAAGGCTTTATGGTGGTAATTTCCAGATATTTCGGAGGCTTTAGCTCCGTGTGTCCTAGGTTTATCTACAACTGCAAACAGCAGGATTTGCTTGTGTTACACATGTCCCAGAAGAAGTTTTGAGAGTATTTCATTACCAAGAATTACAGCAATATTATCCAAAGAATGTCTGGGAATAAAAACATTTTTTCAAGTAGCTGTGACACTGTTTAGGACAATGTCAGCTCTTTACTTGACTAGGCAATGAAAATAAGAACATGTGCCCCTCATAAGAGAAACGTACCTGGATTTTGCCCTCTTGGTAATATGTTAACAGAGGTTTTTTCTAGCAAGTGGCAAATGACCATGATATTCACCATGAAAGCAAGTCTCTGAGTGCCCAAATAAACTACATTTCAGAGATGCAAACTCAAGATTGTTTACTCATTGGGTTAACCAAATGTACAATCTGTTCCATAAAGCTAAGGAATAATAAGCCTAATTTCTTAACCAAACCCTATGAGTTTTAATAGAAATATCAGTACGTTTTTTAATTAGCCCAGAAAATAAGTATTAGATTTTGCTGTGCAAAGCCATGGTTTCTCACTGCTACAACTCTCCAGCCTTGTGTGGGTCGCTTCAGGGAAAGGATGATCTCCCAGCTGTGTAGGAGTAAAATGAGAATTTCTATTCTGTGGGAGGCTATGGGAACTGCATGGCCTCTGCTTGCTCATAGACTGAATTGTTTCTGGCCTTTTATTGCCTTTGAAGGGCAATGTAAGATTGAGCAGCTCTGACAGTTCAAAGGCAGCACAGGTGAACCAGCCTGACACAAGAAGGAACAGAATCAGAGGAATATCAGCAACCTTCATGCAGATCCTGTGCGAGGGAAGCTGACTTGTGTGCAGAGCATCTGGACTATAAAGGAGAATCTGGCCCTTTGTTTATGAACCTTCATGTTATAACATTGGGATCTTAGACGAAAAGAACTAAACCATCAGATCATTAATACCTTTCACAGTTTGTCAAACCATGGGTGAAAACTCCAAACAGAACTCGGGGCAAAGTTCACTAAGTTGGCAACAGTCCTGGGAACATGAGCCAGGAGCTCAAACCCAGACTCCAGTGTATTCTGTTTATCTGTGTCATTGTCCAAAATGGTCAGGGAAGGAAAACAACAGTGG
The DNA here is from genome assembly GCA_013398015.1 of Oreocharis arfaki. Lineage (NCBI taxonomy): Eukaryota > Metazoa > Chordata > Aves > Passeriformes > Paramythiidae > Oreocharis > Oreocharis arfaki. The sequence continues at coordinate 44,068 of VZRR01014152.1, read as the reverse complement.
ACACCACAGCAGGTTCGGTTTCTTTGTTTTGAGTTCCTTCTGCATTACAGAGAGAGGAAAAAAAAAAAAAAAAAAGGGGGAAAAAAAAGAGTATGTTAACAAACTCAATGTCCAAGTTTAAAAGTGTCTGTGTTTCCCCTCTTCTTGGACAGGGAGCAGCTTGAACATTGGACATACAACTTAACCCATTTTCTCCTTTTTCAAGATTTTCTGTTCTCTCAGCAGAGAAGAAGGTCTCTGTTTCATTCAATTTTCTGATGTTCTTTATTACACAAAAATGCCCAGAAGCATGTACAGAACACCCTCGAAGCTGTTGAAAGCTTGATACAAACTTTAATGCTCTCTTGTTATAGTCTCTTGCAGCTGCTGTGTGTCATGCAGGGTTTCTCGTTCCCATCTGCAGAAGATATCTTACCAGCACTTGCCTGCAGCAGCGTGGCATAAATCACAGAGACCAAATGCCCTGCTGATGTGAAGGGCTGATGCTCCAGCCACACCAGGGAGCTCGTTCTTTTGTGCTGGCAAGCAACTTGCACTAGAAGTGTGTGTGCATGTCTGTGCACAAGCGTGCTGCAAAATGGAAACAGCACCAGAACCCTCATCCTCGTATTCTGTTCCCTGCAAGCACTATGGTAACTCTCAGTGGTGCCCTACATGATGCTGTAAACAGCTATGAAGGGCTACAACATAATAGATAAGTAGCTATAAATAGCTTTGAGATCTGTCTAAAGGAGGAGACAGTTTTATGTCGTTTTAAATTCCATCAAGCCTCATGCACCTGCAAAGAGTTGCTGAACATTCCTTCTGCTCAAATATCCAGAATAATAAGTTTCTGTTAGCACTACGGGGATATTTTTGTGACAAGAACATTCATGGTCTCTCTTAACAATCAGGTAATAATGAAATTGCTAATAAAGATATGAGTGTTTAATCTCTCCTTTCCCTGTACTAGGAAGCTGAAGGATTCTTGAATGCCTAGGAGACATTCACTGGATACTCAATAATTAGTGGCATAGCTAAATTAGCCAGTGGGTAGCCCAACTTGCAGTTGCCCCTGGGATGACACACTCAAGCAAACTTGGGATTTCTTGAGTGGCAGGTTTCACCTGGCCAGAGATCAGCTTTGACCCCAACAGCAGGCTCTGACTGAGACACTCCAGTGCTGCACATTTTTAGGCTGTAGCCCCCATCATGTAGCACAGATGGGGTCGGTACACCCAAGCTCACACTGGGACAACCCGTGCTGAATACGCACCCAGAACAGACATGCCTCTGGATTTCCAGAGCCCCCAGGTCTAGAAAGTGCTACTCAGGGGCTCCTGTCTGCTGCTGCTGCTTTGTCAAGTGATACAGGGCACAGGAGACAACATTGGAAAGGCAGGTGCAGACTGGAAAAAGGTAGATTAAGCAAGTTGTCCCAGCAGGTCACAGCTGAAGGAGCTCCTCATGATGGGGCCCGTCAGAGTATCAGGAGACCTGCCAGCAAACGTAAACGTTTTGTGGATTTGTCTCAGTTGTATTCAACTGTCCATGAATAACAAACCACAATAAATGGTGAAAGCTGAAATTTTTCCTCTTGGCAACTCCAGCCAGAACATTTGGTTTCCAGCTGGAAATAGGTCTTCATTTAGAAATTTCATTCCCTTTTGTTCAAGAAAATAGGTTTTAGAACATCCTACAATGCTTGAATCTGAAATGAAATGTTTTCTTTACATCAAATTCCAGAAACTTGTGGGGTAGGGAGTTGGAGAGATTTTAATAATTTTTAAAAATAAACAGAACTATCAATCATTGGAAAAGTTCTCTTCCTGGCTTTACGTCTGACTTCTGATGGGACTTGGGGTATCTCAGGACATTTACTAAGCCTTTGTTTTTCCAGCTTAATTTGGAGCTGTAGCTATCCCTGCCTGTGTTTGTGCTACACTGACCTCAGTGGGCCCTACTCTAATGAAAACTGCAAGAGCTCCTCTGCTCTCATTCTCTCCTCCCAAGGCCCCCAGGCAGACTCAGTTCCTCAGCCTCTCTAAAACCATTGATGAACCACGTGCAAGGGCCTGTATGTCTTCAGACACAACCTGTCTTCTTCCTCCTCCCTTTATCTGCTTGCTGCTGCTGTCTGCAGAAGAGAAGACTGCTCAAGGGAGAGCAGAAAGGTTGATCTGAAAGGGCAAATGGGCTTCCTGAGCTGATCCCTTCAGAGCACCAAACCACAGCCAGGCCAGCCCTGCCAGATGGGACTGGGTCAGCATCATCTCCCCAGCCCACAGCTCTCAGGCCAGCCAGTGCAGGATGAGTCAGGACAGATTGTTCTCCATGACAGACTCTTAACTTCTGCTACTTTCTAGTGCCAGCAATTCCTTTAGCCAATCACACTCAAGATTAGCCCTTTCTGTGAATATCAGTACAGTTTTCCCAGTAATCCCCTAGTTTATTTCCTCTTGAGAGTACTGAAATATCTTCTGCTGGCGCAATTTATCCTGACTCCACAGAAATCAACGGAGCTCTGACAACTTTTTTCCAAGTCAGGTTCTTCAGCCACTTGGCAAGGAGTCCCACAGGGCATTAGGGTAACCTGAGAGGAGAATTCAGATGTTTGTCCCTGCCCTTGGACCTGCCTGAGAGGGAAAGTGGAGCCCAGGGAACAAGAGCGAAAGGGCAGCGCGTTGTTAACAGGAACGAATGTCACCATCATGCCACCATCATCTGCCACTGCAATACATCTGTCTCCGTGGCAGGGAGTTTGCAGTCAGGACTGCACTGACTCTGCCTGCATGGCCTCACAAAGTCTCATCTATTTTCTGCTTATTTAGAGTAAAAATAGTGAGGAAGTGGATAGAATAAATGCTTTCTTTCGTTGGGTGTTTTGAGAAACGTGATTGATGGGCTGCATGGATGGTGTTAGAGCTTGTGCTGTCACAATAACTCTTCTTGCCTGATAGGGCAGGGCTGCACAGCTCACCAAACCTTGTCAGAGTAATAGTAAATAGCCCTTATAAATTAAAGAAAGAGCAAAATCAAGATAAGCACCAGGAAGGATAGAAATTCTTCTTGGAAGTTGTTTCCTTAATATTTGGATATAATCTACCTTATTCAGGAATATCTGTCTGTATGCAGAAGAAAGAAATATGCTTTTGTCCCCTGCAGCAGAGTCCAGAAATGAGGTAGTAAGTGTTGCTTCCTGATCACACATAAATGGGGTTTTTATCTGTGCAAGATCATAATACAAGCACTCAAATAAACTACAGGCAGACAAGAAAAAGGCGTCATACCTGAAAGCCTTTGGAGACTCTTTCCAACCCCTGAGATTCACTAGCCCACTCTAATGAAGCTTCACTGGAGCTTTGTTTTCTGAGAACATTTATATTCTATTAGGAAAGTGCAAACATCTCTAACAATAGCTTTGTGTCAGGCCACAATTGTAGCCCTTGATGCTAATGTAGGCTATTAAAAGACCAAGTTCAGCCAAAACCTCTTGGGTTCTGGGAGAGCTGTACAATTGGATGTCAGGTTCACTTCCAGTTTCAGAGCTTTGCTATACAGATGATTTCAAACCTCGCAGCTCCACCAAGAGAGACTAAAGTTGCAGAGGCCACTAAACTGAGAGGGGCTGCAAATCAAGCACAGTTAAAATGCCAAAATATCTTGAAAAATAGGAAAAAAACCCCACAAGTGGAGAAAAAAAAGATAATTCTGGAGGAACTACAGCAGAGCAGAAATAATTAAACATTACTGCAGAAGAGGTGACAACCTGAATTACAGGGTGAGTTTCATGTTGTCCCTTTGAAACAGGGTGAGCACCAGGTGGGGCTTCCCAGGCTGGAAAATTCAGGTCCTAAAGCAGGTGGAGTGACCCTGTTCCAGGTGGGGCTGGGAACAGCTGAGCTGAAGCATCAGTTGCAACATGGAAGGTCTGGAGAGTAGAGAAAACCTTTTGGTTGCAGTTGTAGGGAAGCAGTGCAGTAGATTGCTGGAGGATGCCACAGAACCTGCATGAAAAGAGATTTTGCAAAACAAATAGGGAATGGGTGAGAATGGCAAAGACAAAGCTGCTTCTGTCCTGGAGGAGGAGTGTGCGCCAGAAGAGGCCTCCTCTCCTACTTTCCATGGTTGCCATGCTGGAATTTGAGTTCTCAGAGCCAAAATGCATTAGAGCCAGTTGCGTCCACACAAGCTCTGCAGGATCACGGGTTGTGCAGGAGAACAGGGTGTTTTCCATGTACTTCCTCAGAGTGTCTTCATTTTGATTCATTGCCCACAGGGCTGCTCAACAGAAAGAGGAAGGCAGCACTCCAAGGAAAACATCCCTGAGTGAACTTCAGTGCCACCTTGGACCTGCCTGAGAGGGAAAGCAGCTCGCTCCAGCCCAATGCCAGGGCACTGCCAGTTCACATGAGCAACGAGTTTGGGTTCAGTCACAGGACTTAAGCCAAAAATGCAATAGATGCAACCACTAACTCCATGTCTTCTAGGAAATACAGATGTCCACGTAAGAGTTCCTTACCTCTTCCATGAGATTTGCAAGCCTATAAAGTGTCACACTGAGCCACACCAGTAGCCCATCTAGTCAATCAGGCTGTGATTGCTATTTGACTGCCCCTGAGTGTCTCCCTGTAAATCAGTTCCTTATTCCAGAAAGGCACCTTTGGATGTAGTCCCAGACACTGGCAAGTGGCAAGAGTGCAGCAGGGCGAAAGAGGCATCTTGCAGTCACGAATGGTTTTGCCCAGACAGAAGTTTTACAACTTGTACACACAGAGTTACAGGAAACAATCGATTCCCTCCAGCCATCCTGCAATGAAAGCATCATGCCTCTTTCTGAGACTGAACCCAGATGATATTACACATCCCATCGTTCCTTACGGGGCTAGGAACTAGGGGAAACAGACTGTTATCGTGAAGAATCCTTTCTGTCAGAAAGAACATGCATTAATCTCCATTTCTCCTCATCACCTGCAGGACTCTATGACACATGCAGGAGGGAAGCATTTTAAGTACATCCCCCCAGCCTGGGTTCAAAGGAAAGTGAGCTGGACAAGATGTGCCAAAGGGTTTAACATCTACGCCATTCCTATAGAGCACTGTTTTGTCCTTCACACTGTGTGAGGAGACACCCACATGTGTTTTCCACTTCCATTGTGAAAGCAGGAAATGTTTAATTAAAATCAAGCTTAACCGACTTTGTTTCCTCCTCATGCTGAAGTAACATCAGCTGCTGAAAGGGAGGATCTGCGAGTCCTGGAACCCAAACGGCCTCACCCAGCTGAGGGACAGAGCTGGAGACATCCAGACAGATCTGCTGGGATGATGTCTGTGTCCCTGGGGAACGGGAACAAGATAGGTCATGCACCAGAAGGGGCAGGACTTGTGGTGGGCTGGAGAAATCCAACAGATACAGTTGTACTGGGACAAACTCTGTTGCACTTAAAATTACAAAAAACAGGGATGGCAAGAAGCTCACCATAAGATAAAATCCACCTGCCTTACTCCTTTCTGTCATCCTGGTGAACCACAGTGACTGTGACTTAGGAGAGTTGAGGTAAGGACAGCTGCAGGTACAGCTCCCCAGGATCCTCCCAAACCCAGCAGCTGTGGGTGAAGGTACCAAATTAGTTAAAGAAACTCAGAACGGTGACTGATTTATATCCTCACTGGATCAGGCCAAAGAAAGGACACTCCATCTATCTTAGCATCCTGATCTTCTTATGTTTCCCTTTTCATTTGCCAGTGGCTGAAAAGCTTTTCAGTCCCCTTTCAGTGGTCATAAAGTAACACAAGTCTTGCTGTTCTGTTTAGTAATGCAGAGAACAGTCCTATGGTCAAGAGTGGTTTGGGAGGAAGGTTAAGGCTGCATATTCTTTTCCCAAGGATAACTCCACTTCTAATTACACATCATTATGTGTCAAGCACAACTTCATTTTGCCACAGAAGGTAGTGTCAAGTGGTTTTTTGCTTCAGCACTTCAAGTGCCAGGAGAGACACTAGTTCTCTAAGGAAAGAATAAAAAGTATAATTGTATAACAGGAATGAGCCATGCAGTGATTACAAGTAAAGTCCTTGGAGACATGCATCAGACCTTTCTGGAGAATTCTGTAGCATCAAGGTAGGCTCTGATCAATATACTCTAAAGAATATAATTATTTACAGTAACATTTTCACCAATTCGGATGCTCTGGAAATGGAAGTATTCTTCAAATAATTCAGTGTTTTGGGTCAAATCTCTCTGTGCAATTTTCTTGCCGATGATGAGTGATCCAAGTCAAGCTAGAAGCAAATTAACGTTTGCAATTTTAATAAATTTCCCAGCCAGGTGTTAACTTTCTCATTTGCAAGGAAATTTTGAGGCAGGCTTGTCAAAGCTGTGAAGTGCTATTTAAAACCCTTTGGGATTGTCCTATTTATCAACATAATCACTGGCATTTTTCTATAATTTAGATGGGGTCTTTAGTGCTTAGAAGAACACCAGCCAGAATATAGTGCTAGCCAGGATCCCATTATCAGAAGACAACCCCTGCCCATGGAAGCATAATCCCTGTCTCAAACAACATAATAAAGTAGGCTAAAATTGCTTCCTCAGTTACCAATGGAGAATCTCAGGATAAGAAAGAAAAAAGTTACTCAGAAAGTAGGATTCCTTTCTTCCATGAAATTGTAACATCTTGCAGCAAAGGGAAGGCTGGCAGACAATGGATTTTCTAAACATATTGTTGTGTTTATGAATCCGAAGTGGGAAGAGGATGGGAGGAACTATCCCATATATCAGCGCTACGGCAGAGAAGGTTTGTCTCCAGTTTTAATCTCACTTCTTGTTTTCCCTTCATTCCCCCTCTGGCCCATCCTGACATTACCCATGCTTTAACAGTGTGGCCCCTTCCTCCTGTTTTCCCTTGAGAAGGGGAAGTAAACAGAATTTTAAATGAGCTCAGGACACAGCTCAGGGCAGAACAGGAGCATAAAGTGCTGGGGCTCATAGGGTTGAAGTACAGCAATGTTGTTTCCTCAGCTTTAGAGCTATAAAATGACAAGCAGCAGCACACAAACATGTTGTCATGACAATGAGTGTGATAAAAAAAGGGAGATTCTTTGCATGGCTGATGCAGTGAGGGAAAGGTAACCAGGACAGCAATAAACACTTGAGAGAGTTCACTGTGTTGAGGGGCAAGGTATCACAGAGTTTAAAACATAATTAGAGACAAATTATTTGTTATTGAAGAGATGATCCAAACTTTCCTATCCGTGCTGAGGGACAGTAGTACAGGGGAAGCTATTCCAGCCTGACCTAACACCTGCAAACTGACCCTTCTGCATGGCTGCAATGCCACACTCGCCCCATCCAACCAAGAAAGGTGCAAGAAGAACCTGTGGATCAAACACGTAGTACAGTCTAACACCTCAAGACTGTGACAGAGGTGAGAAATTGAGAGATGTAGAAGAGAACACATTAAAAGCACTAATAATTGCACCTGCTAAATGTGAGCCATGGCACAGTGCTCTCCATCCACCCTCAGGCTGGGTGAGTTGAAGGGGCAGTGCACAAATCCAACAGTCACAGCTTGAAGACCCTGTGTGCTCATCACTGCAAGAAGGCTGTGTCTGTGAGAAAATTCCGAGCTCATTCATTTTTTAAAAACTTTTTCCCTGTTTAAACCTTTTTTCTCTGTCACTGTTCAGATCAGTGGCACAGGAATGCCATGCCATGACCTGACAACAGGCTGCCTCAAAATGCAGCTCTCTTGCTAAAGGATTCTTTTTTCCTTTTCTCTTGTGTTCATGAATTATTTACCTTTGATCCTAAGGAAGCAGATAATGGTTCATTTCAGACAAAAGACAAACTGATAGTAATAGATCTCTCAGTACATAGGAGGGTTTTCTTTGTTTTCAAGTCAAAACCCAGTGGCTCAGATCCAGCCAGAGGCCTGAGTTACTGGATGTGGTTCTTGAGACAGGTTTTAAAACTCCATCCAGCATTGTTTAATTGATGAAGAGCCATATTTTTCAGCTTCAGGGAAGACATATCAAACAATAAGGAATAATGGAGCTCAGCCTGACATACTTAGTGAGCTGTGTGGATCAGCCCATCCATGGGTCTTCTGCTTACACAAAATAAAATCTCCAGTCTCTTCTAGTCTCAGTGTCATCTCTCTCTCTCTCTCAAAGGAGAGAGTCCTTGCTATGTTGAATTCCAAAGCCAGGAATAGTCCATACCTTTCTGCTTGAGCTCAACTGATCACACTTGTGTTCTGCTTTGTGATCTGTTCAGGATCTCTGCTGCTTCTCTAAGACCGCTCCAGAGCTTTTCTTGATATTCCTCCTTCTTCTTCAGCTGCTGTAGCTATGTTCAGGTGTACTGTCCAAAGCCATTCTTCAGGACATCTCCCATTATTTGCTAAACCCATTCCCTTGCACAGAAGTTCTTCCCTATCCACGCTCACAGCAATCTTCTGCAGCAGCACACCAGGTTTGTTATCTGTCTCACAGTGCTTATTTTCTTTCCCTTCACAGCTCACCTGAGCCCGTTTCCTTCCTGCAATCATCTTCCTGTGAAATTAAGAACACATGCAGTCAATTAAGATTTCAAAACCAGGTCCTCCTTTGAAGGCACACATACTTTCAAGCTCAGCAGGGCATACCGTATTTCACCAGCTGGGGTTCTTGGGAATGGCTCCTGCTGGGCACGAAGTCTCTGTGTGGTGGGCAGCACCCACAGACAGACCATCTTCATTTCACTCACCAAACAACAAACGTGGGAACTGCTCAGCTAAGAAACTACTGATTTGTTTGTGTTGCATCTAGGGAAGAGAGACAGCATATATTTTTTATATTGGAGCTTCACTGCTCCGTAAGTACCTCCTGGCACTGGGACTAAAAATATCCCAGTCATTGGCTTCCCACTCATACTGGAGGGACAAATCTTGAACACAAAAAGTGCCATTTCTTCCTACTCTGTCACACGTATGAGGAAAATGCTGGGGAAGTTTTTGCTTCTCTTTCCTAAGTATCTGTCTGTTTAGTATATGTGGCTTTTTAAAGTCAATAAAGTCCATCACTTCCAGACAACACGCCACTGTTCTTACACAAAATTTCACTGCTCAGAGAAGAAGCCACACAAGGGTTAAATGTCCAAGGCTGGGAGCACATAACCAAGTGGGGATTGTAACTAAGGGGCAGTGAGGCTCCCTTCCTGCTCAGTCACACTTCTGTCTGCACTGCGATGATTTCATTCACCAAAACACGGCCATGGACAAAGAACGGACTCTGCAAAAACAGCCCCTTATCTGCTCCTGCCTGCCTCTTGTCCAAGCCATGTGTGATTAGCTCACTGACACAAACACCCCTCTGGAGCCAAGGCAGCTGCAGGAGCAAGCTGTGCTCTGATACAGCTCATGCCTTTACAGCAGTGTAAGAGCAGTAGCTACTGTCTAGCTGAGCCCAGGAACTTCACTGTTTATAGAGCTGGAAGAAAAGCAGTGTTTGATTCTAAGGGATCAAGTAGACCTGGTTGAGCTGGCAATCAAAATTAAAAAGTCAGTCCTGATTTGTAACAATAACTGCGGTGAGTATGAAGTTAAGATTGGCTGTAGAGAACAAACACAGGGCAGAGAAATGTAATTCCCAGGAGGTGTTTTAACTTTTCTTTAGTTTTAATTTGCTGATAGGAAGCAAAGGGGTTCAAAGTACTTGGGGCTGGGGGGATGCGGAGTAGGTGGTAATAGAGCAACTGAGCCTCTAAGTGCCATAATTCCAACCACATATCGTTTAAGCAATTACTCCCCTGAAAATTAAAACTGTGGGGAGCTTAATTCCAAATATATTTCTGCTCTGTGTGTTCTTGGATATCTGCTGTGAAAGAAGCTCTGCAGCTGCCTTTCTGTGAGTGAGGCACTGGTAGGCTTTCTTCACTCTGCCCAAACACAATTTTCATTAACATTGATAGGAGCTTATTCTACTGGAAGTCTTTTGTCCTCTGTCAGCCCTGGTTGAAATTAGACAACAGGAGGAAAGACTTGGGAAGAGAGATTAGAATCATCATCGTGATCATCATCATGCTTTGCAGTCATTCCATCAGTGTTCATTATTGCCATGAATGTACTATGGAAGCATGGATATAGGATATGCCATGTTACAGACCTCCTGTCATGCTGCAGAAGCTTTTCCAATTAAAGTATTTTGATTCCAGTTTTAAACATCAATTACATGCTTTTTTTAGTTTCAGGAAGTTCATTGAAGACACTCACCTTTGCTTTTCTTGCAGGCTTACAACATGAAAAGCAAAGCAAGCACACCCCAAAAGCTCAAGGAAAAAAAAATCAACGAGGAAACAAATGAGCAAGAAACAACCAGAAAACAGAGCATTTCAGAAAGACCTCAGTTTTTCTAAATGTAAAACCTCAAAAGTTTTAGGCCAGTATGATTTTTCTGGGGAGGGCATCTTTGCCACAAAACAGTGTTTGGTGTTAAATAACCAAGACCATGCCTCAATACTGCCTTAGTTCACACTAAACGGGGTTATGGATGAACTTTTGTTAATGCCACATCTTCTGACCTGGTAGGACAGCCAGGTTATTATGAGGTTGCTATGGCATCTTTTTCTGGTTTTTTTACACTACTTGATTGTATTTCTTTCTAAAGAATCTTCGAAAACTGAGACTAAAACCTCTTTTCCCTTATCTGCTTTTTAGCACTTACACTGGAATATGGCCCAGTAGGCAAAATGTTACTCATTATCAATGATTTTAGAAGAAAAATGGTTTAACTGATAAAGCCTTTAGAATCATGTTTATATATTCAAAGAGAATAATTAAGCAGTTTGGCCCAGTACACAAATGCTTAACTTTCCTGAAGAGCAGAAAATACGTATAATGTTAAGGCTTTTCAAGCTTCTGTGAAGCAAAGATTTGCTGCATCAAAGAAGATGAAAGGCAATGATGAGAGCAGAAATTGGAGACCATGACACAGGACCCATAGGGTCTGAGGATGAGCTGTAGGCTAAAGGCCAGTCACTGAGGCCCAGATTCATCCCGTTCAACTTTAGGCACTTAAATGAATTGGCTAATGTAGGAAGCTGGGCTCCCTCATTACACAATTTAGAGAAAAAAGCTTCTTCAAAGAGAATTGAAGCACAGCCAGAACTAACATTTCTCTTTACTACATGTAAGAGAAGTTTAAACTCTAAAATCCAGGCATGCTTCTAACCTGAGACCTCACTTAATTGCATAAAGTAACTTCCCAGCCATCCCAGACTTGAGTCCAGCTGTCTCCACTGCAGCCTAAATGGCTCTTGCTGTAATGCATGTCCATTCCTTCTTCTCCTGTATCCAGCAGAGAACAGTTTATTCCTTCCTCTCTTCTTTGCAGGAACATTTTACACTGTTGTTGAGTCCCCTTAGTGATGTCTCTGGAGCAAACAAACCCAGTTCTTTCAGTCTTTCCACTCCAGCTACAGTGTCAAGGCCTCTGGCTGTTCTCACTGCTTGCTTTTAGGATCATGCCACTAGGCTCACATATTTCTAAAAGTTGGCACTTAAACCTGGGCACAGGCATTGCCAGTAGGCTAATACCAGGTGTTTATTTGCTAATTTATTTTCAATAGAGTAGAGGGATTACTTTATGTCTTGCATGTAACTCCTGCTCACAGTGATTGTGTAAGCACAGCCACCACTCCCCAGAGGCCTAACAGCATGTCAGGATTATCAGACCTTTTCACTGAGGGGGAAACAAGAGCCCTGCCCCCTTGGTCCTGCTCACATGAGAATGTCTTTTCATGGTATGATAACTGGTGCCAAGAGTAATAAGAGCAGGAAATGGGCATAAAGAAGAAAAGACAAGTTCATTGCAACCAGAGGCACCAATCCCACAGGCCAAACACCAATGGAGATGCTGAAGTTGCCTGTTACTTGCAATGTTCCTTCTGGGGAAAGTAATTTATCCTTGACTTATCAGGTCATGTCCCACTGATTCCCTTCCTAACATTGACCTAACGATGTGATTAAGTCTGTAGGAGGGCACTCCTGTACCACAGGCCAGATTCAGTCATTCTCCCACCTCACCCACACTCCCAGCCCCACTGTAGTACAACTGCCAGTAGCAACTGAAGTAAAAAGTTGGCAGCAATGCCATCTGCCCAACCCAGTCTCCAAAAGTATGTGATTTCAGAAGCAGTTGAATGAGAGCCGCCCAGACCTGAGAAACAGTGAGATGCCCTAATGCTCACGTCAGAAGCCCTCCTGTGTTCCTTCCAGAAGTGCCTCTCCTGGGTTGAAGACTCATCCTTTGGGGAACAAAAGCAGTGCCACATAATACGGTTTGCAGTGATCCATGAGGTGTGTGGACAATACACGAGGAACAGCAAGTACGCAAAGGCATCAGGAAGGCAAAGAGTTCATGGAGAGCCTGTGGCCTGAAATGTGTTTGCATAAAAAATCTCCCTGAATCATCATGAATAATTAACGTGTAAAAAGTCCCAAACTCATTCCTGAACAGTCTGCAGAATAGAAGGATAGATAAATCATGAGGAACAAGGTGTTTGCTGAGTGACAATAGCTAAGCTAACTACCAACTTAGCAGTTTCAGATTGCAAGGCTGCAGTGAGCAGCCTGTGGTTACTGTCAAGAACAGCTTGAACACAGGGGTGCCTCAATAACAGTTTTTCTATTTAAAATAGTCATAATATTCTGTCTATAGGAGAGTTTTCAGATGAGGACTGCAAAGTGGTTCACAGCTATTCAGACTCACAAAAGCCCGGTGAGAGCAAAGAGAGTATTTATTAGATACAATTATGGCTTTGTTACTAATGCATTACAAATTTGTTGGCAGATACAAGATTTTGCTACTCAGCTATGAGGGAGTTATATGCATTAAGTATAACAGCTAATAAAGAAAACCCTAAAAAAAAAAAAAAAGGCTAATCTCCTTTTTTGTCCAAAAACATTGTATATGAAAAAGCAGGCTTATCAAGAATTTATTGCAAGTGTCCTTTATGTTACTTGGCCATAAATGAATTTAACTTGAAGCCATTGTGAGGTATTTGTATATTACTAAACATCTTGCTGATTGAAGAGGCAGAAAGGGAGCTCTGGTTAAACTGACTTCAAAATTAGGCTCTTACAATAAAAATTGAGATGAGACTCAATAGTAACTTTGCTTCATCAGACACAGAGTAAAACTAGAGAGGAATCTGACAGGAAGGCTTTGTTGGGTGTGGGGGAAGTTCACTGATGGCCTCATCCTGCAAGGGGCTGAGTCTACTCCAGTCTTCCCCAAATCCCTGCGAATCTGACGCAGCACAACTCGGCTGGATCAGAGCCTGCACTCCGCCAGCGTTGCTGGTGTTGTGGCTGCACTGTCCATGCTGAAGTCTTTGGTGACCTGGCACCACTGGCACAGCATGTCAGGAACAGTGAAGGGGTTGGCTGGAGCTGCCAGAACTGGACTGACACCCTGATCGTGGTCTGTTACCCAGAGTATTGTCAGACTCCAATGCCCACACAACACAGGGGTTTAAATGCAGGAGACTCATTTAGCTCAAAAAATACTCTGGGACAAGTCATGATGAAAAGAAAGACACTGAGGCCAAAATCAGACTCAGAGTTGCTTCAGCTTTTTTTTTTTCCCTAGTTAAAACTACATTCTAAAACCATAATTATCTTACTGAAAGAGTAGGTATAAAGCTTTAAATTCTGACGAGATTTCCAGAAGTACAGAACACATGTTGATCCACTTTATCTCCAGGAAAAGGGAATGCTGAGCACTTCACCTTACCATACCACGTGCCTGTTGCCAAATGCAGATTGAAGGAGTATTTCCCAATAGGTGGTACCTAAAAGGGGATTTGTCATCAGAAATGTTACTTGCAGAGCTGGACTATCATAATTTAATTTGTAATTAAAAATTGATAAGCAAACAGGTGAAAAGTGAGGCAATTTATCACTATCTTAGGATGATTTTATGATAGACTGAATGCATTAAAAAGGTGCATGCCCTGGTCCACTACTACCGAAAAGCAAAAGATGCAGAGGTGACAAAGTTTTATCCAAGGAAGCAGTACCAGTTCCACCAAGAAATGGTTGGCAGAGGTGTCTCATAACCGGTAAGAAGAGGTTGTTAGAGGCAGATGTGTTAGTGTAAGCATTGTTTTAAACACTAGGAATGTGTTTAGAAGGAGGTACCACAGATTCCAACACTTTTACTTCCCCACTTGCCAGAGGCTCAGCTGGTCTGAAAGTCAGGCAGGGCAGTGCATTAACTGGGAGCAGGTGAGCTCACCCACATCTGAGGTACGTGCAAGTCAAACATTTATTCTGTGATGATTGAACCCCAGCAGTTTTCGCTCTGACAGGCATTGACTGCATCTGAGGTTGATGTTAAGGAGGTTTAAATTTTTCCAGAAGTATCCAGAAGCAGATATCAAAGACATTTATCAGAGAGGTACAAAGCAACAGGTTAGGAAAAAAAGAACACAGAATTAGACTAAAGTTGTTGCAATATATTTTTCTAAGACTATAATTAACATTTATGTTTCCTTATGCTACTTGTTAGCAGCCTTGTATGGCTCTGCAAGACCCGAGCTAACACTGATACATCCTACTCTCTCTTCCTCTTTCAGTCAATCCTGTATTTATTTACACCAAATAAAAGCAGTTGCTGAAAAAGCCTGTCACTGAATATTGTAAACTGCCAAAAAGATAGGTTTCAAAATTTAAATTTGTAATTCATAATCCTTCAAAAGATTCTAAAGGCACTCTTAATGCCACAAAAAAAAGAATAACTATTTAACTTTTTCACATGTTGTGACAAAATCTTAGCCCTTTAGATCTCTTTCCCATGGTACTGCCCTAAGTTAGCATGAACCACAACTGACTTTTCTGGCTTTAAAAAAATCCAGAATGTATTTTCTCCCAGTGGGAGACCGAACCCATTTCCCTACAGAATCCAAGGCCTCAGTGCTACATCTGGAGACACTCAGCCAACAGCACAGGTCTGAGCAGTACCCTAAATCAGTTGCAACCATCACCTACCATCAGCTGGAGCTGACCCCAGCCATGCTTCTCAAGTCAGTCTTTTGCCATGCAGAATATAGATGCAGATTTCCCACACATCTGAAAATACTGAATGAGTCTTTTTGAACATTCCAGGCACTTGTTTATGTGCTCTAGTTATCCGTGATGCGAAGGAGAAAGAAATGGTCTCTGAATCCCACATTTCACCACCCAGCATGTTGCTGGACACTGAAACGCTGCTGCTGTGCTTTTTCATCAAGCCCACACCTCAAGATGTGCTTTTAAAGCACCAGGTTTTTTCCAGTTAAAATCTGAGATGGACTTTCCCAAAGCATGCTACTGTTGTCCTACAGATGGGTAAGCTTCAGGATGGAGAAATAAGGCAACTTCTTGCAGCCAGGATGCATTGAAGCAGGAACAGGCTAACGTAAAATCTCAGAGGACTCAGTCATCACTCTTCTGCTCTCATCTCTGACCACAATCTCTCTGTATAAACAAAGGCTCTGACCACTGCAGGGTTTTCTGGCCTGCTGTAAAGTGTTTTGCGACCCCTCTCACAGGAATTGCTGATGCTTAAAAAAGAGGCAGCCTTTTCTCACAATGCCAGTGTCTCTGTTGAGGAGTCTGGATGTCAAGAAAGTATAGGGGGATGCAGACAGAGAGACCTGGCAACTTGAGCAATTAAAGGCTTAGTTGTAGTCTGAATTAATGAGCACATTATTATTGCTCCAGATTAATATTAGTCCAGATTGCAAATAAAGTCCATTCTGGGAGAATGGTGTTGGTCAAACTCAGCCATTTCCTGAATTTTGACTTTCTAGCGACAATGAGACACGGATTTCAGGAGAAAAGAAACTTGTCTTGGCCATTCATCAGCACTGTTTTGCTCAGTGTGTGAGAGAGACAGAACAACATATAGTCATTGCATCTCTTTTATCACCTGAAGGGAATTAATGAATCAGCATGCTTGTAAGACAGTCTCCTGATGACAAAAATACTCTGAACAAGGGCTGGGTTGCTGTGACAGGGTTTTCCAGAGCATCAGGATTTATTTATGTGTGTTCAGATGGGTTTGGAGCTTTTCAAAATGTTGATATGCTCAGTCCTGTACATGCTAACCAACACATCAGCCGCAGCCCTCGAGTGAACAGGAATTAAAAATTCACTTCTTTTTGGACCCCCAAAGTCAAACTCAGAGTATGCTTCCTAAGGTAGCACACACTTACACAGCATTCCCCACGGAATTGCAGTGTAATATGCACAGCACAGGGCTGGAAAGTAGGGCCACTTCTGTTCTTTGATACCTTTGCTTTATATTTTCATTATATTTTTAACGAAAATCAACTACGTAGGGTACTTGGAGCACTGTCACATGTGCTCAGGAGATAATGTCAATGGAATTGCATGTTGTCACAGGATAACAGCCTCCCGCTGTTGCTGAAATGCCAAATTGAAGCCGAGGCATTTATGGAAAATAAACGTCAAGTCAAAGCCAAGATGTTTATTTTAAAAACAAGAGACATGGATCTTGTGGCAATGTTCCATCATGTCTCTATTTCTCTAATAACAAATGTCCAGTGTGAACAGAGCCAAGCGATGATTTCTTCCTGGGCCAGCACGGAGAGAGTGAAGCCTGACCACTTCACATGAGGACTCACAGAGCTGTTTCTCACCTGCTTTTCTGCAGGTTTTAGTCAACTGTCCAGGTAGCAAACACAAAATGATTTATCAGATGCATGCTAAGTTTGCAAAGAGATTTAGGAAGACAGCAGGAAGAAAAATGGACAGCAAATGCATTTTTAATTTGCTTTTACATAGTCCTTTTTCTCCAGAGAAGGAATGACAACATGAGACTCACTGAAATCAATGGGAGGATTTCTAGGCTTTTCAGTGGGCTTTGATTTATGCCTTAAGAGAACAAACAGCTCATATTTTTGGAGGGCATTATGTTAATAATGGTGGTCCCTGAATTTCATTCATGAGGGCACAACTCGACCAAGACTGGGCAAGGAGGACAAGATCCTTCTGGGGCATCGCAAGGCACACAGAGCTGAGAGCAGCCCTGGAGATTCAGGGATGGCCTACAGCAGCAAGTTAGAGTTGGCAACAGCAATTCCACTGCCCTAGCTACAGCTACGATGAAGGAAGGAGTTAGTCCCAGTGTCCAGCACCATTCCCGGTCTCCTGCCTCACTGCTGGTGCTGCTGACATTCCCCAGGGCAGCGCTGTGCTTGTAGGGACAGAACCCATTCAGCAGGACCCTCATCTTGCAATCTGTTTTGCATGGAGGGAGAGGCACAAAGACAAGCTGGAAGCTGTGGAAAGCATCTCCAAGGACTGGGTTTAAAAATACACCCATGTAGCCCGCCTCAGTTCCTGAAATGCTGAGGTTTCACAGCTCATGCCAACAGGGTTCCTCAAATGCAATACATTTTGATTCTCATTGGATCTACCTGTTATCCTCTGTGCAATGTAAGACTGATGTCTCCTAATAACTACTGAGAGTTTGGGCTTTCTTTTTAATTTTTTTTTAAGACTTCCAGAGGAAAAAACAAATTAGTTGCTTATTAACAACTGTGATCTGGAGAGCAAGTAGAAACAAACCATTTCAGTGCCGTAAGCTCTTCTCTTGACCTAACATAACATCCTTAAATAATATGCAAACAAAGGGCAGTATTAAAATCGTGTTACAGAGCTGTCTGAAATGGGAAAAAAAAAAAAAACCAACAAGAACATTTTGAGTTAAAGGAGATTTGCAAAAGGTAATGCTCTGAAAGGGGTTAAGCCCACAGTGAATATTTGGCTGCTCTGTGCTGCAAGGGCCAGAGGGATGTTCTGTACAGAATTCGTAAACTTGCTTATTTTTTTCCTTTGGAGATGCATTGTTTCCCAAAGACATTCTGGCTCCAGCTCTGATCTGACATTCCAGATTGACGAGTGTGGAACCAACAAAGACACGGAGAAGCAACACACAATTATGTGTCTTCTGCTTTATGGCATACTTGCTAATAATTTCCTTTACTCCTCCAACCTTTAAGCTTATCTTCTCTTACGGTGGGAAAAGACCTCCTGCTGGAGATCTGATAGGACAGCTTGATAGGCAAAGAGCTGGCATTTTATTAGTTTATGGTATTTATTAACTTTACAAAGATATTACAGCAATAATGGGTCTGGACAGATGACAGATGGATGGTGTGCCATGAATAGCAAGTAAAACAGCTGCAGGGTCTCCCCAACACTGCTTCAGTGTCATCTTGGGAAAAATATTTAAGATTTTATCAGAAATTTTTCTGGTTGATTTTGTGTTAAAATGGACTGTACACATTCACAAAATTCATCCAAGCATCTCTGCTGTGATGCTTTGGTGCAATGATGCACCATGGGGCTCGTACTAACTTTAAGTGTTCCAGCTAAATGTAGAAAAGAAAAAATTGTTTCTATCCCACAGCTCCACTAACCTGTTTTCATACTATAATTTTTTTTTAGATCGGGATTATAGATACCAGACCTGGGCAAATACTCCTAGAAACAATCCTTCTGCTTTTCCTTTGGCATAAGGTCTCCCTCTGTTCCGGAAGACGTCATCCCTCCTTCCCTTCCCGCTAAAGAGGGTCATGCTTTGGTCCAGCAGATGACGAGCAGCAAAGCAAAGTCCATGGGAACATGAGGGAATGGTTTGCCAAGCAGCAGGTCCATGCTGGTGTGTGGCCTTTAGTCAGGGTTAGATAAACAGTGTGTAAATAAATAAATAATTTTTTCCCAGGTTGTGACCTTGTAAATCAAGCCTAAGCCTAGAAGGGATTTTTATGGGCCAGCTGGAACAGCAGACCAGTCTTAGCAGAACATATAGAGGGAAGGAAATAACTGTGCCTTCCAGTTGCTCCCAGAGTGCTGTGGGGAACATTTGCTGCTGCCATAAAGGCATGGCGATGGTTCAAAAGCCAGGAGAGAGGGGACATTGTTCTCATTTACTCAGTGGCTGCTCCACATTATTTTAAGAACTTTAAAACAGGAGTAAAATGCAGTAAAATGCAGTCTTACAGCTTCAGAGCAGAACAGAGGGCCAAGCAGGTAAAGGGAAACCTAACCAAACAAGTTCCTAGCAGCAAGTTTCACAGAAGGGGATGGGACCTGGGCAGGGATTTGCTCAGTCGGTTTTCTGGGTATTGCAGCCTCTTGATGTTGCACGTACTTTATTGCTCATTACTAAATAATGGTACTAACAGCACTAATATTTAAAGCAGTCCCTAGATTTAGTGGGTTTGACCAGACTGTATAAAAGCTACTGCCTGCATTCAACAAAGTCCAGAGAGACCTGTTCAACACAGCGGAGAAAAGCCAGAAAAGGCATCTCGGGCTCCCACCTCCCACCCCTTCAGTGGCTTGGTCTGGCAGGGCTGGAGGAGATGGAGAAAAGAGGATTCGCAATGGGGAGGTGCAGGGGACAAGCCACAGCTGCAGTCCCCGCACGGAGCTCGCAGCATCATCCCTTGAGCCAGAAGGTTTTACATGGGGGCTCTGGGGCTGCCCAGGCTGGGAGAGGAGGCACTGGGACAGCGGGCTTGCGAGCGTGGGGCTTGCCCCAGATGGGGACATCCAATGGGAGGGAATGTAAATTACTTTCCAAAGGAGAATGATGGTGACAGCGCTGGCATTTTGCCTTTTCCGGGGGTAAAGAGAAATAACTTCTGCTCCATCAACTGGCAGGAGCCCATCCTGCCCGTACCCCTGCCTGCCC